>VXBU01032193.1:1924440-1979020 GCA_013400315.1 Bombycilla garrulus | reverse complement strand
GGCGGCGGCGGGCCGGATCGCATCATGGCCTCGGGTGGCGGCGGCGGCGGCGGCAAGATCCGGACCCGACGGCACCACCTGGGAGCCGCGAAGCCGCCCTACGCGAGGGGCAAGCAGCAGGTGAGGTCGCGGGTCAGCCCCGCGAACCCCGTCCCCTCCTACCCCGGTTTTCTCGCGGCGCTCTCCTCAGCGGCGGGAGGAGGCGGCCCGGAGGCCCGACCCGGCAGAGCCGCCTCTTCCATCCGCCCCCCCCCGCTCCGCACGCAGCCCCACGTGCGCGGCTTCGGGCCGGGGTTTCCCGGTGGAGCGGCCCGCCGGGAGGGTGGAGGGAAGGATTTCCCGCCGGGACCGCGGGGATTGTGGGATTTCCGGGCGCTCACCGCTCTCCGGCTCCGCCGGGCTGCGGGGGGGATTCTCGCCTCCCCTTTGTCTCCTGCCTGTCCCCGCTAGGCAGGAGCAAAGGCGGGAGGAGGAGAAGGCGGCCGGGAAGGAGTAGATGCGCATTCCCTCTCCTCGCGGCTGGAGCCGGCTGGCTCCCACTCCGCGGGATGCTCGTTCTGTCTCCTTGCTGCCCAGTTAAATCGTGGTTAAATTGATCTTAACTGGTTATCAAGTTAGAGTTACTCGTCAGATTTAAGTGCATCGGTTCCGATATTTGCTTTTCTTGAGAAATTCCGGGTTGCAGATGAGTCTCTGAGGTTGCTGGGTAGTTAGACATCTTCCATTGTTGGTGGTTCTTTATGTTTGTGGCTTTTTTTTTGTTGTTGGTTTGTTTTGTTTGTTGGGTTTTTGTTGTTTGGTGGGGGGTTTTTGTTTTGGTATTTTTTTTTGTGTGTGTGTTTTCTGAAGGTTTTGGTTTTGTTTTTTTTTTGCATTTTGTTGGTTTGTTTTGTTATTTGGGGGTTTTTTGGTTTTGTTTTTTTGTAGGATGCTGCCTGCAGAACCCTTAGGTTTCTTCACTGTCTTGCCTGTACGTAAACGTGCTGTTGCCGTGCGGGCGAAATGTAATTCATGAGGCATTTGTTCTTCTTTGTATTGTAGGACAGAATGGATGGATAACAGAAAAAAGCAGTTTGTAAATTGCAGTACAAAGATCGTATGCCGTTTAGAGTGGCTGCAGGGAGTAGAAGCAAAGATCCTTCCCAGTTCCTGTTTGTCAGGGAATTTCAAGATGCCTGGAGACAGTTTCTGGAAATGCATTTCACGTGTACTTATGAACCTGAAATTCACTGTAAAACCAAAGCATTTATTTTATTAAATCACTAACATAAGCCAGGATATTAAATATTATATGCAAAATTGAGGGTGTGCTACACATAAATTGTTGCTCAATTAGTTTTTATTATTTGGGAATCACTGTACTTAATCCTTTGTATAGCACACTGATCAGCAGTGTTGTCCTTGTAAAGTGAGCAGGGTGACGCTTCATCCAAAGAATCACTGCACTTGCAGAGCAAATGTTGAAAGCTCTTACATGAAGAACAGAGTAGCACTGAAATTGCAATATCCTGCACGTGGTGATACTATGTAGATAAAACAGATAAAGCAGATACTCTGCTGATAAAACAGATTAATTTAAAATAATTAGGTTAGATGATTTTCTGATTATTTTATTGTTACCTCTGTATTTTCTAGTAGGTTTATATAAACAATGGGGCAAAGCAAACACATGCTTGGGAGGATATCTGTGGGATTCAGCCTAGAGTATGGATGCTGCAGATCAAATACATCAATCAAATTAAAAAATAATATATTAGGGAAGAAATAGTAAACAGGCAAACAGAGAGGTGTCAGATATGAGCATTTGTTGTAAGGGATAGCTTTTTAACCCTATGTAGCTTGCTAACCTGCATTACATAAAAAGATGAGCTCTGGGTAGACAGCTGACTTGCACTGGAATTAATTGGTAAGTGTTCCTGTTTTCAATATAGCATCCACTCTGCAGAAAGTGTTCTGTGGTTTGTGTTGTCTCTCAGTAATGAGTTTGGGAAGATGTGGAAGTGCTTAATGCAGTCTGGACATGATCTTCTGCTCTCTTAACTATTATCAATAAGTAAGCTCGTAGAAATACTGTATTAAAACTGTTCTAAGTGCTTGGGGTCAAGACTGCAGTCCTGAAAATTCAGTCTCTTATCATCAAGCTCCAAAGGTGCCTAATCATTGAAAGCTGTATTGCCAATACCTTTAAAGTTCTTAGGATATCTGATTCTTTTCCACTTGTATGAAAGATGAGTAGCATGATGCCAGGCTTAGAGTAGTAAGCCTGTTGTGTGTTTTTCTGACGTTGTTATGCTTCCTTGATGTTGTTATTTTGCTGTAGTCTCCCAAGGAGCTTGGCCAGGTGGGAATTCTCCAGTTGTGTCCAGCCTGCTGCAGAGTCAGTCTTCCATTAAGTGCAGCAATGGCTTTAGAAGCCATTTGGAAGAGGAGATGCTGCTGCTTTTCAAAGATGATTAGCTAAAGCATTTGTTCGAAATGTGGTAGACCTTGCTTCAGATTTCTTTTTTGCCTAGAGGCATCAACCTACATCTTCCACTTTCTGGGCAAATATCCCAGTTGCCAAGCTGTGTGTTGTCTTTGAGTTCTTCTGACTGAAACTGTGTTGTTATCCAGAAAAAGAATGCGTGATTCATTGAGCTGGGAAGAGGACGTATATGAAGATGTTACCTTCCGAGAGTGCGGACATACAGCCTCTGATCCGTGATTTTAGAAGTTATTTGTTTCATATATATTCCAGGAATAAACATGCAAAGTGAAGAATTTTCTGCCCCCTTCTCCCCAAGTGCCTGATAGAGTCATATTTCATTGTGTTTGCATGCGTGGTTTTTTTTAAGTGTAGAATCTTTTTTTAAACCAGTCAAGTAGGAGAGATGAACAGATGCTGCTTGGAGGATGTGACTCGCAGCTTGTATTTTCTCTTGGAAGATGGAGATATGAGTAGATTTCCCCCAAAAGTGAAGGAACTAAACCATGGTATTTTCCTTTCTGGGCTACCATCCTGTCTCGTAAGAAGTGCACTGTCAGCAGCTGTGTTATTAAACCAGGAAACAAAACGTAGCAGCACCACCAGGTAAGGATGGTATCTGCTCACCCACCATGAAGATTTGAGGTGTGGGAATCACATCTCAGAACGAAATGAGCCTTTTGGTGTCTCTTTGGTAGGTGTTCTTGGAGTAGAATTGTGTTCTTCCCGTTGACTTGTCTTTTCTAGGGGCAGAATGTTGACAGCTGCACGCTGAATGCATTGACTAGGTTATGCTGTGCTCAGCGCGCTGTTTACCTGGCCATCCCATGCTGAAGTATCCTGCCTCCTGCTGCACTTTTTAAGAAGCTTAGGCGCACTTGGGTTGAAATTACAGCTTCTCTGAGAGCTAAGCACGTGCCAAGTGAGGGAGCTGTTGTGTCCAACACCTGGGTTTCATCTTCCAGATGTGACCCCAGTGTGTCTAAATGCTGGTTTGTCCTGGTTGTTTGGATAGACTGCTGATGGGAGTTACTGGTGCAGATGTGTAAATGGGAGAGATGTTGGCATTGCTGGCTTATTAAACTGCTTCTAGAAGAGTATCTGTATGTTCCTACTGTTAATTTTATGTTTAATTTTGTGCTTTCGTGTGTGTGCACGTGCTGGTTTAACTTGGAACGGTGCCATTCTCAGCCAGGTAGCAGATTTCAGAGATTTTAAATGTGACTTAAAGGAGAAGAGAATCAAATAACTTCTCTTGGTAAATTTTTTATTTGATAATGAAGCATTCAAATGGAAGAGTCAGAGAACTTAGATTCTCCTGCACTTTTATTTAAACTCATACAAGCAGATTTAAGCATGAGAAAAAAACAGTTACCTGAAAAGTATTTATAACCTTCCCATAAACTTCTGTATTGATGTTAAGCTTTAGCTTAGAGCTGTTTGATGTTAGAGATAACGTCTCTAGATTTAAATTTCTGATGAAGAGTGATTTTTTTTTTCCTATGTATGTGCCAGTGCATATTTGTAATGTAGATGTCCAAATCCAAAGACTTTTTCCTTGATGGAACCAGTGTAAGTCTCTGCACGTATTGTAGTTGGTCTTATGCTGATGTAGTTAGGACATCACCTGACAAAGGGGACCTGAAGGCTAGTGGAAACCACTTTCACTGGCCTGGGTCGTGAAAACCCCTCTGGATTTGTGAGTTTCACCAGGTCACTTGAGACATCCTGTAAGGTTCTTTCCAGAGGGACTACAGAAAAGCTACAGGATCAGGAACTGAAAACTGTGCAGCAGTGTTTAGAGCATTGCATTGTCACCTGCTGCTCTCTTGAAAGTAGGCCTTGCTTGGCAGTGACTACAGCAGTGACCAGAAGGGATCTTACAAACCACCAGGTTTATTTTGTGAGGAAACTTTGATGCTGAAGAGTTCTGAGAGTATTGTACTGAGTAATGCAACCTAGGTAATGTTTCATAGACCTTAAACAGGAAAATACTAGTTTAAAAAAATCTTTATTGAGGGTGTTCATATGGACCTACACAGATACAATTGTATTAACTCTTGTCAACAGGATTGCACCTTGAAGCACACTTAATGTGGTGGTATTTGTATGCAATTCTGCTTAGTTTGGTTTATAGGAAGCTAGCATATTGAGCTAAAACAAATAGATTTGAAGAAATGTTTAATGTGTATTTAATGGTTTGTTTTAAAAGATGGGCTAATAGTCAACATCAGAAGTTTTGTCTCTCCCAGCAGTATTGGACTGTATTAACAAAACAGGTGTTTAAATTTGGCACTTGACTTTCTGCTGCTGCTGTAAACAAAAATGTATCCTAATTGGGAAGAACTTATAAAAATGAGATACTGACAGTTTTCTCTCATTTAGGCTAGCTTGTACAAATTGTAGATGATGATTGCTATAGCATTTCATTAATATTCTGGGGTTTGTTTCAAAGTGTTGTCATGACAGTCTTGGAGGCTGTGAAGTGTTAGGGACAAACAATATTATTGCGTGGTATCTTAGGAAAAGAAAAAAGCAGATGAAATAATTGACTGTGTTAGCTGGGACACTGCAAATTGTCTTTGGTTCCTGGCAGCACATCACTTCCTCCGAGTTACTTGTTTCTCCAGTCAGTAATTAGAACCAAGTTCTTGTTCTCCTGCCACGGACAAACTGAGCTGCTGCTGATGCTAACAACTCGGCAGGACAGAGTTCAGAATCTCTTTTGTGTGCCCAGCAATATTTGAGCGAAAGTATTCCAGGTTGGTGCAGGTGATGGGCTGCCATAGTATCGTGTGATGAATTCATGACACGCTGGGATGAGTGGCTCAGTGGACACGGGGCAGACGGTGGGTGTTGTTTACCTGGACTTTAGCAATGCCCGCAGATGGTCTCCCACGTGATCCCTGGTGTCCACTTGGCGAAATACACACTTGTCAGGTGGACTGTAAAGGGATTGGAAAATTAGCAGGACCATTGACCTCAAAGGGTTGTGACCAGCAGTACAAAGATCCAGTAGCAGCCAATTGCTAGTAGAGCTCTCAGAGGTTGATATTGAGGCTGATGCTGTTCCATGTCTTTATTTACAACCTGGAATGAAGAAATGGCATGGATCCTCAGCAGTTTCCCAGATAATACCAAACCCTTGGGAACTTCAACCCTATTGTGTAATGAGAAATAGGGCTGCCATTGAAGGAACACTACAGAAATGGGCTGCCAAGAACCTTTTGAGTTTTAATAAAGGCAAATGTGAAGTCCTTCATCTGGGACAAAATAACCCCACCTACCTGCTGGACAGCAAGTTGAATGTGAGTCAGCAGCACGCTCTTGAGGTAAAGAAGGCCAGCTGCCTACTGGGAGGTATTAGTAAGTGTGTGGGAAGGATGTTAAGGGAGTTGGTTTTTCTCCTACGTGCAGCACTTCTAGGACTATATCTGGACTGTTGTGTCTACTTTTGGCCTCTCCAGTTTAAAAAAAGACAAGGAAAACATATAGGAGTGAGTCTGGTTGAGAGACACCAAAATGATGGTGGCTTAGAGAACTGGGTGTGTTCAGATTAAGAGCAGCAAATACCTAATAAGACTATGGAGAAGATGTAGCAAGGCTCTTCTAGGAGATTCATAGCAATACAAAGAGACAATGGACTCAAGATGCAAAAATGGAAATTCTGATTTCGTAATAGGAAAAAACCTTTTACCTGTGAGGCTAGCCAGCGTGCTGGAAGAACTGCCAGCCTTTGAAACCCCGGTGGACTCAACTGTGGATGACCTGCTGGTTTTGGCCATTCTCTGAGGAGGAGGTTGTAGTAGTAGTTGATCTCTGGGGTGCCATGCAGCCTCTCTGTGTGTGTTCTGTCAGAGCTGCTGCAGCTGGACCACACTGCACACACAGGCATGGTTTCAGTGTAAATGTTACTCTAGGCTGGTAATCCTTTTGCTGGTCCATCCTCTAATTCTGTCTTTGGGGTTGTGCTGTCTCTTGAGGAAGGAAATAATGCCTCTGTCTCACTCTTGCAGTTTTTCCACAGTTAACTGTGAGCTTGCCCTCAAAAAGAGGATAACTAAGAGGCTTTTTTCTAGGGTTGCTGTTTTGCAGATCAATTTTTAAAAATGTCTTCTGGCTTTTTAGTGGTAGGTCATGTGATGATACATTTTTCTGGTATTAAGTTGTAAAAAAATCTTGGGATTTTTGCTTTTTAATGTTCTGTGTAATCTATTCAGTATTTATTGTACTGTGCTTGGCTTGGCGCAACCTCAGTATCAATGCAAGCTGGGGCATGAGTAGATGGAGAGCAGCTCTGCCAAGGACTTGGGGGTTGCTGCTGGATGAGAGGCTGGATACAAGTCGGCGATGTGTGCTTCAGAAAGCCAAACATATCCCGGGCTGCATCCAAAGCAGTGTGGCC
The DNA here is from genome assembly GCA_013400315.1 of Bombycilla garrulus. NCBI lineage: Eukaryota > Metazoa > Chordata > Aves > Passeriformes > Bombycillidae > Bombycilla > Bombycilla garrulus. The sequence goes on along the minus strand of VXBU01032193.1, from coordinate 1,972,151 downwards.
AGCAGGTTGAGGGAGGGGATTCTGTTCTTCCACTCCTCTCTAGTGAATCCTCACCTGGAGCGATGCATCCAGTTCTGGAGTGCCCAGCACAGGAAGCACATGGACCTGTTGGAGTGAGGCCAAAGACGGGCCTCAAGAATTGTCAGGGGGCAGGAGCACCTCTCCCATGAGGACAGGCTGAGAGAGTTAGGGCACTTTAGCCTGGAGAGGAGAAGGTTCTGGAAAGACCTTATGGACACCTTTGTGTACCTGAAAGGGACTTAGACTCTTTACCTGAAGGAGGGTTGATTGACACTGGATGTAAGGAAGAATTTTTTAAAAAGCAGATGGTGATACTTTGGAACAGATAGCCCGGAGAGGTGGTTGAAGCTCTGTCCCTGGGGACATTCAAGGTCAGGTTGGATGGGGCTCTGCACAACCTGACCTAGTTGAAGATGTCCCTGTTCATTGCGGGAAAGTTTGGACTAGATTATGTCTAAAGGTCCCTTCCAACCCAAAATATTCTGTCAATCTATGTGTGTTGCTCTTAAGTACAGGATCTTTGGGTGGGTTTGGCTTGAGACTTTGTGGCTGAGAGTTGTAAGTTGAGACTACTGTGTTTTTTAAAACTAAACATGTGTTCATCTTTGCATTCCCATTTGTGGGTATGAAATGTGTGTGCTAGCACAGGTACAACCAGCACGCACTGAGTCTTGCAGCTGTGAATAGCACACACAATTTGCGAATACCTCAGCCAGTAGAAAATCTTCTTTCTCCTTGCTGAGGCTGTTTAATATTTTCTTGATGGTTCTGCTCTTGGAAAAAGTTGTGTGAGAATGTCTTGGGGAGCTTGTTGACTTTGCTTTAGTAATGATTGTATTTTGAATCAAATGTTTTTGAAGTACATCTGTCTCAAGACTCCTTCCTTTCCTAAAGCTCAAGGCCTGGTGACTTCCAAGATTGAAGTAAACCAAGCAAAGAGCTAAACTCTTGTCATTTTCTTTGAGACTGGGTCACAGTGAGGCACTGACATATTTACAATAGTGAGATTAAATTGGTGAAACTGTAATACAGGCGCATTTATAATTAAAATCATCCTAAGCTAAACAGATGAAAACAAGGTTTAAACTGGTTGAAGTATAGCTGTGTTCAGGAATTGCTGTAGTGCAACCAGATACATATTAAATTTATCTATAACAGTGCATGTGTTCCAATGTCAGTGCTCAGTATTTGTTACTAAACTTATTTTACAGAGTTGTAGAATATACAGAGATTTGTAGATGATTTTTTTTGTGACCTTCAATCACTAAAAAAAAAATAAATCTTTATGTGCAATGGAAATTTTTCATGTTGCTGGTAAGAGAACAGTGTCTGAAGATACTGGTTGTGTGTTTAAAGTTGGATGCTCTTTCTGTCAGTTGCAGTGTGATGAAAAATGTGGCCAGAAAGACCCTGCTGCCTCTCACAATTGAGGATTACTGACCTGCAGCAAAGCTGAGGCTACCTGGGCTTTACAGTTTCAGAATATTACCTTAAAATGTCAAAGAATTTACAGTACCCCTCACTGTTCCAGCTAAAGCAACTGTCCAAGGGTCATTGCTTTGGTTTCTCTTAGGCACCAATTCTTATATTTTAAAATCTAGTAAGGAAGTATATTCACCAGGGTTAGATTTGTCCAGTTTAAAGTAATTGCAGGTTATGCTCGTTAGATGAATTGTGAGGCTTAATTTTTGTATGCTGCGCAATATCTGTGTGTGATACTTAAAAAGCAGGAAGGCTTTGAGTTTTGCAGAAATACACAATGAATATCTAAATGTGATTATTAGTTACTTGATTGTAATTTACCTGTTCAAATTTGTGAATTAGCTTACATACTGAAAGTACAACAGGATTGGCTATAGATTTTGCAAAATGACTCGTATGTGGTATTGTCAGCTCAGTTTGTTGATCAACATGGACAGAAAAGATATTTCAGAGGGAGGATATGAATATTTTACTGTCTTGCTAATACTGCATTATATTTAAAAATTTAATTCTAGTCTTCTGTTTCGAAGACTGTGTTTTCCAAAGTGTCAGGAGTGAGATTTTGTAGCTTGATTTTGTGAAATATGCTTCAGACCTTCAAGCCTTGTTCTCACTAGGAAGCACTGGACACAGGGATGGACATCAGCAAACTGGGATGACCTCAGGTGGCATTTAACTGTTGCTTCAGGAGTTGTTGTGGAATTTGGACTCCTCATTCTTATGTTTTAAGTACATAACATGTCCATACAACTACGTGCCATAGTTAGCCTATGATACTGTGTTTTGTTTGTGAGTACTTTCAGGCAAAATGGCATTGAAAATGTTAATTATTTGCTGGGAGCTTTGTACATTGTAAGAGGTAGCAGATTTGTAGTGTGGGCTACGATGTGTTGATAGCCCTTGTATCCACAAACTTCCTGGCTGTAAATGCAGAAAAGAGGAAGACTTTGCCATTATCAGTGATGTTCGGTGATTTTGAAATACTGTAATGAATTGGGTCTTGCTGTACATAGAATACCTATAAATAAGATAAACAATTTTATACTTACTGTATTTAAATCCTAAATATAAAGTATGTGTTATACTTTGCTAAATCTGATAACTTGCGCTAATGGACTTTTAAAGACCATCTGGTGCCATGGGAAATGTACTTCTTGATTGTGCTAGTTTTAAACTTCTTATCCATGTGGTTATGTCAGAAATAAAAGTAAAAATAGTAAGTTTAGACTATAGGGTTTCCTTATAGGAAGGATATTCTGAGCAGCATTTCAATTAATGTAATACTAGATACTGCTTATGAAACAGGAGACACAGCTAAGTTGCAGCAGTCTTCAATTAAAAAATATTAACTACTTCTTAAATTGGGAAAGAAAGAACTTCAAAAAACTGCTTGTATACTTGTAAGGGAAAATAGTCTCATGAATCTTAAACTTTTTGTTTTTGCTGCTGATAGATTTCCGTCTCAAAGTGTAATGCTGAATGTAATCTACAGCGCCCATTGCTGATTGCTGCTGAGGGTTAACAAGTGCCTATGAAGTGCTTCCTAAAAGGAGGAAAGAAAGGTACCTTGTACTGTGTGGTGCATTTTGTAATGTAGCTGTGTCAACTGAAGGTGTGGACAAAACCAAAGATAAAACCATTCAGTGTCACAAGGATTTAACTTAGTGGGTTAGGCACTGATTTATCTCTCAGAGCGCGTACTGGTGTTTTGATCTCAGTTGTAAGCAATAATGATGTGAACAGATGTGCAAACAGTACCAGAAAATACTTGAATTTCTCTAGAATGTTTATTCTAAAGCTAACTAGACTAAGGAAAGTAAGGCTCACTTAAGCAATAAGAAAGAAATACACTGGCATCTGGTAATCCCTTCATTACTTTCAGGACTAAATCTGAACTAGTCCACTTGTCTTAAATAAAATTGTTGTTTTTCAAATGTTACATAATTAATAACATTCCTGAAACATACTGTTCATATTAAGTCATAAGTTTTATTGTCTTTTTTCCTAAATGAAATATCAAACTCTGCTGTCCTACGTCCAAATTGAAGCCACTCCCTGAATAGTAAAAGTAGAGTTAGTCTAAGCCAGTCTAAGTCTGCTGCTGTAAGAGACGATCACGTCGTGTTTCCATTTCTATTCCTGCTTTTGCATGAGCATCAGTGCAGGCCCATGATGTGCTGTATCAGCAACCTGATGCCCCTGTGGGGTAGTCCCCACTGTCACAGTCTATAGACAGATTTTTGTTTGGATCTATTTAATATAGCCTTACTGCAGTTTGTCATTTGGCTGCTTGTATGTGCTAGTGGCAGCACAAGGGAAGGGCGAGGTGAAGAGGAGAATGGGACAGTGTCTTTAATGACAATATGGACACGGGATGATTGAAAGAAGGGAGAAGTTCTATTCCATGTTCCTCTGGTTCTGGCTCCCTGATCGTGCTTTCTCTCAGGCCAGTACTGGTGCACTGAGCCAGTTTAACTCATTAGCCCAGCAGAGAAACATGTACTTTTTGCCATATCAATGAATTCAGCTAGTAAGGAGAGTAGCCTGCTATGTGCCAGAGCTGGCATAAACTAACTGTGGGGGGTGGAGGACAAGAAAATTCCTTTTTGTTGTTTGGAAGTGGTTAGATTGATCTGCTCTATCTCAGTGAACTTCACTGTTAGAAGTAAGTTTTCTTTTTGTGGACTTACTGATTCATATGTTCTAATCACTTCAACTTTGAAGTTGGAAACAAGGGAGTCTCTGAGATGCAAGAATTTGATGCTTTTCAGAGGTGTGTGTACAGTGAAGTAGAAATTAGCTCTTTTGTCCAGTTGTGTATTTTGCATCTCTGACAAATTTTTCTAAGTGTATGACTGTTATATATATTTTTTATACAATTTTTACTATACTTAAACCTCCTGGACTGAAATCAGCTCAGTTACAAAACGGATGTTTTTGAGTAATGTGTCACTGCTGAGTGTTCCTGCCAGCTCTTTTCTCACCCAGTGCTATGTGAAAGACCCTTACAAGCTGGAACAACTGTCATATTCTGTAAATATTTTTGGCCAAGAAATAGCCTGCTTTTAAGTTTGGAATTCAAGCTGTGACCACAAGCTACTGATTTTTTTTCTTTATATAAATCCTTTGAAGAAATGGTTTTTAAAGTGGTAAATTATGGCAGTTGTTAACTGATACTTCTGTCTACATATCTTTTGCTTAGTGTTGTAGCCAGCATGGGTTTATGACAGGCAGATTGTGCTTGACCAATCTGATCTCCTTCTGTGATAGCTACCCACTTGGTGAATGAGAGAAAGGCTCTGGATGTTGGATGTCATCTACTTAGAATTTAGTAAAGCCTTTGACACCATTTCCCATGGCATTCTCCTGGAGAAATTGGCTTCCCATGGTATGAATGGGTGTGATCTTTGCTGAGTAAAAAACTGGATGTCCAGAGCGTGGTGGTGTATGGGGTTGCATCCAGCTGGTGGCCAGTCACAAATGGTGTTTGCTGGGGCTCAGTGTTGGGTCCATTTCTTTTTAACATCTTCATCAATGATCTGGACAAGAGGATCAATTGCACCTTAAGTGAGTTTGCACATGACGCCAAGTTGGGCAGGAGTGTTGATATGCTGGAGGACAGGAAAGTTCTAGAGAGGGATCTAGAAAGGCTGCGTAGACGGGCTGAGGCCAATGATATGAGGTTCAATGAGATGAATTAGCCCTGAATTTGGCTCACGACAACCCCTTGCAGTGCTGCTGGCTGGGTTAAGGGTGGCTGGAAAGCTGCCTGGCAGAAAAAGATCTGGTGGTGCTGGTCAGCAGTGGCTGAACAGGAGCCAGCTGTGCCCAGGTGGCCAGGAAAGCCAGTGGCATCCTGGCCTGTGTCAGTAATAGTGTGGCCAGCAGGACCAGGGCAGGTCCTTTACTCAGCACTGGTGAGGCCACACCTGGAATCCTGTGTTCAGATTTGGGCCCAAGGAAGACGCTGGTAGGCTAGAGCGTGTCCAGACACAGGCAATTGGAGCTGGCACTTGAGGATGTGGTTTAATGGTGAAGATGATGGTAGTGCTGAGTTAACAGTTGGAATTGATGATCTTAAAGGTGTTTTTCCAACCTTAATGCTTCCATGACCTCATGAGAAGAGGGCTTTGGACCCTCCAGGGGAGGATTTGAGTCTTCAACACAGGCTTTGGGCCCTGGAAATGGGCTTTTGGAGGGTGAGAAGGTGGGTTTGAACCCTGAGGTTGGGTTTTCTTGGGTTTTGTGCCCTCAAATGATGCTTCAATGCCTTGAACTAAGGCTCTGCTCGCGAGAAATGGGTTTTTGGAGGCTTTGAGCCCATTAAATAAAAGGCTGAATCCTAAATTGGAGGCTTTGATTGCTGAGGTGGAGGCTTTGGAAGCTTTGGGCCTGAAGATACTGTGTGATTCCTGAGTGCCTTTGTACTCTATAAAGAATTTGAATTCTGCAGATGAGGCTTTGGGTGTTCCAGATTTGTAGCCTTCAAAATTAAGCTCTGGGCCCTTCAGATGAGTCTTTGGACCTAAGGAGCAGGGCTTGAAACTCAGAAATGTTTGTGCCCAAACAAGGAGGGTTTTGACTCTTGGGTAACAGTTGGACACAATGATCTAAGAGGTCTTTTCCAGCCTTAATAGTTCAGTGATTCCATGATGTCAAGCCAGTATGCCTTGGAGTAGCTGTTACTGTAGTTACTGTTGCTATGATGTTTGTATACATAGACTTAGATAGACCTAGCAGAGCTGCAGACACTTGAGATGATACACAGATTTTGAAAAACTGTTGTAAATACCTATTCATAAGCTACTGTGTGTTTCCAGTGGATTTCCATTTTGTTCAGCCTTCCTGCTGATATTTTTTGGGATGAGTGCATTTCAAATGTGAAGACAGCAGTTGATACTGACAGCAGCTCAAACCTCTGAAATCAGTCAGTTAAGGAGTAAAACGTGTTCACTGAATAAAACACAGCAGCCACACAGTTGGGATTGCCCTGCTGTGTCTTCTGCCCTTCCATGGTATTAAGTTTGGTACCTGTGTGGCCTGTAGAAATGAGAAATTATGAACATTAGTCTGCATGCCAGCTCCATGGCCTCTGCTCCCAACCTGGGACTGGGAACTAGAATGGTTTTTGTGCAGCAGCATGTTCAGAGTAGCTGTACTGAATGAAGGTGTTCTGGAAGAGACTGCCTCATAATTGTGGCATGAGAAGATTGGGATCTGAGCATTTTGCTGGAGAATAAGCCTGCTAGAGTTGTCTGTTGCTGTGTCTTTTGTGTTTCATATCTGAAGATCTGTTGGCATCAGTGAGATGTGTGCTATCCTTGTAAGCCTTCTAGAAGGATTAATGATTCCTCTCCACAGCGATGGGATGGACAAAGTGCAGAGCTGGTGACACAGAAGTAATAGAGGGGGAGTGCTCCGCTGCTGACAGGGTTGGCTTGTTTGCATGTGCAGAGAGAGGGAAAGGGTGTTCAAATGCATGTGCTGAAGTTAAAGAATAAGAAAACTGCATGCTGGGTAAGATTAAAGTGCCAGCTTTAAAGACAGTGTAAGGCATGACATTTTGCTGAATTGTTCTGGCAAGTATAAGGAATATGCATGTTCAAATGTGTAGCTGAGCAGTGGTGCCTTAACTGCCTGACTTGATCAGGAGTCCAACCACAGCTTTTAGCTCTGATGGGCGGGTAAGAGATGATGAAGGAATTTTGGTTTTTTGTGTGTGTCATCTGTGTGTATTTGAATAGGCATGCCTGGGGCACGTGGGATACTTTTAGGGGGATCTGTGTTTGATGATAGCTCATTCAGAATGTCTGGATAGTTCTTTCACAGTGCCTTTAATACATTTTGCAGGCAGAAAATGTAGGTGCCTTTACATGTATTTTGCTTTCTCTTGCTTTTTTACTAAGCCAGCGTTATTCTGTAGTATAAAACTTTGCTCCTTCTCTACCACTGTGCCTAAGCCAGATGGAGCAGGCCATTAGTATTTGGTGCAGTACAGCTGTGCTGAGTTACAGCTCATGGGTAGGTTTGGGAAGTTACCCTGTGTTACCCAGCTTGGAATGCTGATTATGTGGAGAATGGCAAGGCTGCCATTCACACAAAAGGGTCAAACCAGTCTGGTGTCAGGTATGTATGGTAAAATGTCATCTTGGTTAATTAGTAGTCTAGCTACAGTCTCCAGTTACTCATTAGGATTACTAATGGTTGGGTGTTTGCTCTTCTGGATGCCTATGGCTTCTTCCATCTTGAGTCTCAGGCAGCTTTCAGGCTTGGGAGGGTTTCTTCAGCAAGAGAATCATACTGGCACCTGTTTTATGGCCAGTAATGTCTTATTCTCTAATGAAGAGACTCTCTAGCAATACTGAGTGTAGTAATGCCTAGCTTTTTGGAAAGAGCATTGCCTTGGATGCAGTTTGTGTCCTGACCGTTTACTTATTTTGGCAAATTTTGACTCCTCTGAGCTCCTGATATGCTTTTATTCATAGCAGCAAAATATTCACTCCCCTAAAGGGGGACAGTGTGTCATAAGTAAAGGTGAAAATGAGGAGCTGGGAACGAATACAGGCTGCCTCCTTGCTCTGGTGCCAGGCGCTGAACTGCTTATGAGCTCTGGTGTTGCACAGGTTTGTTTTTTTTTTTGTTGGAAAGCTGAGGCTTAGTATTTATGTAGATTAGGCACAGGTTTGTGAGCATGGCATATTAGTGTGCATCTTAGTGTGGTAATTGTGATAGATGTGTTTATTATGCTGTATTCTATCTGGTTTAAGCTGTCCAAGGCTAGCTATTCTGTCTTTGTGCAAGTAGAAGATTAAACTACAAATCATCATGAAAAATGTCAAATTGTAAATTAAGATAACTTTGTTTCTGTGAAAAGACTTTTGTTTTCTACCTTACCTTTCTCTTCTTTGCCAGCCCCCCTCCTAACTCCAGATTCAAGGGTGTTCTGTTAAGTTGGGGTTTGTGTTACTGTGTATGAGAGATGTGAATGACAGATATGGGCTTTTTCTTTCATGTGTGCTGATTTTTTAAAGAAGCTTGAATACAACAAGGTTCTTGTTTCAGAGTTGTTTACTAGACTAACTACTACATGTTCAAAGAATGTTCTTGATTTTCTACACAAGTAATAATTTTTAGAAAATACTGTTGCCTAAACCCAGAAAAATAACAAAGTACCTTGGTGCATGTGTTAGCAACGGGCAATGAAGTTCAACAAAAATCTTTTTACAGTCTTGTTGCTTTTCAGTTTTCAAAGTGTTGAAATTGTGGAAGTAGCTTTGGGTGCTTTCTCTCAGCTTGTGGAGGTTAGCAGCTGGCTCTGGGGCTGCAGTCAGTGTAAGAGGGGCAGCTCCCTGTTGCAAGCACTCTGCTGCACAGGGTTGAGATTTTGACAAGAAGGTATGTTGAAATTTTGAGGACATAATGGGGAACAAATGACTGCCTAAAACAAAATGTTAAATAAATATTTCTTACTAGAATGTAAGCACTAGAAATAATTGGTAAATGTCAAAATGGAAATGGCTTTTATGTATTCAGTAACTGCCAAATGTTAAGGTTTGGAGATACAAAACTTTAATGTACCATGAAATTAAATCTGATCAAATTGAATCTATTTAACAGTCCTGTCGTGAGGAGTCTGTTGTTGACAGTAGCTGTTTCTTCTGAGATCTTTTCAGGATACCTTCACTGTTCAGAGCATAGTAGTGGGGTTTTGGTGCACATTATTCCTACAGTTCAGCATTAGAAAAAGAAATATTTAAGTTCACTGATTTTCGTAGCTATTACTGCTCATCACTATTGATGTGGATAACTGCTGAGTTTCTGGGTTTGGTGGTTTTTCTGGGTTAGTAGTAAATGAATGTTAGATGCATTTTTGTCATGTGTGTTCCAGAAGTATAGGAATTCTTTATCAAGGGTCCACTACCCTCTTACCTTACTCATCTCAGTATTGCTATCTAATGTCGGTCTTGGAGGTCTGTATAAGGTTGCATCCCAGAGTGTGCTGCTGACTGTGTTCCTGCATCTTTCTTTCAAGCTGGGGCTCTTTAGCAGAGTGACCGAATCAGTGAAAAACATTGTACCTGGATGGTTGCAGAAGTATTTCAATAAAAGGGAAGATAAATGTGTAGATATGAATGAATCTGCAAACGAGGAAGAGAATCCAGTAAACTATCACCATGATTATGCAAATGAAGATGCCATGGTAATTGATGGGAGAGTCACGCCTGAATCAGCAAGAATTAATTTAGAAGGTATGTGAAATATCATTTAGTATTCTGACCATCTGTATTTATTCACAGATTTGTAGTTTTGAATCTACATTTCTAGGGGAGGCTGGAAGGAGTGTTTGGACAGAAAAAAAAAGCAAACAACAAAAAACTCCGCAATACCCAAACCAAAATGACCAACCAACCAAAAACCCCAACCCAAAATAACCCCACACATAGCAAAAACAAAGGAAGAATCTTCAGCAGTTCAGTTGCTAGAACTGCCTTAATTCAAAGCTTAAACATACTGGAATCTGACAAGAGCTGACAAGAGCCCATGGAAATCATGAGTTGACTTCAGGTAGCCAAGTGCAAAATATTGCTAGCATTCATTTGCAAGTGTGTTGAGTTACATTTTCTTTCTAAAGTATCTGAAATGGAAGTTTATCTAATTGCCTAAGGTAGTAGAAACATTAATTTTATTTTGTTGTTCTCAAAACAAAAGACCAGATGCTAGAATGCCGGAGGAAAATTCCTTCATGTGTCCTGATATTTTTTTTCTTTTCCTCTGGGCTTCTTCAATCAATTTATTAAATTTCTGTGTTAGTTTAGTGGAGATCTGGATAACTTAGTTTATGACATTATTCTTTTTGAAATATTTTGTAAAATTAATGTGTAGCATTGCTAGCTTGGGGTCTTTGAAAACTATTTGAATCCTTGGCAAAAAAGTTTACAACTTTTATCATATTAATCTGTGCTTTATATCTATGCCTCTTTCTGGGTCTTAGTACTCTTTGAATTTGTGAATGCTTTCATTTGAGTTTCTCCTAAATTAGCAGTCTTGGGAACTCAGTTTTTAATTAGGTGAGAAATTTTTGTCTGAGCACATGTACATAACCATCTGTGAGGACAGTCAGCTGCTTCTGTTGTTGGCAGAATGAAAAGTAATGAGGAAATACCTTTCTCAACAATTTTATCTAATTGTAAATAAGGGGCTTTACTGCTCTCTGTGTAGCTGTAGCTTGAGCATAAGTTTGTATAAAGGAATAGAGAAGGTTTTCATGAATGAGTAACATGTGTTGGCTTTCCTGAAGAATTGTGTGAAAGGACCTTTCAGTGAGAACAGCTGCACAGCAAACTTTCTGGCTCCAAGAAATCAGGAGCAGATGGGACCCCCTAGAACCTTCAGTAGCTTGTGTTGCAGTTCATGGACTTTGTAGTTAATCTTTCTAGCTATAGTTAATAATATTTTTTTTTTTGTTACTGGTATTTTTATTTTAGAAATAAAATTTGACTCTTTGACTCTGAGGTGCCAGTGTGCAAGAGCCTGTGTTCCTTTGCTTGGCCAGCCTTTCGTCTCATAATGCTTTCTTTCATCTCAAACAAGACAGCCCTAAAAATCTACCAGTGCTTTGCAGAATTAATTACTAGTAGTGCAATGCTTATGGAGATTGAAGTAGCTAATTTAAGCTTCAGCACAAATGTCAGGATGATAGTGTCTCAAAATTATGTTCATACTCTGAAAGTCGTGGGAGGGACAGTAGATATACGCACATCAGGCAAGGTGGCCATTGACTGCAGTTCTGTTCATGTGGAAGTTGTAGCTGTGAGACCACCTCTTGCAGAACACTGGCAATATTTACAGACCCTTTTCATGTGTAAAAAATGCCATCGTGTACAACTGAGACCGCGTTGCTTACTTATCCTTCATGCCAAAATCTCAAAAACTAATGGATAGGAGATAATTCGCCTGTAGCATGAAATTATATGGTAGAATTTGGAAGGGAGGATGATGACGCCAGAACAAATAAACCCCTGAAAATCTTTGCAAATACATATTTTCATGTTACATATTCAGACTAACACCATCTTTTTTACAAGATGATAAAAACTGCAGAGTTGTCCCTAACTTGTCATGTAATCTCAAATTCTGGAAGACTTATTGCAAGCGTTATCTGGAGGAAAGGGAATTTATAGATGTTCAATTTAGCAAAAGACACAGTTCAAGCACTTGAGTGGAGGGTCAGATTTTGATGAAATTCAGAAAAATCCCCTCCTCAAGTACTTCTTAATGCGATGTCAATGCTTAGTATTGCAATCAGCGTTGCTGTTTTAATCAGACAGATGAAATCCTATCTGTGTGAGGAAGTTAAATTGGGCTTCTCTATTTTTGTGCTTAGAACTTGGCAATAAGCATGGCTGTTGATAGAAAACAAGTTTTGGCTTCTGTGAGCTTGTCTGTAGGGAAGCTGATTGTCTCGCTGTTGTTGTTTAGAGCCATCCACGAGCAGGTCTGCACTGAACTTCTCGGATGTGTTAACAAGGCCCTCCCTGCACCGGAGCCATTTGAACTGCACCGTGTTGGATTCCACAGTCCCGCACTGTCAGCCCTCCACATCTTCCGCGCTGGGCATCGGCAGCCCCGGGCTCTCCCTCGTAAAGGAAATAAAAGATTCTACCTCTCAGCATGATGATGATAACATCTCAACAACCAGTGGCTTCTCCTCTAGAGCATCTGATAAAGGTAACTTCTGTGTTCTCTATTTGATTTGTTTGATAACGACATACTTTGTATTCTTTAATATTCCACATGGCCTTAGTAAGTAAAGTAAGTGAATGTCAGCTCTAGATGTTAGAAGGAAATTTCATTTTTAGTAATTTAGAAGTATATAATCCCACCACCTTTTAAATATAGCAATGCTTGGAATACATTTATGAGTCCCTGATATTCTAAAGAATCAGTGCTGATAAATACAATTTTAGCTCGATTACCTGTAAATCTTGAATGAGGATAATAGGAGATGAAGATGACTTGCTGTAGCTTGATAGCTAGGTGTATTGCTTAGAAGGAGGTGTGACTCATAATGTCTCACTCACAGCTGGCTAAATATGAGTGAATATGGTTGACAAATAAAAACACAAGATATTCTTGTATTTTTTTTTTTACTGAGAGTCAGCAAAGCAGCTATTCTGATTGAACAAGTTGGGCTGCCGTTTTTTTTTTTTGTTTGTTTGGTTGGTTGGTTGGTTGGTTGGTTTTTTTTGCTATTCTTGGTAGAGAGTATAATTTGTTAATATTCCCTTGGTTTTTTTGCCAAATTCAGTAAAGAATTTACACCATTTAGAAGTAAAAAAATCCCCAAGACATTGTATTTATGTAGAATATGATCTAGGTGTCTCGCTGAGAAAGGGCAAACAGCAAGTTGCCAAGTTTTTCTAGTTCCCCCTATAAATGGGGATGGAGGCATGCTCAGCCAGTTCTCCAGAGACCATAGTTTCACAATTCAGAGTAGGTGTTGCCAGTGCATAGCAGTGTAACCTGATTTTGCTAGAACTTCCTGGTATGTTTCCATAAAACATATGGGAAATGTACGTGGTTAACTCTGTTAATTCAGCCTTTGGGTAATTTTTCAGGTTTAAGACCTGGTCAGTTCTGTCCTATGCTGGTTTCCAACCTCACCAACATAGGAAAAACTTTATATCGTTAGAGATGCACCAGTGGTTTTTCAGTTCTTTTATTTTATCACAATGGAAGAAAAATAAAACTGTGTTGTATTGGAAATGTGCTATTAACATGTGAATGCTTTTGAAAGGCTACTGAAAGGTCGTGTATTCACAGTTCTGTGAACAGATTTTCGGTTCAGAGTTGATACTTGGGTTTCATACCATATGTGAAATTAATCTGTTTGAAGAGTTCTGAAGGTTAGCGTGCCAGAGAAGTGAGTGTTAAGGGACCTTTTTATTTTGTGAGACATTTTTGTAGAGAACTCTGGAGTTTGTGTCATGTTTGATACTAAATTTCTCTATGTGCGTAAGGAATTTACATATAGCATTTGTCATTTTGGCAGATATCACAGTTTCAAAAAATACTTCAGCACCACTGCTCTGGTCCCCAGAAGCTGAAAGATCTCATTCCCTCTCACAGCATCCTGCCTCTAGCTCTAAAAAACCTGCATTCAATTTATCTGCTTTTGGATCTCCCTCTCCTGTAAGTACTGCACTTTGTTGCTTTTAGTCAAGCTGAATGTGTAGCTGTTTTACTAACCACTCACCATAATACCTTTCTGTAGTCTCTTGGAAACACTTCTGTCTTTAAGACAAGACAGCTTGGGGATTCTCCATTTTACCCTGGAAAGACCTCTTACGGTGGTGCAGCTGCAGCAGCGAGACAGACAAAAGTGCAGAGTTCTGCTTACCAGGTATGAGAACAGTAGTGCAGTGTGGGGGAAAACGTAGTTGAAATACAAAACGGGGAGCTCGGCCAAAAAAACTGTGACCTGGGAACTTAACTTGAAAAGTGTGGCAACAGTTCCTATCTTGCCCACTCAACTTACAATTTTTGTTTAAGTTCTTGTGTAACACTCTGTGTAGAAATGCTTATCCTAAAGCATGAGAATGACATTAGCATCTTAGTTCCTGGGCAGTTTCTTGTAGTAGGGGCTTCCTCTGTTATGTCTTCCGAAAATTTCCATTTTCTGCCATGGTCTGCCTCTGACTGTATTCTGGTAAAATAATATGTAAATAATTACAGTGATGGCATAACTTTGAAAACTTTGTTAATAGCAGCAAAAATTACCTCCCTGATACTTGCCTGTAGATCTTACACAAGCACTCAAACTATGAACATATTGTGCGGTTTTTAATATAGTAGTATACAGAATGCAAATTTGCTCATTCTTTGCACTTCTGTTGCTGAGAGGGAGACATGCAGTCCTACATGCTGTATCAAGATAAACAATAAGGTGCTCTCTATTGTACTGTCGTTCAGATGGCTCTTGAGAAGAACTGCTTGTCCCCAAGTGTTTTTTGGGGTCTAAAATGAGCCAGCAAATTAAAAATTCTGACTGCTCTCAGTAGCTAGAGTTGAATTTAAAACCAAGTCAGTAAAATCTGATTTGGTTCTAATTAGTTTAAATAAAAATGTCCTTTTTTAAAAAGTTAAAAGGAACTTTAAGGAAATGGAAATAAATTTGCTGGACCTATTTTGGCAGTCTGTTTCTACTGTGCAGCAAGGGGACCTACAGTTTCCTGATTCAGGGAAATCTTTAACGTTGCGGGTTTTCCTGATTTGGTGTTGAGTCCAACTTTAGAACGTTTAAAATTTCTGTAAGCTAGAAATCTTCTTTGGTCATCTATTTTTATTTTTTACAAAAATTGTGGATTCTGTTGAAAAGAGGAAGCAAATATTAGGCTTTTAAAGGAGAGACAAGCTTCTTTGTTGCTGCATACAGCAAGTCTCACTTGCATGTTCTGTGCATTGTGTGGTCTGCTTCCTGTCTTCACGAAGTCCATAGTCATGTGGGAAGCATGGTGTGGTTACATGAGAGGTGTAACGCAGTTTAAAAAAAATGGTCACAATGAAGTTTTTTTTAAATTCTGTTCAGTCATTTGGTACAACATCCATTTTTTTCAGTGTACTGTGTTTAGATCTATTACAGTTCAAATCAGATCTTTATCTTTCTAAACAGAATGAAAAGATCTGCAGTCTTGGGGGAAGGGAGGAAATGAGAGAAGTAAAACTAGAAATCTGTGATAACTGGTTTTAAAATGCCATGCTTATGCCATTGTGAAACTCTGAGATCTCTTTTGCTGCTCTAAGTACTTTCTACAGCACAAGCCTTTGCTTCAGTTCTGTTTTCCTAATCACCGATTCAGAGACCCTATGAGCCTAACATTTTATGACCTATTGCATTTAAAGATTTCTTTTGTTGCTATCTAATGTGCAGGTTATGCAGCGCCCCACTTAAACTTCTGTAAAGTCAGTGGAGTATATTTTTCTTCTTCATGTCTTGAATGCTCAGTGAGTGCATTTTTCTCTGTCATTATCAGAGTATTGGTTGTATCACCAGTGTAGCCCTAGGGCATAAAATATACATGTGTGTAACTCAGAATCCAGCATTGTAACATGGGCAGTGCTAATTTTTCAGCCACCGATAAAAAGACAAATGAAAGCTAAACAAGCAAATGTGCAATCCTATGGTGTGACAAGTTCCACAGCGCGGCGCATCTTGCAGACATTGGAGAAGATGTCAAGCCCTTTGGCGGTAAGCGGCACTCCCTTTAATATTTTATTCCATGTGGTTGAAAAACATAGTAAATGTGCTAGTATAGGATGAAGATGTTCATGTCCGTTTTAATTAATTGCACCTGTTTTTTCAACAGGATGCTAAAAGGATTCCATCTTCTGTTTCTAGTCCGCTGTCTTCTGTAAGTTGATCGCAAACCCCCTGTATTTTTGTTGGATGGAACCCTCTCGTAAGGAAAAAACCATCCTCTAATATTTTGGCCCTTTTTTTCCCCTGTTAGCCTGTGGACAGGAGTGTGCTGAATGTGACTAGCTTCCAATGCAGACAAAACCAGGTAAGAACCAGTAATATGTTAATCTGAGATAGGTAACTTTCTCTGCTTTGCAGCTCTTAGAAGAAATGTTAAAAACCTCAATGACAGCGCGCACATGAATTCAAGTTAATATTACCCTTACGTGAGTTATAGCTGCCTTGGCTGTGTGGAAATTGCTAAAAATGTCTTTTCAATCCACACTAGGTGAAGGACTGTGAAGATTACTCAGGTGGAGAATTTTATTTTTTTTTGTGGTGGTGTGCTGATATGTAAAGAACAACTTCCCTAGAACACACAAAGTGGTTTTATCTTGGCCTGCAACTTGGGGTTAAGTTGCATGATAACATTCTTATTTCAGAAAGCTTTCTCTTGCAGAAATAATATGAAATAGAAAAATACTGATTGATTGTTCAGATCTTGTGTAGATTTCCATGTTTATTTTAAGCAAAAAAACCAACTACTTATATTTTTTATTACTACTCAAGGCAAGGGGAAAATCGGACAATTATTAAATTTTGTTGCGTCTGTAAATTTATGCTCTAAATTCCTACCTGGAAGTAGAACTGAATTATTGCTGTGGTAAATCATTATTTCCTTGATTTTTCTGGAAAAAATTTTGGAGTATTACATTTATTAAATTTTGAAACCACAAAAGGTCACTTCTAGCTCAGGCAGCCAAAGGAACAAAAATGGTTTTCCTTTAGTGGTTTTTGAACAGGAGCAAAAATGGTTTTTCTTCAAACTTTTAATCTGCTGTTGTATTAAGGAAGTCAATAGAATGTTCTAAAAATTTTTTTATTCTAATGCCATGATTAGGAGTATAATTAATTCTGCAGTCACCTAGGAGTTTGTAAATATATCGTGGTCTTTGGCTATATGATAAATTATAAGAATGTTGAAAAGTAGAGCATGTAAGTTTTTTGCCATCTCTTAAATATTATCCCAGTAATTGAAAACAAAGCAGAACCACACCTGTGGTGAGGCATTTAAAAAGATCTACCAGATTTGCAGCATAGACCCTGACATTGGTCAGAAAGTGAATGTTGCACACAGCTGTCACTGGGTAAAAATAGAGAAATTGTCTACTCATAATGCTAGAATTCATAAAATTTGGCAGGGAGAAAGGGTAGCCCTTGATGGAAAGGGAGGACAGGATTGTATGTGCCCAGAAGAGGGTTATGTGTTATCCTGCTAAAGTGAACAAATGGTTGACAGGACACTTGGATACTCAGCCAAAAGTTTTACANTTTTTTTTTTTTTTTTTTTTTTTTTTTTTTTTTTTTTTTTTTTTTTTTTTTTTTTTTTTTTTTTTTTTTTTTTTTTTTTGTGGTACTTTTATTATTTTGAGGACCTACACCAGACAAAATAACTCTTAGTCCACTGAACATGTAACTGGGTTACTTTTTTTTTTTCTTGTTGTACATACTTGTTTCACTGGTTTTGATACCCTTTTACAATAATGACATCTGCCTGGCATGTGAAGGAAGATAAGGTGGCAGATGTTTCCTGGATTTTTCTGAGGGTTTTGGTACTGTCCCTCTTGCATCCTTCTGGGCAAGTTGTCCAGCTTTGGGGTGAGCTGGTTGAACGGCAGGATGCAGAAGGTTCCAGTGAATTTGGCTACATCTGGCTGGTGACCGGTCACCAGCACTGTTCCTCAGGAACAGTTCTAGGGCCAGTGCTGTTCAAAATATCTCTCAGTGATCTGGAGACACGAATTGGATGTCCCATTAGCATTAGGTTTGCTGATGGTATGAAACAGGGACGTGCTGCTGACTCTGTTGAGGGACACGAGTCCTTGCAGAGGGATCTAGATAGATTGAAACATTGGGCAGTCATCAGTGGGATGAAATTTAACAAATCCAAATGCCAGATCTTCATCATTGAGATCGTGGGACTGAGTGCACCCTCAGCAAGTTTGCAGGAGACGCCAGACTGAGCCATGCAGTTGACGCATCTGAGGGATGCCATCCAGAAGGAAAGACCAGGACAAAGTCTAGAAGAAATGGCCCCATGTGAAGGTCATGCAGTTCTGCCCCTGGGTTGGGACACAACCATCTGTTGATTTAAATAGTAGATACATTCTAACTCTTACTCTTCTTATCACCAGGGTTACAGATTATTTGATATACCATGGGGCCTTTTGGGGTCTTCCTTCTTTCTCTGTTCAGTTAAGCCAGTTTTGCAGAATGTACAGTGCTTTTTGTCTAATAATTAGCCTTTGTCTGCGAAAAGGCTTTGACTTTACAAAACTTTACAAAAAAGAACTTTGCTTTTAGGACCATCAAATGCAAATCTAAAACATTGGAACATACAGTAATGAGACTTCTTTAAAAATATTTCACAATTTTTTTTTAAGTGTAACCTCAAAGGAAGAAAATGTTAAAAAAAAGAAACGCAGAACCTGGTTTAACTCTGTTTAACAGTTTCAATATTAAATTAATGGAGTAAGTCAGTTTAAAAAAAAAGTCACAGTGAGGGCAGAGGAGAGGAAAAGATGGGAGCATATTATTGTAACATTAGTTATTTTGCTTATAGGAATATAATTAATTTTGTCTGTGAAGTGACTGCCAAATTTTGAGAAAAGATTCAGTCAGATTTTGACTATTCCTGTATCTTTTTGGATTTTTTAACTGATTTTCTGGTGATTTCGTTCTGCAAGCTAAATGTTTTCAACACTTCCACATGGTTTTCACTGGGTGCTGAGATAGTGGGAGGTTTGTAGTTCTGGAACTTCTATCACCAGTAAATGCTGTGGTAAGTTGGGTGGGTGCGAGGATAAATTGATTGCTGCTTCCCTTTCAAAGATGGATTCGCAACATCCACCTGTCCAGAAGCTTGTGACACCAAAGCCAGTCTCCCTGACAGGGAGTCGGATCACGTATTTTAAACCATCTCTGAAATCAGCTACTAATTCCAGAAAAATTCACCAAAGGGTAGATACAGACCATCAAGTAAGTAAATTTTCATGTCCTAATTTGCTTGCTTTTTGCAAGATTGGAATGTGTCTAACCAGTCTACTTAAGGTGCTCTTTTTTGCAAGAGCACCAATAGTATACTTGAGGTAAGCGTTAAGAAAAGACAGTGGGAACCATTGTAAAAGAGATACTGAGATGTTTTATGAATATAATTGTATCTTTGGCACACTAAGTGGCTGGTGCTTATTTGCAGAATGTGGTGGTGTGCTGTTGGGCCAGTGTTTTTGCAGTGAAAGAATACTGAAGTACAGAAATATGAATTTCCTTTACATTTGCTGCTGTTCAGACAGCTGGTGGAATGTGCTGATGTTGTGTATAAAATGTTTCAGGTGAACTGCGGGCTCCAAGTGAGATTTCTAGCAATTACCAATCCAAATCACTTTCTTAATTACCCCTTCTGATCACTTCGGTGCAGATGGAGTCCCTGATAAACTTGCCTTAAAACAATACTGATGTGTCTTTCAGAAAAAAAATCACTCATGGTTCAGTGTCCTTCTGAATGTAAAAATGACCAAGTATTAAATATATGGGCTGGAGATTAAGTGGATAGTCAGGGTGGTTAGGGAACAAGCTTAAGTAGATGAGGTATATTTAGTGGTATAAATAAAAAAAAACCAGCACAAAATGTGTGTTTGGTTGTCTGCTATTTGTGTTTTGTTTATAAATATATTCAGATAAATCTTGAAATAAATAAAACTTATTTTGCAGGATATGATAGAGGAGAGTTTTCCTGCAGAAAAGCCTGTAAAATCATCTGAAAGGTATGACAAATCTATTCATTTAAAACACTTGAAAACAGAAGGCCCCTTCCTTTGTCAGTACAGTCTTCACTCTTGCCTTCTTTTGGAAGGGCAGGAATAGTTCTCAGTAAAAGGGAGTAAAAAAGTGAAAAAATTTTATTATGAGAGAGTTTAACCATTTGTGCATCTTGGTGTCCATTAGGGGAGCAGCTGTTATTTTCAGGTAATTAAATAATTCCTTGGAGTCTGAAGACTTTGTCGCACAGGAATTTACTTCTGAAAAATTCTTTATAATGTGAAATGTCTTACAGTTCAGGAGTAAATTCAGTTTTTAGGGTTTGTTTTGTTTCGTGGCTTTTAAACTGTTTATGTATTTATTTATTAATTTATTTATTTATACAAAAAGCTAGAGGAAGATATTTTTCTAATGTTCCTTACATGACAAAGGCACTTGTCTGCTCTTTGAGTTTGCATGAAAAACAGAAGCCCTTCAGAGTCATCTGAAGACAAATGCCAGCTTGTCTCTGAAAAAAAAAACTCTGGGAGAGTTAATAGTTATATTTCTTCTTGAGGAGATTGTCTTGCTAATGCAAGATTGTCTTGCTGTGCTTGCTCCGCATAGAATGACTTGAGATAATATTGATGAGTCTCCCTTCTGGGCAACTAATCTTTTGGGTAATGCTTGAATTAAGGCACTGTGTGCTCCGAAGATACCCTTTTTTTGAGGAGTCAAACCTTTCAAAGAACAGTATTAGGGAATCTGCTAATGTGTTGGCTCTGTGTTCATCTTCCAAGCAATTCTTACATTGCCTTGGGCATTCTTTGGCTTGCAAAAAAAACCCCAAAGTCAGCCCTTTGTTTTACAATCTGAAGAGTTTGACTTTACAGGAACCATCTTTGGTTTTGGCACAGGTGCAAACAGATGTTAGGTTTTAATTGTGGGTTTTCAAACTGTTCTAAGTTTTCTTTGGTGCAGCTCCTTTCTCCATGTAGAAGAGAGATCCAGGAAACTGATACTGCTTTTCATTTGTTTCACAAGTTTTACTGCTGTGTTTCTACTTTTGACTTAAGACTAGATGGTCCTTTTATTTTAACTCTTTTATAAAGCCAGTCTGTGTTGATTGTCTTATTATGGAGTAGGAATACAAAACTAATAATGGCCAGAGTCTCTTCATGCAGCTAACTTGCAGTACTTTGGTACATTTCTGTTCAGCCTAACAAAGGCTGTTTAGCTTTTAAACCAGCATCAGAATTGTAGATTGGACTGACTTGCTTTTGAAGACAAAACTGTCTTTGCCCCTTAGAAGCTGACAGGTGTTAACAGAAAAGAGGAATATGGGCTATCATAGACATGCTATAATTGTCTGAATAAAGATTTATTTTGACATGAGATTTTATTTCATAATTCAAATTGATTGTCACTTTGGATTAGGGAAAAGTTTGAGCATATGGCTTTAAGGATCTGGCTTCCTCTCAGTGGTTACAGTGCTGAGCAGATGTTTGCAACTATCTGCGAGGTTTCGACCAGTTCTTTTCCTCAGTCCTTTAGAAGCTTTACCTGGTATCTTCCAGTGTCATCCAGTGTATTTTTGTAATGACTGACTGATTGGCTGCAGGATAAGCTTGATATTGTAAATTTTTTCAGGGATACTTAATTGTAATGCCGTCCTGCTTTTTATTGTTATTATTCCTTAGTTCACTTCTATTTTGGGATGTGGCATGGGGTTGGTTTGGTTTGTTGTTGGGAGAGGGATGGGGGCTGTCGGTGTGTGTGTGTTTATTTGTTTTGAGGTTTTCCTTTTGTTTTTTCTTTTTCTTTTTCTTTTTCTTTTTCTTTTCCCTTCCCACTTGGATTAGGGAGTCTTTCTGGTTTGGATCTAGGCTTTCGTAATGAACAGAGAAATGCCTTTGTATGCCTTACAAAAGGGATCTGTATTCATGTCTGAAAAGATTTCTGGAATGTTGGCACACCCAAACACCTCTGCTGCTTCTGATGGCCTCAGGAAAGCCAGAGTTGCTTATGAAGCTTCTGTCATATTTTCTTGCCACACGAGTTTAAGCCTCTCAATTCCATAAGAGCTGTTGGCAGCATTTCCTGTGCACACACGCACACACACTTGCCCGCCCCCTGCCCATGTATTTTTAGTTATTCTTCTCTATCCCTTCAGAGATGCATGCTCATCACAGAATCAGAGAACTGGCAGTCAAAATTTCCACTGTCTGGACTATTAAAAGCAGACATTAGAAAATAACAATCTAAGTCAGTTCTTCTATTTCAGGTCTTCTGGCTTAGTCATCATTTCTTTAAGGATGTTGTGACTGTATTTTATGTATGTTCTCATTGCTGCTCTTATTCAGCGTTTGCTGTTTGGAACACCAACTATTTACCAGCGTTTAGGGATTTGTGGGATGGGTTTTTCTGATTCTAATTAGCAGAT
Source organism: Bombycilla garrulus (assembly GCA_013400315.1). Taxonomy (NCBI): domain Eukaryota; kingdom Metazoa; phylum Chordata; class Aves; order Passeriformes; family Bombycillidae; genus Bombycilla; species Bombycilla garrulus. Next base: position 1,949,949 of record VXBU01032193.1, on the reverse strand, counting down.
AGTCTAGGCAGCAGTTTTAATAGTGGCTATAATAGCTTGAAACAATTACTTGATAAATTTGGGGGGTTTTCTCCTTTTTTTTTTTTTTTCTTTGTTTTTAATATCCTTCCTCAACCTTTGTATTTTTATTCTGTGCTAGCAATTTGAGCTACCCCAAACTTGATACTCCTGCATCCAACGGTCTGTCTTCAGGAGGAAGGATGGATAGTGCCTGTGGCAAGATGAGAAGGGAAAGGGAGCGGTACTGTGCATCAAGACCTGGGCAAAAACAACAACTGGTAAGGGTCTCTCAGGTTGATTGATCTCACTGTGATTACTGGAATAAGTAGCTTCATTGCCTCATAGTAATTTATAATAATGCTGTTTCAGTTTTGTGGATGTTTTGCTGTGTGTTTCAGAGCAGGCTCCAGTTTAATTATCTGCATAAGTGCCTCAACTTTGGTTTTCTATTTCTAAAATCTCCCATTGTATTATCTTGGATATTCTTCATACTATAAAGTTTCTTATTAGTTGTTGAATGAATAAATTTGGTAGTGGTTTGTAGAGTTTTTAGAAACGAATGAAGTGGGAAGTATTAAAAATAAAAGGTTTTTATATTTTGTTATTTTATATGTAAGTCATGTAGAAAGGCACGGGCCAAGACCCTGAAGCAGAAGACAGTGTTTTGCATGTTTGCTAATGACCATTCACAATTTTTGGCACTTACTCAAACTCATTGTTAAGGGGTTTTTTTACTTGTTTTAATGGGAAAACACAATTTCATGCAATGATAGTCATTACTACCCCAAGGATTATCTTCCTGCCCGAGTGTTACATAAGCTGCCTACTGCTGGATCTTAAATCTAAAGAGGTTAACTTGGTCTTCTGGCTGATGCAAAATAAAGAATTAGGAAATACTGGAGAATGTTTCTGTAAGGGAAATGGTCTCTATCAAGGTGTGATAGACTCTTCAGATCAGATCTCTGAAATATGTCACCTGTGGGGTACATTAAATGTCTGTAGTAGCAATGTGCATCTTTGCTTAGTAGACATTGACATCTGTTTAGTAGACATACTTCTGAGTAGACATTGGTATTACTGTCCAAATTGTGAAAAGATTGGCTATTCCCATTTAAACCCTAACCAATCTAATTTTGGTAATCAAAGGGTTTAAAAGACAAGGGTAAAAGCAGAAGTTTTTAAGTTACACCGATTTCTGACTTTTAAATTTGCATCCTAATACTAGATTTAGCAGAGTATGATCCTCTGTGTCGCTCATCAGGGTTTAATTTTTGACTTTCTGTGCTTTGGTTTGGTTTGGGGCTTTTGATACTCAGAGGAACACACATTCTTCTTAAAATATTATTTTTTTGCAAGTTCAAGTGACTTCAGAGACTTTATCAGCTGTCCTGCCTAATTTTGCAAGAGGAGCAGTTTCTTACTTGCCATGAACTTGTGCTCTTAATTAAAGAGATAAGGGAATCATAGAATCCTAGAATCGTTATGTCTTTCTAGGTCTTTATTAACTAAAGGACAAAACCAAAAATAAATCTTATCTGCGTCCCTCTCTCTTCTGTTCAGGTAACAATTTTGAGCCTGCTTTGTTTATAGATCTTTCTGTTGCATTTAACTTTGTTAAGAAACTAATGGGGGGACAGGGTAGGAAGGTAGTAGGTCTTGCAAAAAAGAAAAGCTAAAATTTACATCATTTTAAAGAAAGAGGAATATTAAAATCTGGAACTTCACTAAAGAAAATGAAAAATTAGATTTTGCAGCTTCTTTAGAGAAAAAATAAACTAACAAAAATTAAAATTGGCACCTAGGAGATGGAGCAAGAAGAACTACCTGAAGTACCCCTGCCCATCAGTAGTGCATCGCTGCCGACGTTCAATTTCAGTTTCCCTGCCAATAGTGCTGTCTCCTCATCACCCAGCATTGTTTCAAAAGCAGTGATGAACAAGGTAAATTTTTTACCTGTGAATACTTTTTCAGGGTGAGTATACATCCTCCTTGCCAAATGCTAATTTCGCTGGCGCTCATGAAACTCACCAACCTGAGTTTATAACCTGTTGAATTAAACAGGGTTGTATTCAGATTAGGGGGTGGGGAGGAAGGCATATTTTGGTATGGCTTCTGTCCATCTTACAAACTCACTTGCGAGCTTTTTCTTATAACTCTTAGCTGTGGATCACAGATATCAAACATCAGATTTCCCAACTTCACTGCAGAATATCTGTTAGATAGTGAATTCAGGTAGCTGCTGTTGTTTCACCTGGATGCTTTTCTTTTAGATACAAACCTTAATTCTTTTGAAAATACAGGTACAACCAGCAAGTAATGTTGGCAGTCCTACATTTGTATTTTCATCTCCAATTGTGAAATCTACCGAGGTGGAAGTGCTACCTCCATCGTCTGTAAGTAGAATAAATCCCAATGTTTTCTCAAGGCTTTACTAGAATACTAAAAACAGCGTTTCCACTAAAAGTGGAAAAATAAAGCAGAATTTGCCCCTGTAAGAGGGGAAACAAATATATAGATTTCTGATTTGTAATTTTTCACCCAGCACCCCCCAGAAGTTTGAAGGCTGGATTTTCAATTATTATTTGTGTGTGAAACTTGATTAAAATTTCTTAGAATCTAAAAAAAACCCTCTCTTTTTCATAGCAGATTAAGTTTACATTTAGTGTTCCTGTCGTAAAGTCATCAGAGCTTTCTGGATCCACTGATACACCAGTGACATCCATCCTTAGTCCAGGTAACAAAAATTTTAGCATTTCAAACGTAGAGTGCTAATTCTCTCTGATTTTGTGATGTTAAAATAGCTAATCTGTCATTTCTAAGCTTGTTACAAATTTCAGGCAAAGTGTGTTTTCAGTGACAGGTCTGCTTTTTATCAGATCGTACCTATAAACTGTTGTAAATGAGATTGAATTTTGAAGATTCTTATTTAAGAAGAATGAAACATGGAAATTCTTGTTTCTAGCAAAAGTGAATATATTTTAAGTAGATTTCTTTGTGAAATGTGGATTTTGTTTTATTTTTAAAGGTAGTGCCACTGTAAACAGCACCAGCAATAAGAAGGAAGAGGAAGAAGAATATGATGGGTTCTGCAAACCTGCTAAGTTCTTAAAGCAAGGAAGTGTCTTAGACATTCTAAAAAGCCCTGGTGAGATAATGAACTCTTTTAAAAAATATTTTGCAGAGAATACACTTGCACATAGCTGCATTGATTTTTAAAAAGCCCAGCACAACAGCAACAAAAAAAACCCTGAAAACCTAGACAATTTGTCACATTTAAGGCAGTGTCAGCAGTAAATACAGACTTAAATGCTACATCTGTTGGGCTTTATGCTCAAAGGGCTTTCATTGCTGATGGGAAAACTGCAGCTTTAGACCAGATGCATTGCTTCTCCTTTACCTGTTAGGTTGTAATTCAAACCAAGGTATAAAAAGAATTAGTCCAAAAATCAATGTTTTGTTTAAATTAATAAAATGTATGTAATTGGAAAGGAAATGTTTGTAAAATGCTTTCCAAACATTCCTATCCCACCTTCATCATCTCCAGAAATTAAGAATGGTAAAGATAACTTAATTCCTATTTCAGAAGCTGCATATCTTTTGGCCTTAAATGTTGACAGTTATTGTGGGTTCAGATGTAAATTTTAAGTAGCAGTGGGCTGTCTCACTTAAAAAAAAGTGGTTTTGAAGTCATTGTGATCGCTTTCAACTGCTGAGTAAAGAGAGTGTGCGTAGATTATGGGTTTTTTTGTTTTAGGAAAAAGAACTTAATTGAGCTTAATCTTCCTCATAAGCCTTGAGATAGAGCAGGACTTTTTACTACAAAATCTATGCACAACTTAAGAAGGAAGTGCCCATTTACATTGGAAGGAGCTAAGTGAGAGAAAATACACTTGTGTGTTTTGTTTAAGGAAAGACTTGAGGGTGAAGTGGCATTAGTTTTCTTTATCAGAAGTTTAACAGAATCAGGTTCTAAATCCACACTGTTCGAAAATTCCTTCTGATATAAAAAAAACAACCCCAAAGCTAGAATAACATAACAACAAAAAGAGAAACTCTTAATTTTAGCTTTACAGTTGAACTGTGCTGATATTTAAGATGTGTTGCTCTAGCATTTTCCTTAGTGTTTCCATATTGATGGTTCTTGTTTTCTGAAAAATTTTCACCTTTAAATAAAGAGTTGGCCCAGAGCATTTTGAACAAAATTTATAGAAAAAAAATTGTGTGTTCATATTAATCTTTGTTGCTTAATTATTACTCAGTATTTGTGAGGTAATACTGTGTGGATTGCTGCTCCAAGTACCAACTGCTGTACAGCTAATAAGTAAATGTGAGTCATCTACTGTGACAGAAATAGCTTTAGAAATTTGATTCAATTGGGCATGGTGTCTTAAAATTAAATTGGATAATTTCCAGTCTGTGACAGATCGTCAGCTTTCAGTACTGTTTGTTTATACTTGTATCTACCCATGTCGTGGCAGATACAAATGAGATTTGTATTTAAAACTTTCTTAGAAGTGAAGAGTTAAATCAAGCTTTAAATAAGTGTTCTGTTGTGTCTCAGCTCAGCATATGAAATTTCATCCCTTTAGATAAGATTCCCATGGACTTCCTCTTGCAGTTAGTTGTAATGTATAGTTGTAACCATTGACACTTGGTTTAAATTTGTGCTGGCTACTATTACAAGTAACTTCCGTGCAGCCAGGGTACAGCTTCATCAGTAAGACCCGTCCTTTTTCTTTTTTTAAACTAGGCTTTATGTCTGGGAAATCACCCTCCTGTTCATCTGCACAGCCTGTTGCGAGCACAGTGGTCTATACAAGGCCTGCAATAAGCAGTTTTTCTGCAGGTAAAGACACCTCTAAACAGGCATCCTCGTTTTGGCAGTCTGACACACACGACCCCTGTCTGCAGAACAAAACCTCAGATGCCAAATGTGTAACGTGTGAAGCTGCTAAAGTGTCCACTGTTGAGAGTACGAAGCAGACGATGAGTGTGAGTCCGTGTGTCTCCTCCAAGACAGCAGTCCCTACAGCAGGGACACTGGGCTTTGAAGACAAATTTAAACCGGCACCCAACACGTGGGATTGTGATACCTGTTTGGTCCAGAACAAACCTGAAGCTACAAAATGTGTAGCATGTGAGACACCAAAGCCTGGAACAGGAGTGATGCCTGCTCTGACAATGCCAGTGGTCACGGACAACTCGGTGACAGTGACATCCACCTCCAGCAGCACTGGCACAACGGTCACTCTGGGGTTTGGAGACAAATTTAAGCAGCCAAAAGGCTCTTGGAACTGTTCAGTGTGCCTTGTACAAAATAAGGCAGAAGACAGCAAATGTGTAGCTTGTCAGTCTGAGAAACCAGGTTTGTTCTTTTCTTCTCCCTTGTTTCATCCTTAGTCTGTGTATGTTTTTTAGAGAATAAAATATGGTGCATACAAAAAATACTTTGAGCAGCATGGCTGTATGCCAGACAGGATGGATTAGTGGCTCTCTGCAGGAATGGTTGGAGGCACTTTGGAGGTCTCAGCCCAGATTCCAGCCTGTCACATGAGTTGAAATGATTGTGGAATGTATTAGTGCAGAGCTGAATTGAAGCAAATGTACCCTGCTTTACAGCTAGTGAGGAAAAATGACTAAAATGGATGCCTTAATTAAGTTAAAACCAATTGACTGATTTTCATTGGGGAAAAATGTGAACTCCTTGCAAGGAGCTAAAATCTACCGGCTTTTTGGGGGTTTTGTTTTCCTCTTTCATAACATAAGTAGAAGCAGTATTTGCTCAACATGGCTTCAAATGTCTCCAGTCAGCATTTGTGTGGACTTGAGCCGAGGTGTGAAGCCAGATTCCAAGTCAGTGTATGTGGGAGAATAGGAATGGGGCTGTGGCCAGTCCTCATCCCTGATGGGGTGCAGCTGTGTAAGACCGGTTACCAGCTTTGAAGGAGAAGAAACAAGGAATGCTGATGTGTACTGACCAATCCCAAAAGAGTAAAAGGGCGCACAGGTGTTAGGCATGTGAGCAAAAAAGCTATAAAAAGTTGTACTTGGGACTAATAAAGAGCTGATGCTTGCCACCATTGTCAGCATTGGTTGTGTGTCCACTGTCAAGTGCAGTCCTTAGCCAGTTGTCCTGTGCTGAAGCAGATCCATGTGTTCAGCTATGCCTATGGTAGCTTTTCAGAACATGGATAACCTTCCCTTGTTTGGGAAGGTCAGGGTTCTTACAGGTCTTGGGAGGTGAGTGCCTTCTTCAGTTAATTTCTGGGTTGTTTTCCATTATATGTCATTGTAACTGATTTTGAGAAAGTTCATTTTTTTAAAGCACAAATAATTATTTTAGTGTAACTTTTATTTGTTCTTAACATAATTGAATGTTAAAAACACATTTGCAAATGCATCTGGGGGAAAAAATAGGTGTATGATGGAACATATATAATCACTGTGTACTAAGAGTGGAATGTCTTCAGATAAAGTAATGCATTTTAGAGGAAGCTTATTCTCATGGATTTTCAGCTTCAGAGTGGTCAGCTGGCACTTTTGTCCAAGACTCTGGCTATTGCAAGGAAGAATTTTGGAGGTGAAGGGTTTGCCATGACCACCACAGTGCAGAGAACTGTGAAGTTACATTATGTTTGTCAAGGGGACGAGTGAAACAAGTGAAATGGGGGTACATAAATTCACTGGATGCGCTGTGGAAAAGAAGACCCATTCCTGTCTAGGGAATGTTACTGCTTTGAATCAGAGAAATTACCTTGTGTCTGCCTCTTGAATGCCACCCTCAGTGGTTCACTGTCGGTGAAGAGTACAGCTATGTTGTGCTTTTGTGCCTTTGGGATGTCTGCTTCACTCCTAAGACTTGTGGAGCTGAAGTTTGCTCTTGGGTGCAGCATCAAGTGCCGTCTCTCCCTTTAGAGGGGAGGAAAGTCAGAGGCCAAGTGTTAGATTTAGTGCCTCAGCAGCAGTGGGTTTCTGCTGCTGTTGAAGGCAGTGTAGCTTGTGTGGTGAACACAGAGTGGTGGGTTTGGAAGCTTTCACTTCCTTCTTTTCTTTTGTCACTATACAGTTTTGAATGTGTCCTGTCCTTGTGACTTGCTGATGAATCATTCTAATAAATTCTCAGCCTTGCATCACTTGACAGTGGTCATTAACTCGAGTGATGCTAGCTTTGACCACCAGTGACTGGTGTCACCAGGAATTATTTTAGTAGTTTTAGTTCAATACAGTACCTGTAATTTACATCTGAAATCGGCTGTGTTGCTGTATTTTATGAACTGCAGTTGCTGTTCAAATGTCACTGGTTCAATTTGTGCTTGAATTCATATATAGATTATAAAGAATAATCCAGGTGTTTCTATTGTTCACATTCTCAGATTGTGTTTGACTCAAATCAGCTTGCAGCTTGATGTTTTTTTACTGTTACACTTGTGTGCTTTGCAGTTTAGTGAGCGTTTCTAAAAAGGTTTTTGTATGATTTAAGAGGATGATTAACTATCTTGCTTCTTTCTCAGGGAGTTCAGTGCCTGTAACCAGTAGCAGCGTTCCTGCATTTTCTGCTTCTTCTGGAGGTTTTCTGGATTTAGACAAGTTCAAGAAGCCTGAAGGAAGTTGGGAATGTGAGGTCTGCTTAGTCCAAAACAAAGCAGAAGCCACAAAGTGCATAGCCTGTGAAACTGCAAAACCAGGCACCAAAGCGGAGCTTAAAGGTAATACTTACTGAGAAGAACAAGGATGTGTGTTCAGAAACTTTTTTCCTTTCTTTTTTTGTTTTAAGTACAGTGATTTTTTGAGTGTGGCAAAACTGTCCATTTGTTGTTTAGGAATATTGCGCAAATAAGATCGTGTGCGTATTTTTCCACACTCATTCTCCAGAAAAGGATTGGGTTTTTTAGAGGAAAACTTGTGTCGGTGACAAAGTTGTTTGTTTCAAGCCCTTATGTGGTGTTCATTTGGAGTTTAGACTAAAACCATGGTCTTCCAAAGAGGCCAGCAGTGTTCTTTTCTAAGCCAGGTGCTGCACAGAAGAGCACCATTGTAAAAAGGTATGTGTAGACAGGGAGTGTGGAGTTTCCTTACCTGTCTGTGTGTGCAGGAGATGTTTTGTTGAGCAATTCTGACTCAGGGAAAGCTCAAGACTGGAATCCCAGCCATGTAGCTAAAGCCTGCACGTGTTACATCATATATTGCAAACTTGACATTTTTGCTTATTTCTGCAGGTTTTGGTACTGCTACTGTGTCTACAAATGCTGCAATGCCATCATTTACATTTGGTGTCCCATCATCATCCTCTGAATCTTCTCAAACATCAGCTAGCACAGGAAATTTTAAATTTGGAGAACAAAGTAGCTTTAAGTTCGGCATTGCATCCGAATCTGCATCGTCCAACACTGTGACTGGAGGATTTAAATTTCCTACTGGTTCAGGGAACTTCAAATTTGGAGTTTCTTCCTCAGACTCTAAATCAGAAGACAGCAAAAAAGAAAGTAAAAGTAACAGTTTTACTTTTGGACTTCAAACTACAAGCAGTCAGGCTCCTTCAACATTTCAGTTTGGAACGACGAGTCTGGGACAGCAGGAAAAGAAAGAGGAACCGGTTTTGGGAGGTTTTGGTTTTGCTACAAGTTCTACTTCTTCCATAACTACTAATGAGAATAAAACTGGAGTCAGTGGCTTCACTTTTGGAACTGTGGCAGAAAAGGATGCAGCATCACCTGCTTCCCCATTTAAAAAGCCAGATGAGAAAAAGGATGAAAATGTTTCAACAAAGGGAGGCTTCTCTTTCGGCAGTGTGGAGTCTGCACCTGCCTCACAGTTCGTTTTGGGAAGGGCAGAAGAGAAGCAGGACTCTGTCACTTCTGCTGGTCCATTAGCATTTGGAAAGAAAGCTGACAATGAAGAGTTAAAGGCACAGCCTATCTTTTCATCTGGGGCAGCTGAGCATACCAAAGAGGAGAGCACAGCAAAACCTGTATTCAATTTTAGTTTTGGTAAACCATCGGAAAAGGAAAGTGAGCAGACCAAGGCACCTTTTACGTTTGGGGCACCAACCAGTACTTGCGGTAAACAGAACGTCTTTTGCTTTCACTTCTCTGCTCGTGTCTATCACATACCTCTGAGGCTGTACTGCATAACATCTGTGGACTACCTACTGCCTGTCTTTAGTTCTAGTTGTTGATGTGTAGACAATACGTGGCTATTTCTTTGTCGATTTCAGTCAGTTTTAACACTATGTTTAGGCAAAAAAAATTTGCCACTCCTTAAGGAACCTGTATCACTGCTCGTGTAAGGACAGAAGTTGTACTGTCTCAGTAGTGGCAGCTCAGCTGGTGATAAAGTCTGTAATATGGTGCAGTATAGAGACCTCATACTAGCCCTGTTTTTTATAGTGAAAGGTGAGGAGAGAGGGAATATCTTATTTCTATCTAATTGCAGCTCTGCTGCGGTTTCTCAACTGCTACAAAGGTACCAAAATCACAGATATTGCACAGTTTTATATTCCTTTAATTTGTTGAAAGTTTGCAGTGGACAATTAAGGTTTTTCGGAGATGGTTGCTGTGTGAAAAGTTCTTGGTTGTTAAACTCCATTTGTGTGACTTTGTAGTAAATGTGTTTCTTCCTTTCAGATCAAGGAGCATCCTTCAGCTTCTTGAGCTCCAGCTCCTCCAGCACAGTGGTACCCGTCACTTCAGCCAACAGCAGCGGCGTGTTTGGCAGCACCCTCTCTTCCTCAAACCCTCAGCCAGTTCCCACTCCCTTTGTGTTTGGACAGCCCAGCAACACTGTGACCAGCTCTGTTTTTGGCAATCCTGCAGAATCTGCAACATCTCAGTCGTTTGGCTTCTCTCAAGAAAACAAACCAGCAACCACATCTTCCAGCACTGGCTCGACTCTTACTCCGTTTCTCTTTCGTTCAGGAGAGAGCAGTACCAATGCAGCAAATTCAGGATTTACTTTTGGAGCCACAACTACATCAAGTTCAACAGGTATGTTTTGAATAGCTGCTCTTCTCATTTTTGCTATTATGTAGTGGACTAAGGAGATACTGTTCCATGAATATTTTACTTTGAAAACATGCAGGCTAAATTCATGGAAGTAGAGAAAAATACTGAGGATTTATATTCAGCAATGTTAATTTGGGCTCATTTTTCTTTAGCGTGGGAAATAAGTTTAGGAATTAACTGGCACCAGAGTTGTTTTATGCAAAGGACAAGCCTTTACCAGATCTCAAATTTGTACAGGAGCTTTTCACCATGAGAATGATAATTTCTTTCTTCAATCACTGTTAGTCCAGTGTTTACAGTTAGAAGTCAATGAATTACAACTTCCCTGCTTTTTTGCTCCTACAACTAAAACTCTGAATTCATAGAAATAATGGCAAGCTTTGCCAGGTCCTTCCCTCACAAGTACATATAGTGAGTACCTCGACATGCAATTAATGCTGCTTAAGGTTTGATTTCTACTAAGGGGCATGGCCAGTGCATGTTAATTTTCTAGTAATTTAGAGAAGACAACAATAATAAATATGGAGTTCCTTCATGTTTTATGTTTGTTTCTCCACTGCCTGAATTGCATGAGCAAATGTATGACTCAAGACTAAATCTACCAAATCATGTGTATTCCTATGAGCCATGCAGGATATTGGAAATAAGATGGAATCTGTAAGGGAAAGACTTAATTGAGTTTGATCTTGATGGCTGAACTGTCAGTCACAAAAGTTTAATTTACACACTTTCTTGTGGATCAGAAACAGAGCAGTCCTTAACTACAACAACCAACAGATCAGTTTAATCTGCTTACAAATTAGTAACTTGTGGTGTAATTTTGTTAGTAGGTGAAACCATATTTCAAACCTTCACAAATTCAGAAGCCTAAGTTTTACCATGTATCTCATCCTGGAAAGAAAGTCAGCCATTGCAGTTTATGGTGCAAGTAGAGGGTATTTCCTGTTACATGAACATTGGTAATGCTGTTTAAAATGTCCTTTTTGCACAGCAGATCTGCCATGTACCTTCAGAGTCACTGTTGAGTTGCATCCCATTATTTCTGCTGGCCATGCAGCTCAACGGTTGGGCTAGGTAGAGAATTATTCTGCTAAACCAAGTTTTTGAGATTACTGCAAGGTTGTTTTTGCCTCCAGAAGTTTATAATGGTAAACACTTGTACAGGGGAGGGATGCAGTTGCTAAAAAGAAAAGATCCATGTTCTAGTCCTAATGAATTAGGAGCCATATTTTGCATGTGTGAAAAATCCAGTTTGCATGAATATTCCCTGCATGTGGTAGAAACAGTTTTAGTAAATACAGGTTAGAACACACTGTTTGTAGGAATCTCTCTGTACAACATGAAGAGGCAGCCAGTGCGTTTGAGATTTAATTTTGTTTAACTCTCATAAACACAGTGTTTCTCATATTGCTTAAAAGAAAAGATGCAATTCCTGTTGTGGCTGAGGTGGTATCTGTTTTATATACTCACACAAGTAGCTTGAAATGAAGATGAATATTCAGCTACCAGACCTGAGGCTTGAGAACGTTTGTTTCTGGCTTCATTCTTGGGGGCGGGAGAGAAGGGGCCCATACTGACATCCTTCTCTGTCCCCCAAGGGTCATCGTCCACGTTTCTCTTTGGCTCTGGAGCTCCAGCGCTCGCTGCTGGCCCAGCCTTTGGCACCAGTCAGCCACCAGCATTTGGCCCAAGCCCAGGCTCCGGCCAGCAAAGCGCTCCAAGTTTTGGATCGCTGTCAACACCGTTGTTTTCTGCTGGCTCTCACCCAGCTCCTTCTGCCTTTGGCGCGGTGACAAGCAGCACCCAGCCCTCTGTGTTCGGACAGCAGGCAGCCCATCAGCCAACCTTTGGCTCTGGTACCCCCAGTGCTGGTGAGTGCTGACCATCCTCTTCCCTTTTGGTCTCAAAGGTTATATCTATTTTATTTGCTTTTTCTTGAAGCGCACCATGAATTACGTGGAGAAAGACGACTTTGGCGTTGCGCGTGTATTTAAAAATAATGGGTGTAGGGTTGTCATTTATGTCCCAGTCCTGACTATGGAGACACAATGTGCCACGGGTATCCAGTAAGCCTTCTCCACAAGAGACTTAGCAGACAGTGAGGTTGCAACTCTAACAACTAAATTTTGAGCTTTGTTTTCTTTAGAAACCTAATGATTAAAAGAAACTGTTGAAAACCATGGAGTAATCACTGGTAAAACTGTGCAAAACAAAAGAGTAGGCACACTGCAAAATTGTTATTTTTTGATTTGAGAAATTCTTAGTTATCTGACTTGAACAGGCTTCATTGTATAAAATACAGTCAGAATTGTTTGGGGTTTTTTTTTAAGCATTTATGGATTATGACTGTAATAAGATCTTTTTATTAATGAAGTAAAAAATGCAATGGGAAGGGGGCAGAGAATGAACCTTATAACTTAAGAAAAATCTGTTCCATACTAGTAATTATTAAAAAAACAAAAATAGCACCAGAATGTCTATTTGATATCACATCAAATACTGAAAGGGAAAAGCCTCCTTCTTTCCTCTCAGAAGTTTTACAAAACAGCCTCCATTAAAAATAACCAACATTTTTGTACTAATCAGTAGATTAGTACAAGCAGATTAGCGCGTAACACATTGCTCAGTCGACCTTTCATTAATCAGGTAGCAGTTTAAAGGTAAAGTTTTCTTTGGATTTTCTGTATTATGTATTAGTTTACTCTGATGATCGGAATGTTTGGGGTTTTTCCAGATGCGGTGCTGTTAGCACATTAAAGGAAAAGGAAGTCCTCAGGTCCACTGCATGAACACAGGAAAGTTTACCTGAGTATAAATTTACAATTTAAGACTTGATTAAGAAACTTCAGTATGCACAGGTATAAATTTAATGGTGGCACAGAAGTTAGCAATCAGTGTGCCAGCAGTATTACTTCAAAAATTTCTGTGTGAATGGATTCATTCAATAAACTGTTCCCATAGTAATCTGATACTTCTGGTGCACCACCCCCCTCAACTCAGTTTATCTTGAGCAACCTGTAAAAAGAATAATCATTAAAGAAAATGGGGAAGAACATGAGGATTTTGTTGGAAAGGATGAACTCAAATTTCAGCTTTCTTATTTCCCTCTGCTTCCATCTCATGTTCCCAGGTTCTGTATTCCAGTTTGGAAGTAGTACTACTAATTTCAGCTTTCCAAATAACCCAGGAGTATTCACTTTTGGTGCAAGTCCTTCTACAACAGCAGCTCCTGCACCACCTTCTGGCACTCCAGGATTTTCGTTCAACCAGCCTCCAGCATTTACAATGGGGTAAGAGACCATATCAGAATTTCCCTTGAGCTTTGGTTAATATCAGTGGACAGTGTTCAGCCTCTGCTGCTGTTAAATCATGAGGTGTTCAGATGAACCTTGGAGTTTGAAACTAAATTTGGCATCCTTCCTTGAATTGGCCTGACTGGCTAACTAAGCGCCGCTATCTCTAAAGGAGCCTAGCTGTCAGGAATGTCACACATCAACACATGTGAGAGTGTCTTGTTCTTGAAAGGTAGAACCCGTATCCAGCCATTATGCTGCTGCTTACCTTCTGAATAAGAGAGATTTAATTGGTTTCTGGAACTCTCTTCCTCCTGTTCGTCATTTGCTGCTTGTTGCCAGCTGGTAACTAGTGTGAGACAAGACTATGAAACAGTTGTTCTGGAATATCTACTCAGTGCTGCTACTGAATTTTCAGCTACACTGTCCTAAACTCTGAACTACTAATTTCTTTTAATAGGACTAATGGGAAAAATGTTTTCTCTGCCTCTGGATCTTCAGTTGCTGGTCGGAAGATAAAGACTGCAGTTAGACGTAGAAAGTAAACGCCTGATTGGTAAAGCATCAAAAACATTGGAAGCAGCTACTATCCTGAATTGTTCAGCTTCTACCCTGACTGAATTGTTCAGCTACTATCCTGAAATCTTCAGCTACTACCCTGGATTGTTCAGTTACTGGGATTGTACCTCACCCTGGCTTGTCGAAGTCAGATCTGCCTAAAGGAATATAAAACTTAGCTTTCCTGTCCTTCCCTCCCCTCTCCCCGTTACAATTTTTTGGTAGCAAGTAAAGTTGGCAACAAGGCTGTTCTCAAGCAAAAGTCTCAAGTTACTTCTTTCACTGACTCGGCATGGTGTGGCTGTAGCCCTGAGTAGAGCCTGCACAGTGAATGGCTTGTCGATACCTCTTCATCCGCACCACGGCGTGCGCTCATCTGCGTTTACTGACGCCTCAAAATTGTAATTATATCAGCGAGGGATGCTGTATAGAGTAGAGAATGTTGGTAACGAATGATTTCTATGCTGAGTTTGTGCCGGTGTATGTGTGAAGTGAGTGAGTTTGGGTGTATTGTGCACTAAAATTTTCTGATAGGGGAAGACTGATTAAAGGATGATCCATGCTAAGGACTTGTTAGATCTGTAGTTCTTCATTTAATAATTATATGCTATTTCTATATTTTCATTCTTACAGCCCTTTATCACCTGTCTCGCCTTGTTATTTTATTATGAAATGTGTAAATACAATTTTGTTTCTCTATGTACTTTTTTGGCATAACAGATCTGTGAAAATGAAATTTTAATTTTGTGTGTTACAGCCATTTTTGTTTAGTATTGTCTCAGATTTAATGTAAATCCCATTATTCAAAGTTGCCTAAATCCATTTAGAAAATCTTTAAAATTGGGAATTCTTAAAGTAAGTTTATTGGCTTTTCTGATCCATTTTTGTTTGGACCAAAAACCAGTATTGTACAAAGTATTAAGTATATATTTTTATATTTACTGAAATGGACTGTGGTGACTTTGGATAATAAGGAAAAGTTTAATATTAAAGCCATGTTTATTACAGTATAATTAACATGTTAAACCATGGGATAAATGCCATCAATAAAAACTGCGAAATATTACCTGGCAGTTTTAACTCTCTGTAAAGGCATCCCCAGCTGTAACTGTATGAGGTGGTTCCCTTGACCTGAGTAATGTCTCGTGCTCTCTTCAACCTCTGCTTTTTTTGCATTGATTTTAGAGGATCTTCACTAAATTAGAGGTCTCCTGGAGGCTGGAGCTTGGAGCAGCTTATCAGTGTGTCAGCTGACTGCAGTTAATTTTTTGTAGTGCTATTAAAGAAACCCAACCTAGTGTTGTAAACATTTACCACTGTTCTGAGAGGACTGGAAATGAATAATAGGGGCTGTAGCAGTTACAGGAACTTCTTGGAGAACAGACAGTATTCCAGTAAAATCAGAGGAAATGCTTGTTCATTGCTGAATTAGTACCAAGTCACAGCAGTCTGTCTCTGACTCAGACAGCAATTCTTCCCTCAGCTGGAATGTCTTCAGAGGCGCTGCTGGGGCCTTGGCTGGCACTTTTGCATCCCAGCACCGCTCCCCTGCTCCTGCAGGTGTTGCTGGTGAGAGCTGAGGTGCCTTTCAGGCCCAAGCTGGACATGACAGGAGGGCAAAGGCCAACTGCTCTTTGCAGGTGTAGGGCTCCAGTCACTGTTTCTGGAAACAGAAAAGGCTCAGCAACTCAACTTTCCAACCCTCACACACACTCGCTGCTCTTCAGGCAGTCAGATTGTGCCACTGAAGCCATGAAAGGATTATTCTGAATCACCTGTGAAAAATGCCACAGCTTTCCACTTTCTCCCCCTTAGCCCTAAATCACGTGCCAAGTACTTGTCCTTCAAGCAGGAACAAGCTGCATCTGGATGCAGCCTGCATAAGGAACAAGCTAAAACAGCCAACAGCACAATGTAGATGCATTTCCATGGACAGGCTCTGTGTTCTTGCATTGTAATTGTTTTCTTTACCTGCTGTGGAAGGGCTGGTATTTTTCTGCAGGGTAAGAGATACCTTCCCCTGTACCTGAATTGGTAGTAATAAAGTTTTAGCCAACAGTGTTGCTTTTCCCTTCCTCCCCCATTCCTTCTGCCCCTGCCTCCCCCTGCCTTTTGAATCCTAGTTTTTAG
The DNA here is from genome assembly GCA_013400315.1 of Bombycilla garrulus. Taxonomy (NCBI): domain Eukaryota; kingdom Metazoa; phylum Chordata; class Aves; order Passeriformes; family Bombycillidae; genus Bombycilla; species Bombycilla garrulus. The sequence goes on along the minus strand of VXBU01032193.1, from coordinate 1,933,967 downwards.
GTCACTGCTACAGTAAAGAGACTAAAAGTTCTAAAAGGTTGTGAATAGAAGAAACTTACCATAGAAAGGAGTTTTAAGTTGGTTCTGATAGTTTTATCTTTCATCAGGCTGATTGCCATACCAACCTCAGTGCTCAAGTCTTTAGAAGAATGGAGCACAAGTCCTGTGAAGAGCAGCTGAGGGAATTGGGGGGGTGTGGATCCTGGAGAAAAGGAGGCTCAGGGGTGACCTTATTCTCTACAACTGGGGGGGGGTGTTTTAGCTCTCATCCCAGGTAAGCACTGGTAGGACAAAGAAATGGCTTCAAGTTGGTGTCAGAATATTCAGACTGGATGTTGGGGGAAGAAAAAATTAATGAAAATGCTGTCAAGCATTGGAAGATGCTGGCCATCTAAGTAGTAGGGTCATCATCTGTGGCAGCATTCAAAAAACAGTGTTCTAGCCAAGACAACTTTTCTTTAATTCAGAAAATAAATATTTAAAAGTAGTTATCTAAAAAGTTAGTGACTGCATTCTGGAGACTTAATGGACAGCAAAACATCAATCTGCAATGGTTAAACACAGACTCTAGTGCTGAATCATCACTGCAAATGAAAACTGAAATGCACAAACGAAACTCCTGCAGCATATACAGTTATTGGACCTGGAGAGGAGCAGTAACCAAGCTCCCAACATTTCTACTGTCAACCAAGGCATTGTCCACAACTGAAGGCAGGGTGAGAACTTCAGCCACTGAGTGGCATGTTAGGCCTAAGGGAGGAATACACAAAAACTGTGATTGAAGAGTTCCAAACTCTGACTTAGATTTCAGTACAACATTAATATTGCTTATATTAATTTCCTGAGATACTAATAACATGAGAATAAATGAATCTTCAAAGCAATATAGTCATGCAAAATATTAGGTTTCTTTATTCAGTGTTTAAGTTATTCTGAATATACAAACAATTAGCCAGAATAAAGTGAAAATAACCAGTAATAATTTGTACTTCTGCAGATTTACACCCATAACACATTTCAGTTAATGTTTTCTGCATGCTTCTGAAACACATTCACTTCTGCTCTGCATTATATGCAAGAAATTGACAAGTGCTTTCACTCCAAGCAGAAGCAAAGTTACCTTTCATTAGCATGGTCTGTACTGCTGATGGCTCCAGAATTATTTACACACACCAGATCACTAACACTGCAGTGTAACATACCCTTCCCAGAGGAAAAAGCAGCTATTGTTTCACTTCTGCATTAGCTTGGACAAGTGAAGTAAGTGACAGTGCTTGAGACAATCATGCAAAAAAACTTTTCACATCAATGTTGTGAGAAAATACTTAGAAGGTGAGGGAATATGATCTGTGAAGCAATAAAAGACACTGATAACCACTGCTGATCTCCCGTTCTGCATACATGGCAATTTAATTACCATCATTTGCCTTGCTGTCTAATACTGCAGGTCTCTTCCCACTTATCCTTTGACAAGCAACTGTGTGGAAAAGAACTTCATCCTCTAGTTCCCGACAACATCCAAAACTGTAGGAGCAACATTTCTTCTGAGGTGGTGTATTCCCAGGGATCTGCTTTCCACAGACTGCCAAACAGAACAGCTCCTTTTTGCAGTTAAAGCAGACAGTCTTTGTCTCATCAGTCAGAGGTTAAAACTCCTGGATTTAACACATTTTTTTCTCTCCCAAACGTCTTTGGTGCCTATGAAAACTCTGATACTTTGAAGGTAGTTGCTGGCATCATACAGGAACCATACATTTTCTTTAGCTTCTGAATCAGTTCCTATTTAATTAGAACAAAAGATTCCAACAGACACCTCAATTTCAGTTCTGGGGTAGGTGTTTATTCGCTGGGGTTTGGAGGGGATGTTCAGAACCAGTCTGGAAATCTCATTTTTTGCTATCATCTGACTCCATTTCTTCTGACCACAATAGTTCCTGCTACAATATCATAGGCTGTTCTGTTATGCTGGAAAAACAGCAGTGTAATGAACGCAGGAAAAAAAGATGCAATAGAAAAATTCTTGATCAAAGCTCGTACTGTGGACCTGAAATCAGAACAGAACATTCAGTGCCTTACTTTCACTTTTCTGCTTACATCAATAGTTGACTTCCCAGTTTAGTGCCCAAGTTTTGCACAGCACAAAATTCGAGCTCTAGAGGAGATTTAACCACCTACCCTGAAAAATACTCTATATGACCAAATGATTACCATTTTGTTCTTATAGCACAGAATCTGACAACAGCTGTTGCAGTCTAATTGTTGCAAAGGTCAACAACAAAGCAATGGTGAACTTCCTTCCAAATCATTCCCTTTCGACCCTGCTGACCTGAATGCAACGAGACCGAGGCAGGAGCACTTACGTTGTCATACTGACATTAGAAGATGGAATGACTAACACACGGCTGGGTGCAATGAGTACAGATGTTTCACATGTCACAACTCGCAGTCCAAGCAGGAATTTCCCTGGGGTTGCTCCACCTGCTCCCCAAATACAGATTATCTGTAAAAGAAAGGGTATTTCAGTTCCACGCTCCACCATCTTGTTGACAGGTCTTGCAAACCTGGTTATCCTCAGAACAATGGGGATGTCGTAAACTTCAGCATAATCCTAAATACCATAAAAAGGATTTACTTTATTGGCCAATGATAACCTTATTTTTAAAAGCCATTTCTTCAACAACTCAGAACTATTAATTACAGGAGTGAACGTTTATGAGTAGTTACCTCATAAAAGCAGACTAATAACCTGTAGATGAGAGCTACTATCATCATTTTCTGCAAATCTTCCATGGACGTATCTTCATCTATTTCTTCTATGATGTAATGCATGGCAAATTTAGAGATGTCCCTGTACAAAATAAAATTGAACTTTAAAACCATCCTTCTCCCAACACCAGTATTACCCCTCTAATACCAGAACTCACTCCCTCCATTCTGGTATTATAAGAGAACAAAAGCTCCTTCCCCTCTCTGACACTAAACAAGCCATTAAAATTCAGAACACTCAGTTTCATTCTGAGTTGCTGCCTAGTTCATTTTGTCTTTTTCATTAAGAAAGATCATTCTTTATTACCACTTTTGCACAATGGTGTCCCTGGGTAGCGAGCTGCAGAACTGTTCTGAAAATTCTCACACTTCTTGGGAGGTAAACAGATTCTGCACATAATCATTTAACTTGATATAAATGGAAGGCATCCAAGTCTCCAAGTATCTTCTTACACAAACACTCGAGGAAAAAGAAAAGGGCACTCTTGACAAGTGCAAGGGAAAAGCTGGCAGTCTCCCTAAGGAAGCAGGGGAGCCCTATATCCTTTGCAGGATCAGGGTCCTCCTCAGGGCTCCTCATGCTCATTCTTTACTGCTCACTGTACTCGTCTGGAGGCACACTGGTACACAGTAGGACGATTTAAACATAAAGCAATTGAGACCTTATAGTTTTTAGCACAGCAGAGCTATGCAAAGCATCTATTTGGAGGTAATGGCATATTTTCATAAGATAAACTCCACAGATCTAACATTCTTATCTGATACCTGGAATGGATATACTTACAACACACTAAGTAGTTGTTTTTCATGCAAACATCTAATTAAGGCTCACACAGAACTGTGCAGTCCCACTTTGAAACAGTCCATTGCGTATTTGTGCTACTTGCCCTCCTCTTTATTGAGACTTAGGGACTGAAAAAACCCCAAAACAACCCAGAAATTAAAAACCAGTGTGACACAACTTGCATTTCCTTTCAATACTGAAGTATCTTTCTTGAGCCTGTGAGGACCTGTGTTTTTCATGACAATTCAGCCTAATCCCAAGCACACCACGTCTCTCAGAAAATGCAGAAAAATGCCCCAGAACATTTCTCTGAAGTTCCCTGTAAGCAACTGTCTCACAAAACTACTAATACTGAAAATGTTGTAAATGACTCTTTCATCACTTTACAGCAGCAATATACATATACTTGTTCCCATCTGTCCAGTACTTCACTTGGTATCATTCTCCACCTGCCAAAGGCAAAATGGAAACACAAGCTGTCAGGTTCCAGGTGATGGGATCCAGCCACTAAATAGAAATGAACGTTTGGCATTTTAACTGCTGCTTGTCTGAACAAAACAGAGCGGACACTGACATCGAGGTAGTGATTGTTTTGGATCTGACCCTCTTTCACAGCCCTCTCAAGCTGCAGGTGAAGGTGTCTGGAGGATGTTACCTGAAGAGTATCACTTTACAGTCAGGCAACATTTGGATGCCAGCAGAAAGCCTGGGCTCTGAAATATGTTTGTACAGTAGTGAAATTATTGACTACACCAAGATCTCAGCTCTTAATCAGACCGAAATATTTGATTACATCAACCCAAAGCAGAATAACTGAGTTAAGGAATAAGATATCTACAGTTAAAGAAACAGTTAGAAAGGGAAGTGTTTGAGGTAAATTACTACATCTGTGTACAAAAATTTGAAATTATGAATCTTTCAGTCTAGTGTACAGTTGACATACACAAAGCTTACTTGCACTTTTTAAGAAACCAAATTTACACCCAGTGAAGCCTGCAGTGTGGCAGCATTCCTAGCAACCTGGCTGTATTTTCAAAATACATACATATCTGATCTGCTTGATCAGATCTCTTTGTTTTGTGTTTAGGTCAGAAATCTAAAACACAATACCACAGAACATGCTATACAGAAAATTAACTTAATAATCTTTCCTTAGTGCTTTTCCTCAACTTCAGTCCTTATTTAATGACATCATATGCATAAACATACCATAAATACAACCTGACACCTCAAAGAGCATGAAAAGCTTAAAGCTGTATGCAACAAAGCTTTAAATTGTTCAACTTACTTTATTCCACTGAGGTGCATAATACTTAAAATGATGGTTGCCTTTATAAAGAACAGAATAAAAAAATCCACCATCTCTGCTATGAACCTGTGTGCCAGTGAAGGGATAAGGAACTCCCGACCTGCAACAGAAATAGTTCACATTACCCAGATTTTACTGCACTAACACAAAGTTGCCACTAACATCTAAAACACAACCCACATGAAGCTCTGCAAGAACATAATCAAGAGCTCTGCTCACATGTTCTTCAAGAAAACTTCTAAAAATGTATGCATAAAAAAATAATCTGAATTAAGATGAATTAGAAGCAGCTTCTTTAAGAGCTTTAACTCTTTTAGAACTGAGTCCCTCATAATTAGGATCACAGGCAAAATCATACCCTGCTAAAAAACTGAAGTACACTGAAGACGCATTGGTTTTTGCGTTCTTTTGTTTACAACAACCTCATAGAGAACAGATTTATGTAAATTGTGAGAGGTCAGATTAAAAAGATCAGTAGACCTACTATAACTTTTCAATTCCACAGCACCAAGGCTTCCATGTATACCAAATACCAGTTCTCAGAGTAAAACACAACCTATTTCATCTCCACTCAAATACAAACTGGAATGGATGAAAATATCAGTCATACTTGATATAAACATTTCTACAGACTGCTTGTAATAAAACACAGCATACTTTTCTACCCCCAGCCAGAAAACATAACACATTTCTCCTATTTAATTGGCATGTGGAAATAGGCACAAAGTAACGAGTTACGAGCTCTTGGTCCTCAGCTGATTTAAGCAGAGAAAACATTACAGAGTGTCTTAGAAAGCTTCCAAGAAATAATGTTGCAAAATAATTTCATCTGGACCCAGCTACTACTCTGTTTCCCACAGGACAAACAGACTCTCACATGAAACCTGCAATGACTCACATCAAAACTTCACTTAGAAATGCCCTTCTACTACCAGATGGAACCTGTGGGCAACACTGACTGGCTTTGTTACTATTTCTGAGAATACTTATCCCCACACAGAGTAAGGACAAAAGAGGAAAGAAAAATCACACCAGTCTCTAGTCTCAAAAAACATCATCAAATTCCATTTTGAATGAGCCTCCCCAGTTCAGCTGCTGAGTCCGATGCTGCCAGCCATGGCCCCGTGAGCTGTGAGAGCCAAGCCAAAAGCCCACAGCACTTTTCAGTGGGTAAGGAGAACCAGGCAGGGATCAGGTAGGAGCCAGCTCTCATTTAACACACCTGGGTTTATACAGCTTCATTTCATACCAGCTGCACTGATCACTCTCACTGATAGTATCAAGCAGCCAGGTTTTAGGTAGCAGGGGGCCACAAGGCTGGCTCCTGTGGGAAGCTTCCACCATGTCTGGCAGCACCAATCCCTGGTGGCTCTGAAGATGGACACGCTGCCGGCCAAAAGTGAGTCACTGAGAGAGGCTGAGGTAATGCCTCTGTGACGACATATTTAAAAAGAAAATCGAAACAAAGTCATGGGTTTTGCTTCTAGTAAGAGAAGACAAAGTGAGAATAGGTGAAGGGAAACAACATGGAGACACCAAGGTCAGTGGAGAAGGAAGGGCTCCAGGTGCTGGAGCCAAGACTCCTCTGCAGGCCATGGGATGACCATGGCAAAACAGCTGTGCCCCTACAGCCCACAGGATCCACAGGGGATGCACAGATCCACCCACAGCCCATGGGGATCCACAGGGGAGGCAGAGATCTACCCACAGCCCGTGGGGGAGGTGCCCAGGCTAGGGCAGGTGGATGCCTGGAGGAGGCTGTGATCCAGTGGGAGACCCGGTGGAAAGAGGGGCCCTGCTTCTAGGCTGCAACAGCCTGTCCTTGGAGGACCGCACCCCGTGGAAAAGTGACCCACGTCACAGCAATTCTGGAAGGACTGTCTCCCATGGACACTCCCATGGGGGGAGCTCACGTTGCAGCAGGAGTGGTTTGGCTGCTGCTTGTGAGAGTGGAGCCACACCAGGGAAGTTCATGGAGAACTGTCTCCCCTGGGAGGGACCCCACAGGCTCACAGGGGAAGGACTCCTCTTCTGGAGCAGAGGAAGAAAATCTCGGTGATGAATTGACCAAACCACCACGCCCTGACTCCTTGAGCTGCCGGTGGGAAGGAGGGAGGGGCTGGGGGGGAAACATCGTTTTACAAGCTTATTTTGCTTCTCATTATTCTCCTCTGATTCTGTTAGTAATAAATTTCACTTTACAACTACAGCTGAGCCTGTTTTGCCCTTGAAATATTCCTCCTGGTCCTTATCTCAGTCATGAAGTGAGATAACTTTGTTATCTTTTTTTCCTTTTCCCTCCTTTGCCCAGCTGCAGGGAGGGTGAGTGAACAACTCTGGTGGGTGCCTGGCACTGAGCCAGCGTCAAACCACACCACATGTGATACTAAAATGGATTCCATTGGCATTGGCAAAGCCTATGCAAGTTGTCTGTTACATTCTAATCAGTCAACTAAGGCATGAGGGAACATAGCCAGTCTCCCAGTCTGGGCTTGAGTGCACACCCCAGGTGAAAGCCTTCATCTCCTCTGTTAAAAGCAGCACGTTTGTTGAAGCTGGTGGCAGAGACTGATTTATTCACCACTGAATAAATTCAATTAAATGACTGCATAAAGAAGAAGCTACACGGGGCTAGGAAAATAAGGGTTCAAATTATGTTTAACTCCATCGCATTAAGAAACCTTGGCAACCCTTAGACTCTGGCAGATTTACATTGCAGTGATTCAAGGTGTTCCTCGTATCAGAAATCCACTCATTTGCCAAGGGTTACTATTTATTCAGCAAGGACAGCCAAAAGCAACATCCATGCAGCTCAGTGTCTAGGATCTTGCACCCACATAGTCCTTAACGGGGTCTGCACCAGTCAGCCACAGGGCAGCTGGGGCCTGGCTGCACCTTTTGTCCCGCTGCTCCCAGCAGATGAGCAGTAACCTCCTACAGCAAGGCAGGGAGGGACCAGGTGAGGAAGCGCCTTCAATCACAGTGACTGTCCACAAAGAGCCACCACTGCCCAGGGTGCTGCTCAATATTGCTGCTCTGGCACACACCTGCAGGCACACTGAACTGGCAGAGGCAGTTAACAATCCCACTTTTTGATATCCCAGTTTAAAATCTGCAACATTACCATAAGCTGTCACTTATTTCAGCTTACATAAGCACAAGGGCTGTAAACTGTATTGGCACGGGGACAGCTACATGACCTGCCCTGCCTCGCCTGCTGTGTGGGCAATAATCTACAGCAGGGAAGAAGGAGCCATAATCACTTGAGCTGTTCCAGATATATCCATCTGCAGGCTGAAGCCAAAGCACCAGCACCAGAGTCCTTGTTTGTAACTGGATTGTATCACTGCATCACACACCTAGTCCCCTTAAGAAGGCCAAGTGTGTTGCAATAGGATGCAATATTCAGAATATGCATGTTCAGCACCATGAAATGCTATTCAGGCCCTAAATTACCTTTATTGTATGGAATTAGCTCCTAAGAAAACCAGGAAAAAACCCAATAAACATTTCAGCCTAGCTTTTGTCCAACACTCCCTTTAATGACTGGCAATGTCAGTTCATAAGCAAACTATAACAGAATCAGGGCATCATTACAGTAAATACTGTTTTGTGTTCTAGCCATGTTTAAGCAACATCTGCTTAAAAACATAAGAGAGGAGCAAGCTCAGCAGCTAGGCTCCCTGCCCCTGAAAATAAGGAAAAAGGAACAAAAAAACCATCTTCCACACACTCAGGGGCACTAAGCTTATAAATAATGTCACAGATCAGCAACATCGTACTTTGTCCTGCAAAGAGAAACGAGCTCTGGCTTTTTTCCAGAGTCTGTCAGCAGTGCTCTCCTCCACAACTTCTTAGCATTGCTCAGTGGTAAGAACATGCAAGGAATGTGACCTAGGCGCTCCTCCACTTGTGAGGAGCTGTTGCTGCTCCAGGTTTTACCTCTGATGCGATCAGAGTGAGTTTGCTTTACTCGTGAACAAAAATAAGCAGGAGGCCTGCTGTGCACTGCCGTCAGTGTTTACAGCTGCAACAGACGTTTGTTTATCTCGGGTCCCACTGCCTAGGCTTGTTCAATGCCAGCATGTTTTCACTTCCCTGCTTCGATTCGATGAAATGATTTTATTTGAGCCCCAAGAGCTCAATAAAACAGGCAAAGTTAGTTTAAATCTCAACATCCAAACGAGCTACTTATAAAGCTAGAGGCATTACAAGCCTGTGACCACAATAATAAGTTCCACTGGAAAAAAAAAATCAACTCCTTCGTATGCACGAAAACATCTTTACAAGCTCTGAAGCTGTAAGCCGTATATGCAAGTCAATCCTCGCAAACCTGCTTACGCACCAGGTTCTGGATTTACAACCTCGGCATTAGGGCCGTCACCCTGTACGCAAACTTGTTTATGGACCAAGTTCTAGACTTGCGACCTGGGTATTAGGGCTGTCACCGTGTGTCACACGGCACAGCCACATGCTCGGAGCCGCAGCCAACGGCAGCACAGCGACTCCCAACGTCGCACATCCCCCGGCCTCCCTCTCCAGATCCCGCTTCCCGGAGCTGCGGCTCTCCCCAGGCTCCTGTCCCTCCCCAGGCCGAGCGGCCCAGCCCCGGCCCCCACTCACCCGCCGGCCTTGCTGTGTCCCTGGAGGCGCCGCTGCCGCCGCTGC
>VXBU01032193.1:1908871-1924400 GCA_013400315.1 Bombycilla garrulus | reverse complement strand
GCGGCGGCGAGGAAGGCGGGCGGGCAGCCCTGCCAGCCCAGGTACCCGCAGTACGAGTCCCACAGCCACTGGTGTACGCGCCGGGCGTACTCCGCCGCGCTCAGCGGCTTCGTCTCGCCGCCCTCCGGAGGGGAGCACGGCGGTGGTGAGGACTCGGCGTTGCCATTGGCGTTAGCGTTGGCTGCCTCCTCTCCGGCGGCGCTGTCGCCCTCCGCCATCGCCGCCGCCCCAGCGCCAGCCCTGCCCGGCTCCGCCACCTCCTCCATCGCGGGCAGTACTGAGCGGTCACCGCGCGTGCGCCGGGGACGCGCCCCGCCTCTCCCACTTATCGCGGAGGAGGGGGGGGGAAGAGCCTGACGACGAGAGCACCGCGCCAGGGGAGAACCAGGCTGCCCCCCCGCCCCCGCCACGAGATGGTATCGCCGAGCGCTGAGGCGGCTGTCCCTGACGTGCGAACGAAGCGGCCTCCAGAGCTCCTCGCGGGGCTCAAGTTCTGCGTTTTTATTTTCCTGTATTAATGTTGTGGAATTTTTTTTTCTTCCTCTATCTCCCCTTTTCATTTTTTCCCCCCATCACATATCATGTTCATCCTCTGACAAAAAAAAAAAAAACAACAAAAACGCAAAACAAAAACAAGCCCCCACAATCAAATCCAAAACCAACCAACAAAAACCCCCAAAACAAAAGCCCCAATCCACAGAAGCATTTAAATTGGAAAATACCTCTGTAATCGAGTCCAACCTGTAACTGAACGTCACCTTGTCAACTAGACCAGGGCACCGAGTGCCACCTCCACGTTTTCCTTAAACACCTCAAGGCACGATGACTCCACCGCCTCCCTGGGCCGCCCATTCCAGTGTCTAATCATCATTTCTGTGAAGAAATTCTTCCTAATGTCCAGCCTGAAAGTCTCCGGAGAAGAGGCCAACCCCCACCTGGCTACGGCCTCCTTTAAGGTATTTACCGAGAGCGATAAGGTCACCCCTGAGCCTCCTCCACGCTGAACACCCTCAGCTCCCTCAGCCGCTCCTCACAGGACTTGCTCCCCTCAAATGCTGGACAAAGAACGAGCAGCAAGTTTAAACACAGTTCTTCAAACTAACGTTTAGTCTTTAAGGTTTCTGTGTACTATTAAGAATCTCAACCCGACCGAGAGTTCTGTCTGACAGAGATGTTAACACAGTTCAATGCTGAATTAACAAGTAATACATACTGTGAACCTGGAGTGTTTCCCATGTTGAAGACATCAAAGGTCATAGCTGAACAAAACCAGAAGTTTCTCCCTCTCACTGTTGAACTATTTCCCCATTTAACCTCAACTAATTTTAAAAAATGAAGTGATTTCATAAAATCATAGAATCATAGAATGATCTGGTTTGAAATGAACATTAAAGATCCCTGCCCCATGGACAGGGACAGCTTCCACCAGCCCAGGTTGCTCAGAGCCTCATCCAACCTGGCTTTAAACTCTTCCAGGGATGAGGCACCCACAGCTTCTCCGGGCAACCTGTTCCACTGCCTCACCACCTTCATTGAAAAAGAATTCTTCCCCTGTATCTAAAAAAATTTCCACTCTTTCAGTCCCAGAAGTTTGTGTGGAGTGAGTCTCTGATACAAGTGAGCTGAGGTGAATTGCCAAAGTGATTATCAAATAGTGACCCATACAATGTTATGCAGTTATGTAAGGTGCTGGCACTCATTATGTAGCTATGGTTTTAATTATACTGGCATGTTTTGTAACACAGACCTTGGTGAAATCAATATGGGTAAATGTTTAGGGAAACAGCAAGTTTTAGCATGATTAGGAAGGAAGAAAGGAGGGAAGATAGACAAGTGTATAGAGGAAAACATGGGTTTAAACCATCTATTAATTCCTAATAGAAAAACTGTTTTGGAAAACTGACTAAATGTAATGCAACAGATGTTTTTTCCTATAATATTTCACTTCTTCCTTCTTGAGTTACAGTCTATTTAATTTTTTTTTTAATTCGATTTTTACCACAAACCCTTCAGGACCAAGAAGTGTCTAGCCCTTTTTTTGTTTGGTTGGTTGGTTTTGGTTTTTTTGTTTGTCTCAGTGGCCACAGATTTTGAAAGCCAGATCAGACCTTAAAGTACAATTACAAGACCTCAGAGACTTCATATAATGCTGCCAGTCACATGTAAATTTTAGGCTCACCAGCAGCAGCATTACACAGGCATAACCATAGTTAGAACTCACTATGAGTTTATTCTGGATGTTCAAGGGGAAACAGAATCACTGACAGCAGAGAGCAGGGGACTAACAGGTAACAATGTAATGTTTCCTCATGCCCAAATTTTTCAGTTATTAATTGTTCATTCTTCTGCTTAAAAAAAAACCAAAAAAACCCACAATTGACTCAGAAATTCTGCAAGCATTTAGAGTTTTCTATTCTGTGATGCAGATGACAGAGACGCTGTGACACACTGATGTGCTGTAAATCTGGCTGCTATACAGAGCTACAGACACTGTACCTTTGCTCATTTTTGATATGCCTCCCAGCATCTTGTTTTCAAGAGGTTTAAACAAATTTTAAAACCGAGGACTCGCTGAAGTGTTGAAGTTCAGTTCTTTCCTTTGCTTGGGGGATAACAGAGCACATCTCCTGCATCATGCTGAGATATTCAAATAATAGGAGCTCTTCTAAAGAGTCCTTGGATGAGAGTTGTTGGACATTAATCAACAAGCTCCTGTCATTGCAAAGTGGTTAATTACTGTTGGGCCCAGCAGCTACAATTCATGCTATTTAGACATTTGTATAGAGTATTTCTGTTCATGTACAGAGGGAAATTAAATGCAAATGATGGTTAAAGAGATTCTTCATCACTGAAACTGTACAGAGTTACCAAAGAGTGAGACCCTTCCCCCTTGTTGGGGCAAGCAGCCAGATAGAGAACATGAAACTTGAGCCAAAAAGCATATGTATGCATTTACAAAAATATAATGTAAAATGTTACACATTTAGTGTGGAAAACGTTACAACTTTCTCCCAAATTAAATTAATTTAGCCTTTCACTCTGAAACTGATCTGTCTTGTCCATCTAAGGAACTTGATGGAGAGATAGGATCTAAAGCCTTACACAGCTGACAGAGGCAACTTCTTTCTAATAGATGCAACTTCAAGTGGAAGTTGCAGAGAAAACAGAATCTTGGTGGTCACAGTTGATAAAAAGGTCATAGCAAATCAGCTGGACAAAAAAAACCCAAGAAACTTTTTCACTTTTATCTTAGGGTATGCAAGTTTTTTGTGTGGTTGCCTGTTTATGCAAGACCTCGGGAAGAAGGGTTAAATTTAAGAAGTCACCACTAAGTTTTGGGTGGTGCAGCAAGGAATGTTCTCTGTTTTTCTACAAAATTTTGGCACACAAAAAGATTTTTCAGGGTTATTTCAACCATAAAGACGTAGCAGGTTATTGTCTTCCTTGGGGAGCAATATTTACGATAGGGGGTTTTGATCATAACTCAGGAGCCTCTTTATAGGCATCTTCAGAGAGCAGTAACTACTTCTGGGCAATATTTTCACAGCAGCTGGACCCAGATCACCTCCAGAAAGGAAACGGAATCTGCTTTGTGTGTTCTGGATAACTGCTGTGCTTGCTAGCAGATTGTGTAATTGACTGAACTTTACCTCCCTTGGTCTGGAAGCTTCCACATTTTAGAAGGAGCCCAGTTGAACAGCAATCAGAAGAATGAACTAGGGCTGCACACTGAATTGGGCCCCTGAAGCATTCCAAATGGACAAATGTTTGATCTCCAGGAAAGATATGTGAGGCACAGGGTGATGAACACAGAGTGCAGTAACATTAAAGGAAACTCCTGCAGACCCAGGTATCTTGAGGATTCAGGAAAGAGAACAAAAATGGTTTGTCTGCAAAATAACTATGGCACAGGGAAGCCTTAGCAACTGCCAAATTCTCTGGCACATGGACAAGATTTCTGGTTTTCAAACACAGATTTGAAATTTCTTACTCCTTTATCTTCAATGGCTCTGTTAAATATTACTTTTAAGTTCAATCAGGTATTTTTTTAAAATGGAGATATGCTTAGCAGTGTTAAAAAAGGGGAAAAACAACCCAAAAGATCAATTTAATAATTGGAGTTATTGTATAAAAGTAGTTATTTTTAATTCTTCCTTGTTCGTCCCACCTTTTACCAGGATGATAATTTCAAGGTCAAAGTGATATTAAGTGTTTTTGCAGTGACTTTTAGAGGGCAGAATTGCTCCACTCCTTGGCAAGCAGCATTCACGTCCTTCGTAGACGCCGCTCGCGAAGGCCTGGCCTTGGCTGTTTCCTGCCATCTGGTGGGTACTTGGAGTCACTGCCTCACTCCCAGCTTCCATGGGTTCTTAGTAACCAGTATTCTAAACAAGAAAGTGAGCATCACAGAATGGGGAAGGGCTGAGGCTCGCAGGGACCTCTGGAGTCCATGCGGCCCCCTGCCCAAGCAGAGCCTCCTAGAGCCAGTTGTGCAGGACCGTGTCCATGGGATTTCTGAATGTCTCCAGGGATGCAGATTCCCCAGCCTCTCTGAGCCACCTGTGCTACTGTTGGTCACTGGCACATGGAAACAATTTCCTGTACAGAGGGAACCTCTTGTGTTTCAGTGTGTGCCCATTGTCCCTGGTCCTGTCACTGGGCATCCCTGAAGAGAGCCTGGCTACCTCCTCTTTGCACCCTGTTCTATTTCAGAAAGTTTGACATCCATTGAAAAAAAAAAAAAAAAGCTCTTTACATTTAGACACTTATATTAAAAACTCACCTTCTCTTTTACATGTATTTTACTGACTGATTGACAGCATCTTACTAGTGAATACTTGACCCATGCAGGTTTATAGAAATGAACTAGCTAATTACACCATATACATTTTTTCTATATCAATATATGAACCAAATTCACTGTTTTCTGTTCTGGCAGTGGCACTGATTTTAGGGCATGACCACAATATTAGTGCAGTGTAACGCAGAAATCAAGGGGTATATCTTGTGTGACAGCGCACAGTAAAAAAAAAAATAAATCAATGGGACCCTAGGGATGCTCAGCATTTAGCAGTTCATTCCTTGCTGGAATCAACCATCAAACACAGATGAGTCTTGCTGCTGAAAACTTGGTGGCTGCTCATGGTTGAGATGACTCATAAAATCATCATTCTGCAGTTTGTTGGCTATTTCTATTCTTAAGATAACCTTAATTTTTCACAAAATGAGTTTCTAACCTTTAATTGTACACAAATTCATGTAAAGTAGAAGCAGAGCTTTTTTGATTTAGCACTCCTTTGTAATTTTGAATTTAATTATAGGCTGTAGGGAAAGAAATGTATGACAAGTGTTTTTTATGATGACCAAACTGAACTGGCAAAAGGTGTTTATAGATCTGTTGTTGTAGTTATGTGGTTGACTAAGAGTGCTGGATATAATCTATTTTAGAAGTCTCTCACCTACTTTTCTGGTGTCCAATAATAAATGCATTGACTTGGTGTCCTCTTCTTCAGTTGAAGCAATTTCCTTGTCTCTGTCCATGCAAGGCCTTCTTCCTTTTCTGTTAAACTTCTGCCCTCTGACAAAGGTCTGAGGAGTGCTCAGACTGTCAGGCATGTCTTGTTACTTCACAGGACCTTTTTCTGCTAAGAAACCAGTCCAAGCAGTGTATTAGGTCCTGCCCACTGCAGGACAGTAAATGTTAAGGTGATGGTCTAGCCATGAAGGAGTTTTGCCTTCAAATTTTTAAAGAAGAATCTGATCAGCCTTCACAGACTGTATTTGATGGGGGGGTTAAATCCCTCAGGGGAACAGTAAGAATTTGCCTGTGTAGTGATTCAGGGCTGTCTTGCTGCTTTCTGTTTATCATCAGGATCTGATACTTGGTTTGTGTCTTACCTCCAAAGCAGTAAGTGGCATCCTGCCGCTTGCTGCACAATGTGTTGTCCCCTCTTTGATACTGTATGAAATAAGGAGTCAGTATCCCGGCGCAGAATGCTCCAGAACAAGATTATTTTGTAGAACACATTATGATTATGATTTAAGGATTAAATAACTCTTCAACAACCTTTTTATCATGTCAAGAATGTAATGCCCATTTTTCAGAGATGAAGCACATCCAAGTGATATATGGAGCGGACTCCCTGTGATTGAAACCATATAGAGAAACAACAGGAAAAGCTAAACGTAGAAGGCAAACCTTACCAACTTGCACTACATCATGATCATCTCTCTAGACAAAATCCCTGGAAGATACAGGTGAACCTAGAAGTGAGAATCATGAAAAGCTCAATTTGCTGGCTGTCACCAAAGTTACGTGCCTGACACTTCAGATTTATCTGCTGGCATGCAGAATACCCTTGACTCGCTGTCAGGTGGATTATGGCAGCAAAAGTGATAATATTTTAGTGAAATGGGAAGAAGAGGTACTTTTTTTCACTCCAGCTTTTGAAACAGGGTTTAAGGAAGAGAAAGCCTATGGGACAAACAGTGCAACAGAGTAAGCTCTGAACAGCTTTGTTTTTAAACAAGTACATTTTCCTTTTTATTTCATAAGAAGTTTACTGTTGAAAAAAATGATATATATTAAAGCAAACACATTATACACATAGGTTAAACATCAGATAGCAAAACCATAAGGAATGAGCACTACTGGTTGTATTGTATAGGGTTTACAATCAAAGATATACTTAAAAACCCTTAAGAGTTAATGTACTTTCAAGGTAAGTTAGGCACAAAATATAGCTTATAACTAGCTCTGCAAGCATCTCACTGTGATTTCACTGATACAAAGTATTACAAGTGATCAAAACAATAAGCTGACTTGTAAATTTTAAGTTTTATTTGTACTGTGCTGAAATAGTACAAATGTATACAATACTCCACACCTTTGTTAAAAAAAAAAACATAGGGACTGTAAAGTAGAGTCAAAGGGCTAAACAGGAAATTACCCCTTTATTTGGGCTCAGAATTAGTATGGCATAAATCTATGGCTTTGCTTTGTGGACCTATTTGAAACTGAGTAAGTCCTACAAATGTGGGAAAAAAAAACCCAGAAAGATACTTTTAATGAACATGATGAGCTACAATACAAATATTTTTAAGGAACCTAGTAATAAGGAAAACTAGCTGGTATCAGATGTGTCTGTCTTCCTTCATTTTCTGAGTAAGATGCAAAATAAAATGTGAAATTTTAAAAACTGAGAGATTGTGTCACAAAAAAAAGGGGAAAAAAAAGAAATCCAAAGAGCAAAATACCTTCAAATAATTTTCTGCAAGGTTTTAGTATTGATGAGGCTCCAGCTTAGAAAGAATTACTAATTTGCAAGAAATGAGAGAGCAACAGCAAGTCTGTGAACCATAATAAAATCTTACTTCACAGAAAACTGTGGGATCTTCTAAATATGCATATTAGAAATATTTTTGATTAAATTACCAGATTCTTTTCTAATTTTCAGTTAGCAAAATGCATTGCTGTGCTGAAAGTTGTCCTTTTTTGCTTGTTTAAAATGAAACACATTATGATTGCAACAGAACTGCAATAAACTGCATACTTTCTACAGGTATGTATTACTGCATCATACAGGAACTGCTTAATAGGTAAAAATAAACACCTTAAAATCTTAATGCTGTTTTTGATTAGCAGAAACACAAAAAGGAATGCACTGAAGCAAGATGATAAAAAAAAGTGTATCATGCAGTATGTTGGCTTAATGTATAGAGTATTTCAAACCAATGATGTGACTGGAGGGTGGGGAGCTTAACCTATTACATTCCCATTCAGAATTAAAATTGTATGTGAAGGCAAACTGTGTGACCAGGACTGGGTGCCAGATGTGTTGCTGTTCCTAGCATGCAGAGCTAATGCTTGAAGGCCTATGACAGCAGCATGAACTCCTGCTACTTCTAGTTCTTTACATTACTGCTTTGTGTGTGCTGGCTGCAGTCTGGCCGCGGGCAGCAAGTGCTCTGTGGCATGAGGAAGTCAACCCACAATCTCTGCAGGTTCAGTGACCAACTTAGATCCATCCCATGCTGTCTTGAACTGTTCAGGAACCGGAAATTCTTTCTGGTAGGAAACAAAAGCATCAACGGTGGTTAAACAAACAGGGGATATCTCATGAAAACTGGTGGAATACAATTAGTTCTACATGACTGCGAAAGCATTGATAGCTCAGACATGGCAGGATTAGAGAGAAGCCTTCTTCATTACCCTAGGAAGCTATTTTACAATGCCACACAGGAAAAAGCCTGATTGCTACCCAGTTTCAAATAGCATTGGTATGGTACTACTTGGCAATAATCCCTCTCACACCATTATCTGCCCCAACTAAGCAAATAAGCCTCATGTCAGAAATGACTTCAGATTCCATCAGTGTCTGGGTTGGAAGACAGTAGAGAGGATTTAGATGTGGAGATTAAGCCAGGAGTCTAATTTTAAGGACAAAAGCAATACTGTGATATAGAAGAATAAAATAAAGTAAGAAACCCCAATCACTTTAAGTGTGACACACTTCAAAATAGTCAACATCCTTTGTGGGGTACACAGAACAAAGCAGAACATCAAATAAAGTGCCCTTCTGTTCTACAAATTCAGGGAAATGATGGGAGAAGTTGTTGAGTATTTCTCTGTACCCAGTAAACAAAAAATTACATGAAGAGAAGGCGTTTTCTTTCAGACCTCAAAGAGGTGTTTTGATAGCCAGTAATTTCTGATGTTATGGTTATGGATTTTGAGGCAAGACTGACCAAAAGGACTCTTTTAAAAAAAGAAATAGGTGAATATGCACCCACTAAAAATTGTTCCCTTTTTACTTGGCTAAAGCTGGGCATCCAGCAGTCACTTCTGGAAATGTGAAGCACAAAAGTTCTCATTACACATTTTGTTTTATAAAGCCTAAACCCTTGTACTAAATTCCAGCCCAAAAGACTAACAAGAAATTTAAGTTCTGGCTATGACCATGCACTGCAATTTCAACTCTGCTCTGTTGAGGACACTAGGGAACTATTATGAGCACACTTTGCCTGCTTGTGTGTGAAGTGACAGAGCATGACTTTACTAGAAATGCCACTGGGCACAGTATGAAAATTTTACTAGAATGGGAAAGGAAATGGGAAAATGCATCAGTTTAAGTGGCTTTTAAGGACATATGTTGAAAATAGTACAAAGTACTTCAGCTGCTAACCATGCTTCAGTAGCTTTAGCAGCTTTATATATTCTTCATATATACTTGTATTTATATACTCTATACACTGCATAGAATTATACTCTATTATTTCACCTGTAGTAATATTATATTTTTCTTAGTTTTAGCCTCATCACCTTCAGACTTAAGAGCTCTTCTGTGAAGTTAATTTCTTTGGGAGATTATGTTTAGATATAAAAAAGAAGATCAAATTGACAGGACATAAAGCCATTATCCATCAGAATGGAAAGAGAGGACGTAATTTCTGATCTCTGAAATGACTTTGTGCCACAGAAAATACGGAATTCTTCCTCCTGAGATACAGGCACATAGAAATTAAATTGCTGGATCACTTTTTGCTGACATAATATGCTTGTTACATCAGTTTCTTTTCTAGCAGCTTAAGTGCTAGTAACTACCAAGACTAGTATGGAACAGAAGGGAAATTAAAAAAAATATCTCACTCACATAATCGCCATCTTGGGGGATGAGAATGTTCATCTCAGATGACTTGGCACTCACAATCTCACAATCCAATGACTCCTCACTGAGGTAGATGTGGCAGCCTTCTGTTTTGTTAATAGAAATGGTTGGCACTTTTCCCATCACCTGCAAAATAAAATCTACTTAACATCAAATCTTAAAAATGCAAACAGAGATACTGTTAATAAAATCCTCATTGCCTCATCCTCAATCCTCATTCTAGGTCTAACTTTGACCACCAGCATCTGATCTATCTGCCTGTGATGCTTTGATATGATTCGTTGGACACAGAAAATTCTTGCTGGTGGCAGCAAAGACCTATCCACAGCAAACCTGCAATATACAGCAAGATTTTAATGTACAGTTTGATGACAGTAGTTCTCTGACTCTCTCTAATTTCAGCGATACTTTTGTGCTGATATTTAGGCAGCATTCACCTTGTTCGTCAGTGAGAATTGCTAGGAAGCCAAACATGTCAACTTCAACCCATTAAGGGCAAAGGAAAGACCCCACTATAAAGTAGTACTCAACAAGGGATTTGTAATACACTCTGAAGACTTCAAAACTCTTGCAGCATGCTACAGGAAAGCTACATGCAAGCTACAAGCTACAGGAAAGCAGCATGCTACACTTCTAAATAAGTACTGAGATCAATTTAATTAAATCTCTAAAACTATTTTGTATGTCTTTTTAAGAGCAAGCACAAGATTCACTTGAGGTGAGGAAGGGAAATCTTCTCTTGTTTACAATTTTACAGATTGAAAGATTTCTTCATGGCTAACAGTCTGTGACTCGCTGGTTGTCAGTAAAAAATCCTGCTCATGCCCTCTCTAGCAAGGACAGCAATATACTCTGGACATCAAAACAGCAAAGATTATCCTCAGTCATAGAACAGTGACAGCACATGACAGAGATGTACTTGTTAATGAGAGTGTCTCCCATCACTTCACTAAAGACTATCTTTCAACTTCAGTTCCTTAAATGAGGCAGTAAACCAAGTAGTCTGTCCTCTTGCATCCCACCCTTATCCTGAAGTTTGAGCTACACAATGGATCAATGCATCTTAACGTTTCTTTTCTTAAATGGGCTCTTATGCAATGGAGAACAGAAGGAAGGAGTGCTTAAAAAATTATACAAACATCTGGCAAGAAAAAAAGATACCACTGAGATAAAGGAGAGACAAGCAATATGGCACTGAAGTCACCTTAGCAAAATCTGTAGGATTAATTTACTGAAATCTGTTGCATTAACATATCATGTATTTGGACATTACAAACCCAGGTCTTCAAATTACTGAGAGAACTGAGGTGCTCAGCACTTGGAATATGCCAGCCCTGTGGGAGCTGCCTGCTTTGAGCAGCCTAGAGCATATAACCAGACCCCTCCTTCCGAAGTGGATCCCCACTCTGCTCCATGACAGGCATAGAAGCCTTATGCAATATTCATAGAACATGATTAATTTTGATTTTAAGAATTTTGTTTCTTATAAAAGGTATTTCCACTTTATTTGAGTATTAGCAAGCTGTGATTTTGCTATTCATTACATACGAATTTTTCAGCTTTCATGAATAGTTTAAGAGGTAATGATTAAGAATAATATAATTATTTTAAAACTGCTGAAATAAGTGCCTGGGACCCTTAATTAACTGCCTCCTCTGCTGTAAAAAGACATGTAGTGATCATGACTAAAACTGATTGTTACAGTTCAGATAGTTGGTAGCAATGTCAGTCACTTGCACAAGATTCAAAATATAAAAAGCCCATCTTGCTCCTATTCCCTGTGGTGGCTGTGACCATTATTTCTGAAGCATGGAGCAGGACTGCCCATATTTAATGTCATACAGCAGGCACACCCTCTTAAGCAGCAGAGCTCACTTCGAAGAGTGGCACTTCGGTATAATAATTAACATTTCTTTTTCACTTAAAATAATATGTGCTGGAGTCCCTTCTTGAGATTACATTTTGTGTGTCAGACACAACCCAGTATTAGAGCAGGCAGTTAGATCTCTTTGGAATGGGATGACTGAAGTGCTGTAAATGTCAGGCAGTCTGTATATTTTGAGCAGGACAAGTATGCCCAGTAGAGAGGGCAATGTATAGATTTAAAGTACGTGTATTTTCTTTTCAAAAGAATCACAGAGAAGATGATCTCTGATGAAGCTTTTTGAAAGCAAATAAGTACATTACTTAAAGTGTCACATCACTGGCCAGGAAGATTTTTTGAAATCCCAACACCTAGTTTTACTTCATAGCATTTAGTTGTCCTTTGACAGTTCATTTGAACATTTCCATTGAGAGGATAAGAAAAGAAAAAAAAAATCTTGTGCACTTAGAAATCAATTAGCTAACTGCTAGAATTTCTTCTGTAAGCACCACAGCACTGGGAGTGCTGGGAGTTGCTTAGCATGAAAACAAGCAGATCAGGGACAGAAGTAACAGTTCTGCCAGTGTACAGATCTCTCAGCTTCACCAGAACCAGAAAGCACTGGGCTATGGGAGGTTTGTTCACTGACAGTAAATAGTATTCATAAGCATTTTCTAAAAACATTAGCAGAATCTAGTGCATACAAAGATCCATTTGGATACTTCTTGCTTTTGTTGTGCTCTATGAGTTTTTAAAATCCTTTGTAACTACATGTTGGGCTTTTTCCCCCCACTTGTTCTATGTCTGCCTTTGTCTCTCAATTAGATATTTACCTGAATCTGAATATCCCTGGAGTTGATCACTTCCACGATTCCCACAACATTGTCAAACACAAGGCCAAACTTTTTACAGTTGTCTAAAATAAAAGCAATCACAAATAAGAAAGGCAAGACAAAAGTAAATATACGCACACCTGCTACATTAACTACGAGAATTCCCAGTCCTGCACTGCATAGCTGAGTGACTTTACTCTCGTGATCAATCATTAAAGTGAATAGAATGATTCAGATGCATTATTAATCACATAAGTCCGTTTTTTCAAGATTGTCACTTAAAGCCCAGCTGAGCTACCTACTCACCAATAGTAATTGAGTTGATTTTTCCTTTTATCTGAAGTGTAGATTTGTTACACTTAAAAATGTAGGCCACTTGCTTGAGTTCAGTGTTGTTAATGACCAGGTCATTCTTATCCTCTTGATATTCCTATTTCAAAAGAAAGTTCATTCAATTGGTTGTCTTTGACTAACAGTCAGACAGAGTTTAGTACAATTTATCCTCGAGTCATTGCATCTTCAGGTACAACAGAGCTATATCCTTCCTGTGGCTTAAAATCATAATCTGCTTGGTGACCAGATATCTCACCTAACTGACCCTCACGTGACACTGTATCTTTTAGAGCTGCAGAGATGAAGAACTTAGCACAGACAGTGATAATCCATTAATTTTGCAGCGAAGATATTATGCTCACAACAATTTAAAAAGGCACTCACAAAACTGCTATTTGGCTCCCATCTGATTCAGACTGAAAAACAGAGCAAGTTTTCTTTCCCCAAGTGTTATAGAATGGTTGATACAGCATATTGTGAACACATATCGGCATAAATAAAGTAGTAATGGGCAAAGAAACTTCCTTTCATTAGGCTTAAAAGAACAATCACACTCCATGGATGTCCAGGAAAGGCTAGGGATCCACAAGGAGAGTTCCAAGCAGTAGAATCATAAGGCAACATAACACAGGCAAACGATGACTGCACCTTATGCAAACTGGACTCCACTGTAATATACACTGACTGCATATATAACCTTCTGCATGACTAAACTGAATATTCTTTCTGTTCTCTCTTAACCAACACAGTCATATCAATTTTCACTCACAGATTCTTTGGTATATGCCTACATAAATCAACACCCAAACTTTAAACAAATCTCCTTTTCCCACCCGTAGACTGGGCAAAAGGAAAACACTCCTCTTCTTCTAAGCATGGAAGACATGCTTGCATGGAATGGACAATGAAAAATAAATGTATAATTCCTTGGTTAGGGAAATTGGAGAGAGTGTTCTGTGATGACTGTTCTCTCTCATTCACAGGAATGGCCTGCAAAAGAGATTTTAATTTGTGTTCTCTACTGGACTTGTTTCTGGGGCATTGTCTGATTTTGCAAGGAATTTATATGCTGGTTCTGATGTTCTCCAGTGAGAGGAATAAGTGATTCTTAGAGACAAATGAATTAACTTAAGATCCTACAGAACAGTAAAAGTTGAACTGTAGCTATGCAGAGAAATGGAGGATTTAGCCCATTTTAGTTGCAACTTTGTTTTGTTACACGTTAATGACTGACAAGATGTTTCAGTGCTCCTCCTTTGCAATGTGCAAGGTGCAATTCAGAGGTGTCACTGAACTCACCACTCTCCACTTCTTTCCCTCTAGCTCCAAGACAGGGGCGTGGTTCTGCTGTGGGGAATTCTTGGGAGAGGTAGGACTTGGAGTATGGCTTTTTGTTGGAGAACGAACAGGTGGACCTTGGGCACGCAGACTGGGGTTCTTGTGAGTCTTCTGGTCATCAGAGACATGTCGAAGCCCTAAAAAACAACAAAAAAGGGTGCTTATGAAAGACAGTCTATCTTCCAATCCTAAAAGTGCTCATACTGAAGCATGAAAAGTTTGTCTGTAATTGCGTTATGTTATTCTCTGAAATTACGCTTTTTATTATTTCCTCAAGGTTTACTTGGGTAACGGCCTAAAGTGTAACTGCTGACATACTTTTAGCAGATCATATGAAACCTCTTCTGCTGTGGATGGGCTCTTAGTATGTTCAACAGAAAATCCCACAATGGCTGCTAGGTCCCTCTCTGTCTGTAGCAAGCTCTGACAGCTTGCTGTAGCATGTTTTTCCATCCATAAAATAGAGCTTCTTTTTCTAATTTATGACAATATTTGACCTATCCTTGCAGCATTAAATGTAAATATACCAATCATATGTATTTAAATTCACAGACATACACTTAAATTACAACTGCCCAATACTAATACAAAAAATTTTATTTCACCTGACATGTAATACATTTTGACACAGGTTTGTACACTCAATGTTAGTCAGAAAGAGGGGTAAGTCTTTATTGCAATTGCAACTTAAGAGGTTGACCAGTGAAGATATCCAGCTTGGCTGCCTTAAAATTAAAAGCTGATACCTCTAAATGGTGTGAATGTCAGGTGTACTGAACTTATTTGGCTGCTGCAGCTTCTCAAGGAGGTTTTGGTATGCAGCCTTTTCCACTGGACCATTGGAAGCCTCAGAAGGATCTGAGCTGCTGGAATGTAACTTAAAGATGCTGTCAAAGTTAGGTTAATGCATGTAACAGCTCTTGATGTAGTTTAGCTCTGGACCACAATTTGATTTCTTTTTCTCCTCACCTTTGGTAATTGCCTCTCCCTGGTTAAGCTGTGCAAAGAGGGCGGAGCGAGACGCAGTTCCTTCGTCTTTTGCGGGTTCCGTATCGAAGATGGGCGGCGGTCCCGGGGGCGGCGGGGAAAGGCAGGAGCCGCTGGTGAGAACAGATCTCATGGACATGGGGGATGCAACAGGACCCTGTGTGAGATACGGGGAAATTATCTTACCTACAGTGTTTCAAGGAACATTGTATCACAGCAGTTCTCGTTTATTAACCTCCTTGAATGCTGTGAGTTCAGGTGATTCTAGAAAGCCACAAGCTCAGGAGCATTTCTGGCTCCATAATCAGAGGTAATCCTATGAATCCTTCCCTGCACCCGAGCAAGCACAGCTAGAACGACTGACAGCCCACGCTCTACCCTTACTGCAGAACTACTGCACCTAAAGTATTTGTCTCAAACACTTGTAAGTGCTATGTTAAAAATCTTGAACAGAAGCTATTCCATAATTTATTCCTTACATAAAAAGGAAAATGTCTCTTTTTTTT
>VXBU01032193.1:1852243-1908850 GCA_013400315.1 Bombycilla garrulus | reverse complement strand
TTTTTTTTTTCAGATAAAATATTTTGGTACAACATGAATAGCTGAGAGGGTCAGGAACTGTCAGTTATATGTAGGGAATATGATAAACTGTATGCAAGATGTAAAATGCTATTCTTTGAACTGTTCAAGGTATCTGTAAAGTTTCAAATACCACAGAATGTAAAACTATGGTGATTCAAGTCTCTTGGATCTGAAATTAAATTAAATGTTTGAGTTTTTAGTTCAATTCCTAATTTTTTTTCAGTTGCAGGAGATCGCAACACACAAATTATGGGTGAAGGAGGCCTAGGCAAAGTAAGTAACAATCTTGCTTTCAGTTTGCATAATCAAAAGTATGTATTTTGGTCTGAATTACAATGCTTACATAGAATATTATCAAACAGACAGAAAATACTAATAACCATCTGTTATAAGAATGTCCTAACATCCTAATAGATGTTAGAGAGAATCTGAGAATAACTTTTACTATCCTGCCACTGAGTGTCACTCTGATCCTACCTCTCTGCAGCACAGAAGGAACTTCCAAAAGAACTGCTGAGAAAATTAGATTGGTTCTGATGAGTTCAGCTAGCTACAGAGATACTGTGCATTGCAGCAGCAAATATTAACAGGTGGGCAGATACAATGGGAAAATTACAGTGACTTACAGAGTCACAGCTACTCTAACTGGCTACCTTCGTTAAGAGATACAGGTTGTTAGTGCACCCCTGGTAATCCATCCTGGAAACAGATATCGCTTAGCTGGCCTCCGAGGATATTTTTAACCATTTATGGTACTACTCTTTCTGCTTTCCACTAAACTGAAACAGCAAATTATAGATCTGGTTCATGTATCTCACAGCAGTGAAAACTACAGCTATTTTTTAAAAAGTAGAAATTGTTCTGGCCTGTAATCCCAAACTGATAACAGGAAAAGGGCTGAGGTCCACATGCTCTTTTTTTACTTACTCTTCAGATATACTTTAAAAACAAAATATAAATCCAAGATTTCCTAAGGGAATAAGCTCTCTTCTTGTTATTAAATCTTTTTGATCAAATGTAAACAAATGAAAAGATTCTCCTTTTGGAACCAATTGTCATTTTTTGTCAAGACATACTGGGACTAAAGTCAACTGCTTTTAGAGACATTCCATTGTTAAATGGATACGTTCAACTCAGAGCTTCTGCTTACATACTTCCTTGTTACAGGTCAGTGTTTTCGGCTGGGGACAACTTCTTCACTGGGCCCTCCATTAATAGTGCCTGTTCCCTGCCTCTGCTAATGCCAGTGAAGTTACCTGCAGCAGAGTCAGCAGAACTGTGAAGTATTGTAATTAAAAAAAAAAAAAAAAAGACTGTAAGTGGATTTAGTGGTACAATCAGTTATTGCTGCCTGAGTTGCAATACAGATCTTCCCCTTCTGTTGCCTGCAACCATAGCAACTGAATCCACTATGCCCTGGTTATCCAGAATTATGAACATTGCATTTGCAGGGCTTTTTAAAACACTCAGATACTCAGAAATGGCACTAACCATTCACAGTGTGAACATGCAGTTATGAATTATGTATGCTTTATGAAAGGCAATTAATAGCAGTAGTGGTAGTGGCTAATAACTTTTAGTCTGAGATGAAAATCAACTTGCCAAATTCCAGACTGACATCTGATTTCTCAAAAATAACTCCTCCTTCCATCTGCCTATCAATACAGTGCTGTAATTTTTCAGAAACTTGTGTAAGACTCACACGTCCATTTAGAATTAACACCATCTAAACTGTGCAAAGGCCGCAAAGATGCATCAGAGAAAAAAAATTCTGGAAGCTGTTTGGGTATTCTGCATATAACACAGAGTGGCAGGTCACTTTGGCAGTCTCTTTGCTTCAGGAGTCAAACTCAAGGCCATCACAGATCAATGCAGGACACTCTGGACTACAATAATGCTGCTGAGTAGTGCATCAAAGGCAGTTTCCCAAATGGCAACTAAAGTATGGGAATATCCATGTAATGAGATGGAAGTAAAACTCAGAGGGCTTTATCAGTGGAAGTGGGTCATCTCTCTCCCAGAACTCTGAAAGAACTACCTTGTCAAAGGACAGCTAAAAGGAAGGATTTTAAACACATCAGTTAAGTTTAGACATGGTTTTGTATGACTGGAGATTGTTGTCATAATTCTTTTCAAGAAACAGAAGATGGAGGAAAGGATCTGGGGAGCTAGGAGCTTTTGTTCCTTTTAGAGCAGTACTGATGAAAAAACAGGTCTACCCAAAAATCTCAATTCTTGACCTGAGCAGCTAAGACATTCTAGTCCTTTGAGTGGGTTTCAAAAGTAAGAAAAAAAGTATTAATTGCACTCATGCTGCCCATCTGCCTCTTCTTTTCTTTACAAGCCTGGTCTCTCCACCAAAGTCAGTGGCTATCTCCACTGAGCACAAAAGATTTTGAGTTAGATCTAATTAAGAACACAGAAGCTGTCACAAGGTAAAGAACCTGAGGTTCTGTCACCCTTCCCACTTTTCCTCTTAATTTTGTGCAGTCACAGAAATAAAAGACAGACTGAACCCTGGTTGTTAGCTTTTCTCCTGCATGGCATATCTTGTCTAGTTTAAGACCTGAGTTACAGCTACACAAGCTCTGATACTGTAGCATGCTCTTTTCAACATCTAGGGCCATTCTGGAAACTGCAAACAATTTCAATCATAAATTAGGCCAGGCAAAACTGAAGAACAAATCACAGGAAAAAAGGTCTCTAAAGTACAGGGTTTAACTGCTCCACTGTAGATCTCCCATGCATGGACTCCTCCAGTAGGACCATTCCCCACTGAAATAAAATGGCATGGAAAAGACAGACAAGTCTCACTAATGAAAGGGTGCACAGACCAGCTGGGAAGGAGGGTACAGTCTAACTCTGCCTACAGTCTTCTTTTCTTTTCCATTTTGATGTACCTAACTGAAATCAAACAAACATTCAAATGAGGTGAAATTCTCTGTGGGAGAGTGGCTCAGGGAAACTCTCAAAAGGGGGCAGAAAGCGCAAAAGCGAACTGGAAATGCAGAATACACACTTCAATTCTTTTATTCCCTGCATGCCAGGAAGATGGGACCTGTGCTGCACTCAGACACAAAAAAAGGGCACCTTAAAAATCAGCCAAGTGAAGTAGTTCCAGGAACGTTTTTTAAAATTCATTTTGACATGCATTAAAAAAATGGAACCTCCAAGTTACCAACTTCAGTCACTGGCAATCGCTTTGCTTTCCGTAGTTACTCTTCTAAGACAACTTACACCCTCAGGCTCTAGAATATTTCTGAACCAGGCTCTTAAACTGTTCTGGTATTTGGTAATACTTGTGTATAGTCCTATCCAATTTCAACAAAAGTGCCCTTCACAAAGTCCATTCATTTCTGTTCTCTATAGGGTGGTGTTTGTGAGAGCTGCCGGGAATAAAATAGCATGTTACATGCCTACAAAAGTTCATCTATCCTAAAGCAGCAGGTGCTTAGCAGCTTTGCTATTTGCAAACAACTCCTCAGATTAACTTCACGCAGATGTTAACAACAGTGTGTCCTTACATAAAAAGTATTAGGAGCCATTTGGACCAGTGAAGGCGGTTGTTTGCAAGCTGCCTTTCTTCCTCTTTTATTTCAGCTGTTTGCCTTGGCAACAGCTGCTGTTTTCAGTGCTGTGGTGTCTGCAGATACCACAGTCAAGTTATACTGATAGCTGACTGCTCCCATTAACATCCTTGTGTGGTCATTTTTTCATCATTTACAAATATGCCCCTAGTGAGAATTATCAGGGGAACAGATAGAGCTGTCCTTACTTCATGAAAATGTAACACAAAAATAAGCTATAACTTTTAACCTGGTAGCTTTGCATCATAGTGAACTTGATGTGCTTTGAAACATGCTCCTGCAGCTTTTTGAAATGGAGGAGAATGTAATTCTCTGAATAAGGTCCTATCAGGAACAGGAGATGCAGGCCCTGTGACCATCTACTAAGAGCTCTGTAAGGGATAAAATATTCCAAATATTTCCTCTCAGGGAAAAAAAAAATTGTCTTCAGCTCTCAACCATGCTCTAAATGGGGCGAGAGGAATGGGTCAGGGTTTGTTCCTGGCTGGACAGCCCCAAGCCATCTGCAGAGAAGCCCCAGGGCCTCCCATTGACTGTGACAGAGAAGCTTCCTTCAGTGACAGCGTCTGATGCTGCTCACAGCGCTGGGTCTGATAAATGCCACCGTGCAAAGGTTTGCAGGATTGTGGTACAGCCTCAAAGTATATTTCTACCTTCATCTTGTACAACTGGCAGAAGGGTGAGGTACACTTCTTTTTCTCACCTAACTGGCTCACTGGAAGAAAGAAATGATTGTTTATATTGAGATAACTGCCTGGTTGAAATCCTCACTTAATTCCCTTGAAATTACAGAAGAGCTGAGTTTTTTGTTTTTGAGAAGCTGGGCCCTGTTAAGCACATTTTTCCTAAAGGCTTCCTTCCCCCGGAGCACAGGGAAAAGCCAATCTTGTTAAAAATGCTGTTCATATATAACACCAGTGCTCTGGATGCCATAGTCTCACTAATTTTTGGTGGCCATATGCAGCTTGATGTGTCTTCAGGTCTGAACCCAGCTACTGAGAGACAGCAAGAATTTCTTTTTATGTCTTATCGCAGATGTTACTATTTCCTGAGCTACTCTTGCTGAACAGCTCCCTGGGTTAGCCTTCCATGTCACTGTTACTATATTTGTAGTACTGCAGCAGCAAGGAGCCCCAGTCAGAGGCTCCTGTCTCTGGGGATGTGAGGGGCTTATGTGCCAGACCCTGTACAAACACCCGCAATGCTCCTCTGTGTTTATCCAGCTTTTGGCTGACATAGTGCAGCACGGAAACTGAGGGGAACAAAGTTCTTGTGCTGGGAACCTGCTGTGGAGCATCTGAACAATGCACTTCTTGTAGCTGCAATGGTTGATTTTACTCTGTGCCAGAAGATTATAAGCATCTATATAATGCACATAAGTATATTTGCAGCTGAAGCAACAGGTGGCTTAGAGAGAGGTCATGAAATCCCTCCCTTAATTTATTGAAAAGCCTTCTTTTCATGGCAGCAGACAAACTGGAATCCTAAGGGGGAATATATTATTCTCAAAAAAAAAAAAAACAAACAACAACAATAAAAAAAAAAAAAAAAAAAAAAACCAAACAAAAAAAAAAAAAAAAAAAAAGGGTATCGCTGTTTTCTCCCCCTTTATAGTAATCCTAGTTTCACACCTAAAATGATTACAGCATTCTGTATTGTTCTTTCCATACACATGCACAGCCAAAGACAAGAATTGTGAAGCTCAAAATATCACATATCAACCTCTGGGAACAGGTGGACTGTGACTCAGGGGCACAGAGCTCTTGTTAAGGTGTTTTTTGTGTAAAAGTAGCTTAGCACAACAGTTCTATTACCTACCCTATTTAAGCCACCTGTCTGCAAGGAGTTATGCTGCCCAGAGAGCTGCAATTTACTTCATGAAACAGCTGACTTACAGAGCCTGTAATCTTTGTCAGTTAAAATACAAAACAAAACAACCAGGCGAGGTTCTTTTCTTGTTACTGAGTCTCAGTAGAATTATTTATCTGTAGAGTTCTCAAGCTTGCAGCCCCCTGTAGTATACTTTTCCCGTTCATCACCTGTTCAGGATTTAAAATTATGCTTACATCTTCAGAGCTACCCAACCAAAAATGTTTTTATACAGCCACAGTCTTCTAAATCATTTGAGAACTGTTTGATAATGTAATTGCCAACAAGTAATGTGCTCCAACAGGCAGATTCAACCATCTTTTACTTATAGAAAAATGTGGTTAAAAAGAAGATCAATCCATTTAGCAAGATAGTAAAGTTTTAATAGATGTACCTTTCCTGTTCTCCCTATTGTGCATACTTTCAATTTTGTATTTCCTTTCCCTTTTCCACTGGAACTAGGCTGCATGCCTCGCCCAGGTTTTCCCCTAACATGTATCAATGGTGCTTGGTCAAAGTTAAGAGATATACAGTAAAGACAAATATTTTCTGCCACTGTTGGAATAAGAGAGTAAAAATACTTTCTTTCAAAGGGACAGGGATGTGATTGAGGCAGTCTCCACCAAAGAGGCAACTATTGTAGAGGTGCCAGGAGAGCCAGTTTTTAAATCAATCCTGTACCAAAAACCAGAACCCTGCCTATTCTCTGAGTAAGAAACACTTGCAGCTAAAGGATACAAGTGTTTTTTTCAACAACAACAAAAAAAAGGGAATAGGGAATAGGGTCTAGGGAATAGGGAAGAGTAGAGAAAGGAATGGAAGGTATACAGGAAAGGAGAGAAAAGGCTATCACTTAGAAAACCTGAGCACTATGGAAATGTCTAGGTCTTATCCAAGGTACAGGCATTTAAACTGGTGTATCTATGCTACCCTTACTTCTATCTGAAAAAAGCCTCTGGGATTGCAATTGTGGCTGTGGCTGGAATTTGGCACTACAGTTCTGACCTTTAGCTTTAGTGAAGTGGCTCAGACGATGGCTGCTTGATAAGTAGGTCAAACTAAACACAGCACAGAAGAGATACTGGACAGATAGTAAGAGGCTTTTGCCTGCAGAAGTTGGTCTTTTGCAGCTCGTTCACATCAATATGTACAGAGATGATGTATTACAGGAAAATGTTTTGATAGAACAGTAGAGAGGCAGGGCCGTTTTGTAAGAAGATGTCTGGAGGTAATTATTTTAGACTAGAATAAAATGCCCAAGTCTGCATTGAGACTAGGATAATTGCACTCAATAAGGCTAATGTAGGAATTACGATGGTACTTCTTGTGGAGCTTGTGGAGAATTTCAGCTTTTAAAGAATGTTTTTAGAGTACTATCTAAGGAGTAATAAATGTTTTTTTAAATGCTATTTCAGAAAAAAAAAAAGACTTGAAGATACTGGCTTCAATGGAAGCAGGATTTAAAAAAAAATCTCAACTGCTTTTAAAGATGTGCAGACTTCATTCTAAGTTGTTTTGATTTGTAAAGGAGGAGAGGATGTCACTCATCACTAGAGTGAAATTCTGTATTAGAAACTAAATACTAGATTCACTGCTAGTTTCTAAATATTTCCTGTTTGTAAATAAACCTGCTGGTAAAACCTATCCTAAATGACTACTGTACGCAAAGAACAAAAAGTTAAGCAAAGATCCACCTGCAACTGAAACATTCAAAACAATTATCTTTGAGGAAGATTTGTGCCTTAACACCTGTTTGATAAATTAAAAACTACAGCAGTCTCTTATCATTACTGGTTGTTTTCTTGCTGCAAGGTTAACCTGCAGAAATAGGAGCAGAATATTCACTTCCCCCAGATTACTCATGCAGGCCTTGTAGCAAATAAACTTTTCATTAGGCATTCTTGTGAGCTTATATTACAGCTGTTCATTTATTTGCATCACCAAAAAGAAGTGAAGGGTAGAAAGAGTCATGCTTCAATAGAATCCCTTCTTTAAGGAAAAAAAAAAAAAAGAAGAAAAAAAGGCACTTGCTCTTTATCAGAAAGAACTGAAAAAGGACAGGGCACAGCTGTGGATTGCTTGTTAAAAACAGAAAGCTGTAGCAAGCAAAAATGACAGTTACAGCATAGGTAAAATGCTACCCATGCCACTTAAAATACTTCATTGTAACAACAGCTTTTTCCAAAGACTCCCTGACATCTAAGAATGTCATATCTGGTAGCAAATTAAAACAAATCTCCATTAGGCTGGTAATTGCCATTGTCTCCATTGTCAAGAGGCTAAATTGAGATGTAGTGAATATAGTGAGTGGCCACTTAGCACAGGGTGTAGGAGGCAGAAGGACACTTAGCATCCAAGATAATGAACTACAAAATTACATTTTTAAGGAAATACTGTTGATCCATCTGACTTGCACTGACAAGCATATATTCTCTGACATATACACAATCAATCAATGAAAATTACTATTTCAGATTATGTTGAAAATACACGGAGCTTTTTACTCTCAGGGACAATCCTGCTCACAAATATATATTAGATATGTACTTTTGTTCTGTGAGCACAGTACCATCAAATATCTTAACCAGATCCATCATGCCTTGAAATGCCAATTTACATAGTCCAGTCCAGTTCTGTACCACCACTCCACATGAGGAGCAAAACAGGTTCAGATGCACACAAGTCTAAAGGTCCTTAATAACAGTATTTCCTTCTAAGTGTATTCTTAAACACACGACATGCTTCACTATTTCCTTGGCTTCTTCCTCACAAAGTCAAACACATTTCAATAGGGTGCCCTTAAGAAGCAAAATATTGTCACACATCTTGGCAGAACCAAAGTAAGACAGAACTTTGTTAGATACAAAAATCCATTAACATCTGTTTTTATCACAAATTTTTCATAAAGCAGATAGAGATAACTGTTGTTGTCAGAAGTGATTGCTTGGACATTATTTCAACCCTTTCCACCTGTTTTTGTGTCTGTCTTCTAATTTATTAAGACATTCCTTTCTCTTTCCTCTGAAGTGTCTGCCTGTGTGCCTGCTGCCAGAGCCAGGAACACTTTGTTGTATGCACTAGTGATCTGTTCCAAGGATGGCTGCAGCTGCCCTGTGCAGCTTGATGGAAGGGTAGGAGGGCTGGAAATGGCACAGCTTCGGGATATTGCATGGACATAAATGTGCACACCACGTTATACAGCACCCATAGATTAGGGGGCCAAGTGCCAACTCAAAAATCCTGTCCCCTTCTTTTTGGAAACCCAAGCATAGGAAATCCTCTGATCTAGGCTTAAGCTCCTGGGTTTTCTTGGAGTTCAAGCAATGAGAATACAGCTGGAAGAGAAGCAGTAGTTAATATGCTTCCTGACTCTTCACTCTCGTTAGAAATATACAAATGTGCTACTTAAGAGCTTTTTATAGAAACTTCATGCATTGCTTTGTTGACTTCTGCAGGTATGAAGGGTAAATTATTGGTATAATACACTTTTAAATCTGTACTTATATGCCCCAAGACATTTCTCTCTTTCTCTCTCCCTCTGTAATAAAATACCTTTTTTACACCAATGTCTACCTTTCATAAATATTCCACTTTGTTAACACTTTGCCAAACTACTGCTTTTCCCTTTTTTCCTTTTATTCATGTAAGTGGAAGCTGCTGTGTGCAATGATTAACAACTGTGTCTGGAATATATCTAAAGCTTTTATAGATACCATATTTCTGTCTAGACCCTGATTCTACAGACCTTTATGCTTAACTTCACACAATGTGAATCTGTGACTTTCGTTCTCACTTTAAAATGTGTAACAAAAATGAAATTATCACTTGAGCAATTCATTGCTTTCTGGAATGTATTTGTTACCAAACTTCATGGAAATATTTAAATAACATTTAAGCTATTTAAACAACCTGCTAACTTACTGGATTCTAATTTTCTTACATGCACATTTAGTAAAACTTAAAAAAAATATACATCCATAAAAATGAGTCTGCAATTTAATCTTTCAGACTCGTATTACATAAAGGATAATTTAAATGAGCCATACTTCCAAGACAACTTCCAGATATGAGTGATATTCAAAGTGAAGTGAAATCAGTACTTCAGATGCAGTGATGGATTCCATCATTCATGATGGAATGAGCACTGTTGGCAGGAAACTATGCTTAATATAAATAAACAAGTCACACCTAGATTTCAGCAATTTCTTGGACAGCTGAAGACTGAGAAATATAAAGACGTGATGGTTGAGATACTGGTTTTAGGACCAGTCAAACATAATGTGCAACAGCTACCCTTCTGAATAAAACTACCAGTACTCACCAGCACTGAGAGCTCCTCCTGTTTGATCAAATGGCTGTAACAAACCTTTACCTTATAACACTATTTCCAAACTTGTGAAGTTTGGAGGTGAAGATTATTCTTCTTCTGTATTAACAGAAAGAATTTTGTCCCAGATGCTCAAGCTAGTTCAGCTAATGGGGTACTACAATTCCTTTTCCTTATGTAATAATAATTTTAAAATCAGTAGGTCTTGTCACGTTCACTGATCGTAATAGAATAGGATGTACCAAGTGTGAAATTTTGTACTAAATAAAGAAATCATGTTTAATATTTAAAATTTTTACTACAGCAACCTAAAATGTAGCCAATAGTTACAGTCTTCTAATTTATCACGTTCAAACATTTTTGCATTGCTTCAGACTAAGATGTACAGGCAGATCATGGTTCTCTCCCGTGTTTGAACTCGCACTCAAATACTTGAGAACTGAAAGGCCTTGTGCAATGTCTCATGAAGGGCATGAAGAGAAAGCTGCATTGTACTACATGGTTATAACCTCCATAGAGGGAGAGAGAAAGCATCTTTTCCAGGTACCACAGAATCAGAGAAAGGCTTGGATTGGAAGGGACCTTGAAGATCATCCAGTTCCACCCCCCTGCCACGGGCAGGGACACCTTTCATAGACCAGGTTGATCAGAGTCTCACCCAGCCTGGACTTGAACGCTTCCAGGGATGTAGCATCTACAGTTTCTCTGGGCAACCTGTTCCAGCGCCTCATCACCCTCACAGTAAAGAATTTCCTCCTTTTAAAGAAGAAATTTTAAAACTATTTCCCGCATCCTGTCATTACAAGCATTGGTAATACCTTTCTCAGTCTTTCTCACAAGCCCACTTTCTATATTGCAAGTTTGCAAAAAGGTCTCTATGAAGCCTTCTCTTCCCCAGGCTGAAAAAATCCCAACTCTCTCGGCCTGTCTTTATAGGAAAAGTGTTCCAGCTCTTTTTCCATGTTAAAATACACTTCAAAGAATCACAGAATGGTTTGGATTGGAAGGCCATTAATCTGAAAGTTCGACTTCACTTCCCTATGTTCCCAAGTTCTTAAAATTGTTTGTTTTGAGAACTAAATGGTGGCCTATATTAGTCCTCTGAATAGTCTTTCAATTAAAAAGAATTATATTTGTGTACACCTAAGAAATTATAAATTTGGTGTGAAAGACTGCATGTGCAAGTATATAGTAGGTTTAGGAGATGGTATCAGTAAAGAGCAGGCTGACATTTTTAATATATTTCAGCAGTTCTCCTAAACCAGTAAAAAACACGAGCACATTATTAAAGTAAAACAGAACATTGTATCAATGTAGACAGTGAACATAAACTCTTACATTTATACCCAACATAAAATTCATTTTTCATGTTTATACCTGTCTGAGAGAAAAATATTCACTGCTATAATCTCAGATGTAACACACAGAAGCAGGTTATATAAGGAGCATAAATAATTAGGTATGCAGTTATATTTACTCTCTGTGTTTCCAGAAGTTATTTCTGTATGTCTAAAATAATAGTTTTATAAAGCTAGCCATCTCTGAAGTTATGTATCCCTTGTGTTCGTCTTTCCTGTTATTAAATGTCCTTCTTTGTTCAGATTCTTCCCACCATCCTTCTCCTTTCCATGACATGCTCCCTCAGTTTTCCTTTGGTCTGATATGTTCTGCAAGCTTT
The DNA here is from genome assembly GCA_013400315.1 of Bombycilla garrulus. Taxonomy (NCBI): domain Eukaryota; kingdom Metazoa; phylum Chordata; class Aves; order Passeriformes; family Bombycillidae; genus Bombycilla; species Bombycilla garrulus. The sequence continues at coordinate 1,897,368 of VXBU01032193.1, read as the reverse complement.
TGCTTATTGTCTTGTTCCTACCTTCTACAGACATGGAGAACTGTGTCTGCTTCTCTTTACCATCTGCAGCTGAGGGTTATGGCTACAATAATACCAAGGAACTCTTTTCTCTTCCTCCAAACCTGTACCACCTGAACATCTCCACCTATATTTCAAACATTTATTGGCTTGCTTAGGAAATTCATGGACCATGACTTCCGTTCCTGGCCTAGATATTTATTTTTCCTGAGCTAATGACACACATGAAAAGACCTGTTATGGTTCTTCCTGAAGAAAAGAAGAGTACTTACAGTTTTACTCCAGGTGAGACCTGTGGTGTGATGCTCTTTGATATAAGCTTGAAGCTCAGACCAGATGTTCAGATACGACTTCACCCAATCAACATGGCGTGTGTCACTGTAAAAACAGAGGCAATATTTATGTTTGAATGTACTTAAAAACAGAGAGCAGTGCTGCTCTTGCTTAAAGCAGGTAAAAGTCAATGCCTGCCTTAAAGCCATGGACAAATCAGTTAGCAGGCAGCCAACCAGCCCAGTGCTGCAAAGACTGAAGCTACTACACTGGAAAGCTTCTAGATCCTTCTAGAGGACAAAAAAGGGCAAAGGATGAACTCTCTAGCAGAGAGTGCTTCCTGCTAGAAGTGTGTGTCACCATTCTTCTCAGGCTAAAAGTCAACTGTAAAAGCACTAAAGGCACACTGAGCTGTACAGGAGGTAGTCTGACTCAGTTTCAAGGTGCTGAACTTTAGAAAATTAAATATCCACGGATTATGTAAGATATTCTGGCTGCCCCCTTCAAATGTGGCCAGGGTAGTACTGGATCACGTTACAGTCATCAGATGAGAATATTTATACAACAAGAATTTTTAAAGTACAAGTCACAAGTTGGCTTTAGAATCGTTATCTTTAGTTCTCCAATAGGACTATAAATGAAACCAGGAAATATGTAGAGAGAAACTGCTTGTAAGATGAAGTCCATAGTTATAACAAATTATTAGTGCACAGTGACAGCTCACAAGGATTTTTGTGTCTACCTTCTATTTATTCCCCTTTGGAATTTGATCCTTAATTATGTGGAAGACTTGCATCAACAGGTTTAATCCAAAGCCTACTGAAGTCAAGGGAGAGCCTTCCATATTTGGAAGACACTGTGGTCTGATTCAGTGAAAATCAGGAAAAGAATTCCTCATTAAAGGAAGCATTAAATACCTAATTCTTGAATACCTAATAATTAAATACCTAAATGTACTCTATTTATACCATTACATGAGACATTTCTTTTCTCCAGTGTAAATACTGATGCTATGTTGTAAAAATCATCAGTTACCCCAGCATCAGTTACTACCTGCAGTGGGTAAACTCAGGCTTTAGGAATAATATATAATATATAAAAAATAACATACTATAAATAGCATAACATATATTTATACATATACAAGAAATATAAATTTATGTGAAAGTTTTTAATATTTAAAGTTTCCCTCACTAAAGAGGAAAACTTCAATAGCAAATACCATTCTTCACTGGGATATAAAAATCAGGAGTCAAAATCTAGCCTTCAATATCACCAAGTCAGCAGGATTTATACATGACTTTTTAAGGAGGGCATAAGAAGGACCTGGATTTTCTTCTCTTTCTCCATCAGTTTACAGATATCATCCATGGAGCTTTTTTTGTGAATTCCTTGTGCTCTTTAAGAACATTGAAGTGGTACAGAAAAAAAATCAAATTAGGAGCTATGGAATTTGAAGCTGTATATATCTACCACCTAAATACACATTTTTCAAGCCAAGAGCAAGAACAGCAACAATACAAGAGCACAAATGAGAGGAGGATGCACAGCAGCCAGCTAGCCACACGTCACTATGTAAATAGGCATTTGCCCATAAGCTCATGATGCTGGAATGCCAGAAAAATTAAAAATAATCTCAAAATGTGCAGAGAGTGAAAACCAGCACTGCTAATGCTGCTGCCATTCTCACTGCAGCATGCTGCAGGTCAGAGGTGAGGAGGGGAAACTATACTACTGCAAGAAGGGTTTATCAAATGCTTTTTAGTTCACAAAATACTTTCCGTGACAGCACTGTGAACCCTACTGGTACGGTTAATGCTCTGTTCTCTGGCTAGTGGATACTGGAGCTTGGCAACATACCTGTTCTTGTAGTCCTTTAATACCCTGTTAGTATAAAAGGTAGCAGCATCATTCATCTCCTTGACATAAGGGCCTGGTTTAGGAGACTAGGACCATCACCCCATGGTAGCAGGAAAACAACAGAAGGAGAAAGGAAGTAAAACATTAGTCAGACACCTCCCCTGACATACAAGGTTCATTACCTGCTTGGGTGTAGTAGACTGAAGAACTACACAGATGAGACTGCAGAGCTCTGCCAGATTTGGAACTACCCTGGGCCGCACCATCCAGAAGCCTATTAACAGCCCTCCCAACCATCCCGTTTGCCACTCACCACTGCTATCCACCCAAGGGCAGGGATGCTCTCACTGACAGCTGAGAGGTGGTTGAACATTTGACTTCCTCGGTTCCTTTCTCTGAAGTTCTGGATTTCTTGAATCTTCTCTGATATTGGCTTGAGAAGCATTGCCACCTCATTCTGAAAAAAAAAAAGAAATGAGAGGAGAGGAGAGAAAACAGAAAAGAGAGAAAGGAGAAGAGAAGAGAAGAGAAGAGNGACTGCTGTTAACAGTGTGTGGTCCAAAAGCACCATGTGGTTTAATATTGTCCTGCTTGCCTACTGATTTACCATCCATAAAGAAAGGTCATCATACATTTCTACATTACAGTAACAATTTAATTACCCTCCTATAGTTACAGTGATAAATTGCACAGATATTAAGTATTAATAATGTGTTGTAGCAAAAGTTGTTCTCAGCACTGGCAACGTTTTCACATGCTGCCCAGATTAAGACCCATATTGACCCCACAGCTCACAGTTAGCAGAATGATTGTGATTTTCATCTGATATCCCTGGAACTTCTTCAGATGCTTGAGTTTTTTATGTTATTAACCAAGTTGCTCTTCCTAAGAAACACAAACTACTTGTTAGTTGCCTATTATCAGGCAACAAGATGAGAAAGTAATACACTGTAGCCAATATCAATTTTACATTTTCCTCATTTGGCAGCAAGTTATTTGGGAGGATTTAATGGGAAACATACTGCCTACAAGCCATGGTTTGGGGAAGTTCTCCTGGGTTAATCAGGAACGAATGGTATCCATGGGAATGACTGCTGAGTGGAAGGAATAGTGTCTGGAGCGAAGAGAAAAGCAAAATGAATGCAGAAGCTATCCAAGCTCTTTCCTGTGCAAAGTGAATGCTAATCACATTGGTCCAGTGTCTCAGAAAAACTAATTTAGAGCACTAATTCACTGGGAAAAATTCTTCCACTCAGAAAACAGCCGACTGAGGGACATGGAGTCATCCGTTTACAAGCAGAACAAGCGCTGTACCTTGCAAGCCTATAACATTGCAAAGGTATGCTCACCGAACCCATACAATGTCCCAACAAAGACAGTGCACCATTCTGGTTCTCCCTGGCACTTCACTTGGAAATCACTTGGGATGTAGCAGAACTCTGCATTTTTGCCTCACCTTTTCCAGGACTATTTGTGATATGCTTGCTGGAGACAACTAATCCTCATGATCTTGAGGACTAATGCTACTATGACTAACACAAGATGATGGGCACACATGTCCTGCTTGATCTCTGTCATCTTAATAAAATAAGCATGTTTGCTACGGATCAACACAAGTCAAAGAGACTTCAAAAACATTTCAGAAAGAGGTTGTGCATTTTGGAGCCACCTACAGAGCCTGAACATTTTAGAGGTAGAGTAATTTTGAGACAGGCCTATGCCTCTGAAATACATGGGGATATGTGATCTTCCCCTACAAGAAAATGGGTTGGGAGAAAACAACTATTTACAGTATTACTGGGAAATGAAAAGATTCTTTGTTGATGACTTAATGACCAGCGTAAGTCATTAAGTCTGAAAAAGCCCTGAAACCTCCATGATTTGTAGTTCTTAAAATATAACTTTGTTGCCATAACATGATAAAGTCTGCAGAAATTCTCCTTTCTAATTTTTGCTTGTTTACAACATGCTGCAGCTGGTTGGGTATTTTCTTATTTTTCAGGGAAATCTTTCAAGTATGACAGTAGTTAACAAAACTGAAATTTAAGAAAGTGCTTGTTCTGCTTTGATATTATGCCAGTTTTCCTCCCATAAAGTCTGAGGGATATTTACAGTCCTTAGCTTACTGTGAATCTTCATGGCCCAGTTCCAGACAAAGAGAATATCAGGGCTAAAATTACAGCTCCACAGATGCCTGGTATATCTAGACAGCACTGGGAGGCAGCACATTTCTGTGGATAGTGCACAAAAGTGGGAGTCCTTAAATGGGGGCTCTCTTTGCAGCTCTCCCACCAAATTGTCCTCAGGTTTCGGGAAAGCTGTGTTAGCTTTCTGTGCTTTGATTTCCTAGATATGAAATGGCGTTAACACAGCTGTTTTATTTGGTAGAATACTTTGATATCTATAGGTAAGAAGGCAAAATTAGGGTCAAACATTTTTCCGAATGACCCATAGTGACCCACACCTCCTCCTATTCCTTCTAGAAAAGCTCTCAGCCACTTTTCTGAGGATCCTCTGTCAAAACAGGAGATTATTTCTGTCCCTCAGAACACAGGACCTAATCTATCCAATGATTAAATATTTACAAGAAATGTTTATAAAAATGTAGTGGATTTCTTTAATTTCACAGAACCTGTGCAAGTTTTAAAGGTGAAATATGTATTGCTAAGGAAAGTTGCTCAAAGTAATCATTCCCTTGGCACTGCAGTGACACCAGAGTGGGCTTGAGGCTTTGCTCAGCTCTGTCCCATGTGAGAGGTCACGGCAGAGCAGCACAGTCTGCCTTCCCTTCACTCTGCACTCATCCTGTTCTGCAATGGCTGCACTAAATGGGTGTGTTTGTGGAAGCTTCTTGTCATCCAGGTTTCTGTGTAAGGGCTACTCACAGGAACACAGCCTGCAAGGAATCACTTCATTGGGTTCTGTCTCAGTTCTAAATTTTTAGTTAGTGATTAAACTGCAGATGAATTACAGTGTATATGGCATATGGGTATAGAAAGGCTCATTAATTCTGCAGTAATCAGTCTTGTTTGGCTTTACAATGCAGAAACAGCTGTCCTGAGGGTTCTAGAAGAATAATCTCTTTATTGCAATGAATATTAGAACAGCTGACTTAATAAAATTATTGTCTATATTGTATCTCTAAGAAAACTGAATTCCAGGAGATGAATCAGAACTGTTGGAAAAATCTTCAGCGTGACTTTGGCATGTGCCAGATAAAATTTCTTGTCATTTAAGACGCAGCACAGTTGTTTAACAGAAATTTAAGAGTCTCTTTATAAACACCATTCCTATTATAATATCAGTTTTGCTGAAATGCTTAAAAATGCAACCTGGGCACAACTGACAAATATCAGAAATAATTCCCAGTATCCACTTTTCCTTTTAAAATAATGATTAAAACCAGATTGTAATTTTAAATACAAATAACTAGACAACTAGCCAGCTTATAATATTTTCTAATTCTTATTAGAAAATCAAGAGTAGTAAGACCATTGCCATGATTAGCCAAAACACTCCAAAAAAGTTCCAGCATGCAAGAAGAACTCCCTTAGGCTTTGGCTTCAGAGACTTTACAGGCCTGGAATACCAGTATTCCAACAGACCATGCTACACAAACTTTCTTCTACTTCACATATTTGCATTACCCATACAAGAAATTGCCTAGATGATAGGCTTAACAGGACTGGGGCACAGGGACACTCACTTCAGGAGAATGGCCAAGGTTTTCTGTTTTGTGATGTTTGAAATCTGCCGGTAAAGTCACACTAAACAGAATGGCTTGCTTAAATTTTGGGTGCTTGAACCAGTGATTACTTGAAAATCTTAGCTTTGGGAAAATGGGTATAATTTGGGAAAATGGGTATTTTTTCAGGACCACTGTTGTCCAGCATGTATCACAAAAGCACAAAACACAGCAGGTAAATAAAAATACAGTTTTTAAAGATCTAATGTATTTTTAAGCTAATCTTACATGCTTTTGAGGGGTGAGATTGTTTACCAAAGGATTTTTATGTTGATGAGTGGCAATACAATTCAGACCTCACTATTACAGCGTTTAAATCAACCTGACCTATTATGAAAAAAACATGTCAAAAGAACAAATATCCTTTTAAGTTATGCAAAATGAGGGCATGGCAACCTTTGGTGTAGGAGCAGCAAAAGAAAACTCAAGACAATTTGAGATCAACAGCCCCTTCATTTTACCCAGCTGCAACCCGAACAGCTTGAGTATAACCTTTATTCCATGGTGTACAGTTGTATTCGTTTCTCCTTCATACTTACATAAAACCTCCATCATACTCACTTTGTATTTTTAAGGGGCAAGTTTGAAACATGGAGTTGATCTGAATCAGGTGTCTTTGTATGTGTTGGCAAGCAGTGCAGCCTAACAGGAATGGTTCTGCAGAGCAAAACAGTTGGTGCTGAGGCCCTGACACCCACAGTATACATGCAAGGGGGGGCTATTTGGGACTAGCTGTAAATTGTGGTTTAGATGCTGCCTGGGAGTGTACCTTCCACTTAATTTCATCAGAAGCATATCCACTCTGTACACCTTAAGCTGCTCCTCAATGTGAAACACGAGGTAGCAAGCGGGGCTGATTTGAAGGAGAAATACAGTGCCACTGTGAGCTAAAACACTAACGCAGACACAGCCGTTATCTCTGCAAAGAGCCCAGTACAGTCCCATCCCACGCTGCATCCTTTCAAGGGATGAAAGATGCCATGGATAGAAACCACCACTCAGTTCTAACAATTTAACAGGCAAGCATCTGCTCTCAGTTGAGACTTGATTCCCTCTATTGTAAATGAAGAAAAAGATGTCCCTGAGGAATTCTTTCCACATATTAATAGATACTAGATGACTATATGTTAGAAGATATTAATAGATATGAAGAAATGGACTCTAGAGGTGCTGGCCATTACTATAAAAAGAGCCTAGAAAAACACCTTATACAACATTCCTACCTTGACATTTTAAAGCTGATGAGCAGAAGCCCATCCTGTGTCTACAGGAATAAGATCACCAGTGAGATGCATTTCTGCTATGAGTAGCTGTGATTCTAGAACTGAAATAGTTTTTTATTAACTGTAATTTCTCTTTTTTTTTTTTATTTTCAAAATCCGTAAAGAAGACTTTAGTTGTGTCTTTTTTTTTAAATTTTTTTTTTTGTGTGTATGCAGTTTAAGAAAGGCCTATGTTTTTTTAACTATTCATAACCTGGATGGAATCAGTGCTCAGATTAGGCTGAACACTAGCCTGTTATTAGAAGGAATAACCAATTTATTTAAGTATATATAAAACATAGACTTTTTACCCTACTGCACCGTAATCCAATATTTATTTTGCAAGTATTTTGTGACTGGCTGTAGAGACTATGAGATTTTTCTCTGAGATCACCACATTTGTGTCCCTCTAATATTCTGGTATTTTCAGGGTTCAAACCTCTCCTCCTACCTAACTACAGAAAGACATTGATTTATTATGGCCTAGTTTTCTTAGACTGTAAATCTTCAACATAGTGGTGTAACAAGTATTTGATGTGTTGGTCAACAGTCCAGGTTTTGCCACTTCAACTCACTGCTGTGCAGCAGCAGGGCTATGACACAGTGAGACAAATCTGCAGAACTGTCTGGTCAGCTTCATCAGCACAGAAGCTTAGACACATTTGTGTGCTTCCAAAGTGACTTAATTGGTATTTGGCTTTTATTCCTCTTAGATAGTACAAAAAAATTTCAATCTAACAGCCAATATCAGCTGTAGCAATTTTGTCCTTTGTGGGAAAAAAACAGGGAATACCAAACCATAACCCCAGATGACAAATTACTACTTTAGTCATTTGTGGGTTTATTTTTAAATGTAATCTCTGAGGCAGGGCAAATGGAGAGGAATGTGAAAGACAAATCGCTTCTAACCAGTGGATAAATCCAGGGCCTGATCCAACCTACATGCATCAGTTTACAGCAGTGCAGAATCACACCCACTGCCTTTGGCCAGGACAGGCTGGTTTTTAAATGGACTTGAATACTCTGTGTGTTGTATTCTTGTCCACCACAGCTTTCTGTGGGCAGTATTTTCAACAAGAAAGGGTCCTCCTGCTTTAACACAGGACAACATCCCACAATCAATCAACAAGAACAATTGCACTAATAAACTGCTTTCAATTATTTTGATTTACTACTCCTCAATCCTGCTGCTATGATTGTAGTCCATGTCAGTGAGGTCCAGGGCATCCCAGGTAGCAAGGAGATAGTGTTCTGCTACACCACAGTTGTTTTGTTCACAACATCTGAGATGCCATGAATCTGCTAAGAGCAATCGTCTACGTGCTGAGTGTATCCAGAGAAGGGCAATGAAACTGGTGAAGAATCAAGAGAGTGAGCCCTGTGAGGGGCCAATTAGGGAGCTAGGGGTGTTTAGCCTGGAGAAAAGGAGGCTCAGAGAGACCTTATTGCTCTCTACCACTACCTGAAAGGATGTTGTGGTGAGGTGGGGGTCAGTTTCTACACCCAGGTAACAAGTGACAGGACAAAAGAAAACGGCCTCGAGATGCAACAGGGAATGTTTAGATTGAAGCTTAGGAAAATTTTCTTCACTGAAAGGGTTATCAAGTACTGCAACAACCTGCCCGGGGAAGTGGTTGAGCCACCATCCTTGAAGGTATTTAAAAGATGTGTAAATGTGGTGCTTAGAGACATGGTTTAGTGGTGGAGTTGGCAGTGCTGGGTTTCTGATTGATAACCTTAAAGATCTTTTCCAACCTAAACGATTCTATGAACTGAAAATATAATGAGTTTGAGGCTGGTAAAATGTGGATGAGTGATTTTGAGACAGAATTATGAGGGAACAGGTGTCAGGGGCTATCTGGATGTGAAATAGAGTTTGCAACAATATCTAAAGATGAGTCTGTGAACTCTGCACTGCAGCAGGTCACTGACTGGAAACTGTTGGTCCATCCCTGTGGCTGTGTCACATGCAGTTGTAGGCTTGCTGATAACAGAAGAATGCCAAGAGTTTGGCAAGATTTCAGAGAAGAGGACCGGGGGAAGGGGTTCCCTTTGGAGCTTAGGACTCTCAGGCTCTGTCCATGTCACTCTTGGCACCTTCTGTGAGTCTGAGGCCTGAGGACCTTAAATGGATTGAACCGAATTCTTCCTTAAGCTATTTCTAGACACAGAGGAGCAGGTTTGCAACAGTTAACTGGCTGAGAGAATGGCAGCAAAACTCAGCCCAAACTCTTCTGCATAAGAAAGTAATAAATTAACAAGGTGAAGAGTATCCTACCGTTTGTATTTTTGGAAAACAGTAAGGGTGATCCCAGTAAGCATGAGGAAAAGTAGGGGGAAATGGAATACATAAGCAAGTCAAGGTAATTAGAAAACAAATCCTGCTAGAATGCAGAATAACAAGTCCCAGGAGTCCTGTTACTGAAGTACTTTAAAATAGAAAGAGAAGAAAATGAGCAATCCCACACTGACAGAGGGTAGGGAAATGTGAATCTTCATCTTTTGATTTCTACATAAAAATTCTGAGAATGAGTCCTTTATTCAAAGATTTTGCCACAACTATTCTAATCCTACAATAGATTTTTTTTTTCTCTTTTTGCTTGTCTATAAAAAAGAAAAACAGAAGGATTTGTTCTCATGGCTCTAAGTCCAAATTCAAACACAATTTCTTAGGTTTCTATGAGGGGGGGTGAGGCATCCCTTTTCTAGGGAAAAAAGGAAAAGCTCTCCTTTACCTCTTATATTTTTTCACCCCTCTCCTCCTACCTGTGTGCAGGATCTGGATGTTTAAGCTAGGTATTTATTTGGAATGTTTGTCTGCACAATGTTAGTAATTAAATCCATGAGCTTTAGCAGTCATATGAACTCAGCATTCTTTTCTAATGAGAAATTACGTAATCATTTATAGTCTGAACTGCATCTGTCATTTAAATCTGTTTGTAGTACTTCTTACCACAAACACACTCCTCCTGCATATGCTTATATTGATTCACAAAAAAAAAAAAATCTCATTAATTTGTTCTCAGTATAGGAGCAATGTATCCCTCATGCCCTTAAATCAACTCCTAAAACTGTTTGAAGTTCTTAGGTGAAATACAACGACTCATAAAGAGAAGGCAGTATATGAGTCACCATTCACAAAGAATTTAATGCAGTGACTTTGAGCAGTGATCAGTATTCATGATTGCAAATTAGAAAAAAGTTGTTAAACAGATAAATTTGCTCAGGAACATTAATAACTTTTAAAATTACTATACAATGAAATAAAAAATACATTTCAGTCATCATTGTATTTGGCTTATACTGTGGCAAATAGAAAATTCAGATCCAAATTATTTCAGAATGTTTTGTGAAGGTTTATGCTAAAACCTGTCTTCTGGATAGCCCAAGCAACATGCAAACATATGGTCTCAAAATACTTTTTCAAACAACTTCTCAGAGATTACAGCAATACTCTAATTTATTCTCCCATCTTCTCTATACTCTCTTATACACTCATATATTCTCTTATACTATTTATAGTAGTATTTATTTGTTTTAATGTTTGAAGTTTGGCATCAGATAATAATTTCTAATAAGTGGATGGACTGAAAAACCCCGTCTTGCTGAATGACCCTGTATCTAGCAGTCATTAGCTGGGACATACACAAACAGGAATATCAACTGGTGGTTTTGTCATGTGATCTCTTCCACTGCCCATACAAATATAGAACATGACCATAAAAAGTAACAGAACATGCTCTCTGCGAAGTAATTTATTGCAGTTGATGCTAGATTGGTATGCCAGCTGGAATTACCTTCCTGGCTCCTGCTATTTTCACACACACAGATAATAAAGGCTGTGCACTGCAGCAGATTCCAAACGAAAAAAAATAACATTATTTACAAGAAGCAAAACTCCACAAAAGCAACTTTTAGCAATCTTGACTGTTTGAAAATGTTTGCTAGTGACTCACAGCACAAAATAAAGAGCAAAATTAATTCTAGGACTTCACCATTTTCATAGAGAGAAAAAAAATACCACTTTTTGATGATATACGTTTCTCTCTTCGCTGAGCACAAAAATATCCAAGGGATTTTAGAGATATACGAGCTTTTTGTTTGAATTTTTGTTTGAATTCCTTATTCATTAGTTTGTGAGCTGCAAAAGCTGAGCTAATTTATTTTTCCAGCGCATTTTCCCCTCCCTCTTCTTTTTTTAAAGGCACCATGTATGACATCCCAAATGACAGGAACTGAGTAAATCCCCTCAGTCTCCACACCGCTGTCTCTGAATGTCTACAAAGCTACTATGCCATAATCGCAACTCGCTGGCTCATTCACAGCTTTACATTATAAAGCAAACAGTCTAGACAGCTGAATGACAGAATTACTCTCTTTTCTCTTGCATTTGTAGATATGCTGTCATCTTCATTTGCTTTTCTCTCCTCTGTGCATTCTGATACACTAATGATCAGCTTTCCTGTTTGGATTCCACACTGACTCCATGGCTCTAGGTTATAAATACAACCAGAGCCGAGATGACATCACAGCAATAAGGTCCTGGGGGAGCAGGGGCAGGACGCCTATTTCTTTCCTTCTCCTGGGTTAGCTGCTGATTGCCAGTTTTTTCAAAATGGTTAACCAGTGTGACTTTACAAGAGAAATTTTTTTCCTCATTGTGATGGAGATATAAAAAACCCAATGGAACCATCACAGTGGGAAAAAATACTCAATTTGTACAGAAAAGGCAGCTTTCAATTATTTTCACACCTGCTCATAGTATAATTGAGTGCATCTGTGCAAAAAATATACAAAAAAAGAATGAACAACAATATGTGTTTTGATGTCTATAAAATGTGTAGCTAGCAGTCTTTAAAAAAACTTAAGTAACTGGACTGGGTTTGCTCTCACTGATAAAAGACATTTTAGTCTGTAATATTCCTGGTATTTTAGCTTTGGAATCATGTGTAAACACACATCATGTGGCACTTCCTCTATGCTAAAGGACAGTTAAATGATAAAAGTGTACTTTCTTGTCTTCAACAAGCTGCAGAAATCTATGCAAGCCTGATAATGTGCAATTAAGACATATGGATATGGACGGCCAGCTCTAGTGATGTTTATGACACGGTTTTTATTATTTTTTGCTTTTCTTAATGCTTCTGTAACCACCATTCTGGATTGCTAGAGAATCTATTTTTAACCTCTACTCTTTTTTTGTTGTTTGCTTTTTAGTGTGTTTTGTTGACATTTTTAAATGAAAATTTCTAAACTTTACAGTTGAAAAATCTCAAACCTGACCTCTGACTTGAGGTTAGAAAGTTGTAAGGGTAGGAGCAGGGAGAAGCCATTGCCATTCTTACTGGAAACACAGAGAAATCCTACTGACAGCACATCAGCATCAGGAGCCCAAACCAGGACCCACAGCTTATTCTTGTACCAGAGCTGGGACAATCCCAACACTTCAGAACATTGCATTACATTATGGGCCCTCAGAAACTGTTCACTGGGGAATATTTTACCTATGAACATGTAGAATTTTGTGGGCCACTGGGTGCAATTGTATTCACAGCCAATATAAATGACTGCTCAAGGCCTGTACCAATGGGAATTTTGCCTGTTCTGTGTGAGCCATGACCCACTTTTACATCCTGAGATCAGGGACAGCTGGAAAAACAACTGATCCCTTCTTGCTCTTCTTGCTTGGAACTCTAAAGTCTATCCTTGAATATCTACGGGCTTTTTTTTTTCTTTTCCTTGAGTACCCTTGCCATTAAAACATACTCATTAGAAAAACTTGTAATTTGTGTCTCAAAGAACAATAGTGACAGCAAAACCTCAATAAATTATACCATGTTCAGAGAGCTCTGATTTGAAAAAATGGATTTTAACTTTGGAATTAGTGAAAAAAGGCAGAACTGAATGCCATGATGAGACTGTGCAATGGAAGACTTCACTACCTGCAAGGAGGAAGGTTCAAGGGTAGACCCACAGCAGAGCAAAGTGATTGCTATTCCCAGGAATGATACAGTGCTGCTGGCCCTTCTAGAAACTACAAATGAGATTCCTAACAACTCCACAGCTTCTGTGTGCTTTCAAGTGAGGGGAGGATTTAAATAGTTGCCAATAAAACAAGTATATAAATCACCTTGATAAAAGTTTATTTTTCATTTTCTTGACAAAATGCTTTGCCTTCCTTCCAGAATTGGCCTAACTGAACCTCAGTTTGGGGAATACTGAGTGTATGGGCCAATATTGTTTTTTCTCTCACTACCTTATACCCTGACTTCACTTTCTAGCACATAGCATTCCTGGGAGGCTGGCAAATAGCCATTCTATTCCATGGCATTTCCAGCTTCCAGAGAAAGCCTTATCCCACTTACAGCTGTAAAGTGGACACCTCCTTTGCTTTCTTCAATGATCTTACCTGCATTAGTACAGAACAGGTTCTTAACCTTGGACCACGGCTTTCTGATTATTACAGCACCATGCTCATAAAAGTGAAAGCAAGCCCCTAAGTGCACTGTAGGAATAGAGGAACAAACAAAGCAAATGCAGATCGATAACAAATGGGAACACAGGCTTTTTTATACACTGTCTCTTGAAGCTCCAGGTCACTTTCCTTACCTCTTGAGGCTCTTGACACTGAGATGCTAACACCAAGAAAGATCTCTGCGCTTGGAAAGCAGCACGTACCATCTCTGCCTGTAACAAAAGGAGGAATATAAATTAAACCTTAGCCTGTAACCTCCAATGCCTCTCTGTGGCAGCTGAAAGTCAAGTGTGACAGCACAAATCTTCCTTGCTGCTTCTCATCTAAAGCACAGCAACACTGACTCGAAGGAATGTATTAAAGTACTAGCTTAGCTACAATTTTTTTTTTTTTTACATCTAAGGTTAAATTCCCTATCTTCTTCAGACAGAAAATGAAATGAGTTGATAAGCAGGCTTTTAGTTATAATTCCTACATTTAGTCACAGGAGGACTTAGTTTTAACACTTCAGAGTACGTCTAGGCATTTTAATGGTGATGTTATACCCAAGCGCATGGCAAGATGTTATTACCACTGGGAGCAGCAATCTGCAGCCTTTGTGCTGAACTGCAGCTTAAGCTGTGGTGATGCTCAGGATGAGTTGAGCTTGGCACATTTGCTGAGGGACTATGCTTTAATTCATTCCTTGCCTGTGATCTGTGGACACACTCTAAGACTGATGGCCATGAGAGATGGTGGCTGAAGGTTTTTGGGACAGTTTTCCACCCACAGAACTCCAGAATTTGGGTTAAAGCTGCACCTGACAGCATGCTTACATGTCACTGGTTTGGATGGGTGACAAATCCCCACACTCCAGGGTGTTTACTATGTTCAGATTTCAGGTCTTTTTAATTTATTCAAACCCTACACATTTTCTGTACATTCTAAACAATATACATTGATTTGAATCAGTATTGCAGTATCACCTCTACCTTATCCAGGTGGATGAGCAGTGACTAGGAGAAAGCATTACCGGTATAGAAAAGAATTATTCAGGACTAGTAAATATTGCTAAATAAAAGCCAAACCAAACCAAATACTGTTAAATTAAAGTAAAATGAATAGGTACATTTATAATCATTTTGTGAAAGGGTGGGGAAGTGCACGCTGTTTTTTCTTGGGTTTTTTTCAATCTAAAAAGAAAACAAGGAAATTATATATACAGACCCGTGTGGATGCAATTTAAAATATATAAAAGTCAGGAAATTTTATGCTGTAGCAAAGTAAAACAGCTAAATTGTGTTTATTCATCTTAAAATGTGATGGCATGAATAAAACATAATCTGTTAGGATGAAAGTCATGGCAAGGAAGATGGTAAAAGAGACCCAGCTTGGCAGTATTTGGGGAGAAAGGGATAATATGGTCTGACAGGCTGAGATTTGGAAGGTATAATCATCTCTATAAATAGATAAAGAAATAAATAATGAGGGAAACTTAAATTTTCCAGCCAGAGACATAAATACCATCAATAATAGCAAGGTTTAGATATTCTTAGACACTTCAGAAGACTGGTTTTTGGTACAAAAATTCATAAAACAACAACGTGTGGGTTATTTTAAGCTTAGGGGGGTTTTTGTGTGTGTGAGGAGAACCTTGTAAAACAGCTGAGAAAAAACTGATGCCCTGAGAAGGAAGTGATTATGAATGAATTCAGTGCTCCTTAGATTGCAAGATGGACAAAAATAAATCTGTAACTAAGGCTTGGTATAAGGCAAACTTTTAGAAAATAGAAAAAATCAATGAAAGAAGATGATTGGTCTGAGGAATTTAATGATTTGAATGCAGGAAAGGATGGCTTTACATTGAGACTGGTAATAATCTGTGTGCACTGGGCAGGAAAGAGAATTTGTAGGAAAGGGTTAGAGACTCTAAATGAACAAATACTGAAACAAATACACTAAGAATAGGTACAAAACCCTCCTCAGAGTGAGAGGAGAGCAGAATTATTAAGCAGAACTTCTTTTCAGGCATTGTAACACATGCAAGCAAAGGAATGATGGATAAGGGCTTTTTTGAACTGTACCTTGCATGAAAAAGTAAAACAAAGACGTATTTTTTTTAGCTACTGAACAATAAAGAAATAAAGCAATGAAGTGAGTCCCCAACACTGCTCTGAAGGGCAAGTTGGGCATGTCTGCATTGTTCTTGATGTATAGATTATCTGTTGCTCAATAACATGCTCTTCCCCAGTTTCAAGGAAGTTGATGTACATGAAGATATTGAAAGGGCAGCTAAGGAGAACGATGACAAATCAATGGGAATTACATCATTTGAAAGGGAAGTCAAATATATGCAGCTCAGTGACAGAACCATTGGATCCATATCATCTTTCTTCCAAACTACTGAAGACACTGCCAGATGGAAGCACAAGCAGAAAAGATTTAAAATATATTTTATTTGGAGATAGTACTAGATGACAGAAATATGCAATGATGGATTGGGCAAATATGCCCAAGAAGAGAGAGGGAAATTATGTCAAGGGATATCATGACTATTAGCTTGACTTCAGCACCATGAACATTAAAACCAGGTTTGAAACAAGTGACTAAAACACATGAAAATGAAAAACAGGGGAAATTACAATGGGATTACCTGTGGTTGAAACCATTACTTTATTTCTTATACAAGGATAATGTGTCAGATCTAGTATAGCTGGGAATCATATAAAATGCTTATTGTGGGTCCTCACGGGAAACCCACACTTTGAGGGGAAACGACACAAATTAGTATTAAAATTCTTCTGTAGGATAAGAAGCTGGCTAAGCAGAGGCAATAATAAGGTATATTACAGGTGGTTTTACTTGAGAGGAGGAAAGTTGCTAGTTGTGTTTCTCAGGGATTAGCTTTGGGAGCAGACAATATGTTTCTTAGTGTCATAAGAGCTGGAATTAAGGGTGCACTCATAAAATTCCTGGGCAACCCAAGATTAGGAGGTTTTAACATAGTAAAGAAGGACTCACTCATCACTTAAGTAGAGCAAGACAATTTTGTTGACAAAGATAATACGAATTGGATAAAATTTAACAATCCTCCCTCCTGCCTCTTTAAAACAATGCAAAGTTCTGAGTGTAATTACGAAACTGATTAATTAGAAATGCTGAAGACTGGAAAATGCAAGTATAAAAGCCAGGAAGACAGCTTTGTGAAAAGAATGTATGCAGTTCTACAGCAGATGTGGCAAAGTATTTTTAGTAGATGTACAAAAGTGTAAGTACCATTGGAGAGAACCTCCTCTGGAATTCTGTATGCAGAATTAACACAGTCACCTGTGCTAAAAAAAGATGAGCTTAAATCAGAGTTGATGCTGAGACAACCTACTTGCATATTTAAAGCAATGAGTATCTGTCACAGAAAGATAAAATCTGAGTTTCACTTATTTTTTTTAGCAAGAGAGTGGCTGAGGAAAATGACAATTCTCTCTCATAGACAATGCCAGTAATAGAGAATGAAGAAAATGGTAGTGTCAGCACATAATCACAGGTCTGAAAACTGGGCCATGAGTAAATGTGGTCTCAAATTTATAAGATTTCCAACACTGCAAAAAGTGAAGTTCAGAAGGGATCTTTCAAATTCCTCCAAAGAGGCAGCATTATTTTAAGACAGAGCTTTAAATGCTGATCAAACAGATCATAAACGCGAGAAAAGATTCCTTAGATATAGAAAGTTAAGATTGTTTATTGAGTTCTTGAACACACATATACTGATCTGTAACAGCAATGAGGTTTGAAAAATGTGTCTGTCTGGCAGTTTATGGTCATTAAATACACACTTTTGGGATCCCAGGGGTCACTGTGGAGGCTGAAGAGGATTTTTTTCTCCATTCTGAGTACAAAGTAACAACTGATTTCTTGTCTCGTTCATTTATTTTTGATGAAGCACTGGAATTTGGTCAGAGATGGAGACAGACCATTGGATGACACACACTGATGTTCCTAGAAGACTGACATTCCTTGACTATGTCTCTTATGCATGTGAAAACTATTGTGAGCTGTGGAATCAGGATCCATTTCTTCTCCAGAACTGTATTACCCCTCCTGCTCTACTGCAGAGTGCGGCCAAGGGCACTTTCTCAAAATGTCTGGGAACTGTCTTGTGCTATTGAGTGCACACAAACCATAGGTAACACTCTTTTGAGTTACCTGTGCTACATTTAAATGGTGGCTTCTGGCTTTTTTTTACTATCCAAAATTTATTACAAGATGTTTGAAACATTCGGTTGTCAGTGGACTACATATTGATTCCAAGGCTTGTGCTATGTGCCCAAAATTTATTCAGTCCCTAAAGCTTTTAACTGTGTAGGGATCAGAGCAGCCAGAATTCTCACCTTTGAATGTAAATCTTAATCAAAGGATCACGCTAACACAGTATTTGCATTTTACTAGAAGAATTTTAAATTAATTCTACCACAGTGACCTCCTTCTTTCTGCAATAGCATTAAAAGCAGCTTTCAGAGTTTTATTGCTTCTGAGCATGCCTTACTTCTTTCCCTGCATCCCTTCAGAGCAATAGAAGAGCTTCTTCTCATAAAGAATGCATTAGTTCAGTCTATCACCATTCCACTTATTTCTTGTAGTCTTTCAAACGTGACACCTCACTGCTACCTCCTTGTGCTTAGCAGCCAGGCTGTGCACCTAAGCAAGCAGCACTACAACTTTGGAGGGAGGTGACTCTTTCATGAAACCCCACCCCGACAAAACCAGCAAAGATTAATGAGTGAAAAACGCACCAGAGGAGATCTTTATCAACAACTCCTGTGGCTTGGACAAAAGACTGCTACAAAACAAATCAGCTGAATCTATTTCAGTTATATTCAATCACAGTAATGAAAATTGAGTGTCAAAAATAGAACAGGAATCATGAGTGAATGTATCAGATTACACCACCAACTTGCACACGTCTATCTGCAGACAAAAATGGACATGTGTCTTGGAGCAACAAAAAATTGACATTTAAAAACTTTTGAGTAATCCTTTTGGCATTCTTGGGATTACACACAGACACATCAGTATCAGATTCCTCAGATGAGGTGAATATTTTGAAGGAAGCAAATTCCTCAAAGCATTTCCTACTCTGCTTTTAGCAATTTGTTCTAGAGGTTGGAGGAGATGGCAGTGACTTTGGACCGGAAATTCCAGGACCATATGGCATTCCATGCACCACCCCAATTTCCCCACTGGTAAGGTGTGGAATAATGCATCTTAATCCTTCACCTCAGGTGTGTTTGACAGCTGACTCAGGTGACCGATACGGCTGGAAGAGCTGAAGTTTGACATGGATGCCATGACAGCCCAGTTCCATGCTGTGGAAACCTGTGGCTGACTACAGTGAGCGACCTCTCTGTCACCACTGCAGCAACAGCACAGACTGGCCTCTTCTCAGTTAAGCCTGCAGAGGTTAATGGAGGAATCATATGTATTTAGAAATAATCTTTTAAATAGCAACTGGTTTAACCTTCTCTGTCATAACAGAATGCCAACTTCTGATATTTGTCAGGAGCCACTGCTTGAAAAACTGCCAGAGGCTCTGTGAGAGATGTCTAATGAAGACAATGCTGCTGACCTGTTTGAAGGAGCATGAGTTCACATTCCACTCAAACTTGCACTGTTCAAACTGAGTAATGTAGATGCACTGGACCTGAAGCTTAAATTTCCAGTTTGCTTTTGTGAGGTTCCGATCTCCAGAGCACATGTGGGTTTAGGATCTGCTTCTTTCTCATTTTAAATGTTCTGTTTAACCCAAGCTAACATCACTCTGACAACATATCCAAGTACCAATAAAGATAAATAGTATTTATGTGCCAAGCAAACTACAAGAACAAACAGGCACATGCACTCAGATCTAAAGTTGCGTGTAAATTCCCAGGCTGAAAAAGAAGAATAAAACTAAATAGAAGTAAAGAATCAAACATAAGATTTCCTAATGAAATTTAGTTTAAAAAATACCTTTCTGACCTTACAATATTGAATCTGTCAAATGTTATTGTACTTAATACTGTCCTCAAAGTCATAACATTTAAAAGCACAGTGTAAATATCAGAATCCAATGGACTTCAGCTGCTGGAGATTACACATCTGAATATGTATATATATGCTAACATTAACAGAGATAATTAGCAAATCAAAATACAGTTCTAGATAGTAAAGAGGACACAAGGAAAAAAATAGGATTCAGTGGTCCTCAGTTCAAAATGTAGTTTCTTTAGAAATGATTATGAGTCCTTTGTGTCTAGCAAAAGACACAACGACTGACTGTAGTTTTCATTTCAGCAAATGAAAACTACAGATGGAGCTTCACTGACTCCAGCCTTCCTCTAAAAGGGACACTACTACCAGAGGAAGACACAGCTTGTCTTTTACATTTTGAAGCCTCTTCGAAGTGAAGTGGCTGCTGGCTGGAAGGGAGAGGAAAGAAACGAAAAAACAAC
Organism: Bombycilla garrulus; assembly: GCA_013400315.1. Classification (NCBI taxonomy): domain Eukaryota; kingdom Metazoa; phylum Chordata; class Aves; order Passeriformes; family Bombycillidae; genus Bombycilla; species Bombycilla garrulus. The sequence goes on along the minus strand of VXBU01032193.1, from coordinate 1,877,271 downwards.
AGAGTTTAATTTAAGATGGGGCTGCCATAGAAACTATCCAGGCCAGCTAAAGAGACAGTATTTATTTTGAACAGCTAATTCGCTGATAGAGATTTTTAAAAACTGGGCCAAGCCTTAAGGAGTCACTGGCAGTTCTCTAAACAGAGCAAACAGGGATGAAATTCAAGTCAAAATTGAAGTCAGTGGGAGATCTGCCACTGGTTTTGACAAAACCAAACACCACCTGAGATATTTTCTATTTTCAGAGAGATACATTGACTATCACCAATCAGCTGTCCCCTATACTGAGGTTTTTTGGTGTTTTTCAGCCTTCGTGGCTGTGTCTGTATTAGGAAATTTTTGCTAAAATTTCTCAGCTTTGCTGCATCCTGTACAGTACCAATCACTGCTGTCTATCAATTGTATCAGTGCTGGTCTCTCTGGATGTTTGTATCTGCCCATGTATTAAACACGGTGTCATGACCTGTATTACTTGTTCCAGAGTAGCATCAATATCTCAGTTAATTAACGTCACTTTTTAGGAAGCTTCACTGTAGCTTAAACCACTTGGAGCTTTTACCTCTGGTGGAGTTCAAACCATGCTGTTCTTTAAGATCTCTCAGTGCTAATTAATGATGTAAGATGGATAGAATTGTTTGGGGTAAATTGTTGCAGCCATTTTATTTCTTCATTTGAAACATCAACTGTACAGATGAACTGGAGTAAAGGGAAATTTAAAGCCACAACAGTTGTTTTTACATTAATTTCAATATTGTTGCCTTGGTAAAGAATATACATGTTGTTCTGCATCGTTTGCACAATAAAGTTTGCCACAGTGTTCCAGAATTTCCTCAAAACTCTCTCAGTTTTGAATGACATGTTTTTCTGATTGATTTCAAGGGACTGTTAAGTTTAAAACATAATGAATACTGTTTAAATGTCAACTTTGTTAATTAATTTATTATTAATATTAGCAGCAGAAACAGTCAATTATTTTGTTCATCTGTCACTGCTTCAAACAGATATAAATATTTTGTTTTAGGGCCATTGCAGCTACTTATTACTGCCAAGTGAAGCAATAGATCATATTCTCCAAACCTTCTCAAATATTCTCCAATAACCTTTGCCACTCATAAGAGAGGAAGAACAAGGCCAGACCAAAGCCATTGACTAGCTGATGCTCTCCTAAAGCTCAGGCTGCTTTTTTATCTTCCAGATTCACAAATTCTTCATGAATCTCTTTCATAACAGCCAAAAACCTATGACTCTCTTGACCCCTGTTCATTTCAACTTTTACACAGAAGTTCCAAAAGCAGATGTAATGTATTGATAGTAAGGGATTCCAGAAAATTCAGCATAGAAAAATACTGAGAATTGTGTGCAAAAATAAAAACTCCACTCATTACGCAAGATGTGGTCTATTTACAGTCTAATGTGTTGGTGGTTTTACACCACCTTTCTTTTCTGAGGAGTTTTGGAAATGTTCAAGAATTCAAGTTTGCCATTTCCATCGCAGGCTTCTGCAAAGGGCCAAGTCAACTGACAGAGATTTCCAAGCAGTCTCACTGCACAGCACATAGCCATGGATCTCCATTTAAAGGCCTCCACATCAGCAAAAGTAAAAGGTTCTACTGTCACACTGCAGCACCTGATCCACATGCAAGCACCTGGTCCCTGGTGCTTCTCTACAGACCAGACACAGCCACAAAACTGTTTGTCAGCTGTGCGGGATTTGTGCTGTCATTTTCTGCCTCTGTAATATGCCATTAGCGATCACCATAGGAACAAACAACAGATAAAAAGAGACAAACATTTTAAAATCAAGCATAAAACCACCGTAAGAACACATGGCTTCCCTCCAGTGCAGAGGAAGCATCACTAAAATCTACACCAGGCCATCACTGCTGGCTGGAGCTTCTAGNCACATGGCTTCCCTCCAGTGCAGAAGAAGCATCACTGTTGGCTGGAGCTTCTAATAACCAAAGACTGTCAATACTGAATTTCATGAGCGTTAGGGTATGAGTAACAGCAATCAGTGATAAGCGGGATTTGACCTGCCTCAGATTTGTTAAAGAACCCAGAACTCCTGAGGTAAAAGGCTTTTCCAGGGAGAATACATTTAAGTAAAAACATTACAGGAAAATTCTTTGTACCACATGTCAAAGATTATGCCATGACAAAACTGTAATTTTTTTTGTAATCTGTATTAGGAAGAGAAGACAGAAAGCACCCCAACCTGCACAGGGAGGAAGTTGGCCACAGTCTTCCTAAGAGAGCTCTTACATCTTCATCCTGACTAGCCTACAAAAACCAGCAGATTTCTCCAAGAGTGATGGCAAAGGAAAACCAGCTCAGTTCAGGATTTCACTGAAGAACAGAAAGTGGGGTACATTAAAGTTTCACAGCCCTTTGAAGCCTCTATTTTCTCCTGTTGCCTGGAGCTACATTATGCATCTCTGAAAAAAGTGCATTACTTCTTTAAATAAAGGAACTACATACAATGTACAGAAGTAAAGAAGTCTAAACCTTGCTATTACCAAGATCAACAGTTTTTTAAATTCAGGTGCCTTTTCTCTTTCCCATGAACATCTGAGCTCAGAGTTCTTTGGAGGACCTGGTTGCCAGAGCTGAGGAACTATTTGTGGAAAGACCTCATTCCCCTGAGGAAAAGCAAACTTACATTCCCTCCATGGAACACATCTTGTAAGGCAGCACATCAGAGAACCACAGAGATCTCAGGGCCTGCAGGTCTCACTGTGATCTGCACAAACACATTTTGCTGCGCTGGTTGCAGGCACTGGTTATTTCTCTGATGGGCTGTTTTGCCCCTGAGGCTGTTGCTAAGCAGCCCCACTCTATCCCCAGCTATTCTGTGAGAAGCCCTTCTCAGCCAAAGTCCAAATCCATATTAAGGAAATTTCAGAAAAGACTTTACAATTTCACAGGCCTTAGGATGTCATAGATGTGTCCCTGATTTAACAAATACAAGTTTCTCTCTGTAAATTAAAAAGGTTATGGCACTTCTTGAGGTATTACTTCATAAATATTCTTCTAGCAGTGTTCACTGAGCAGCCTTCTGAAGAACTGATTTCTTGACTTTCTCGGTCTGACAAGTTGCCTGATAAAGACCAGAGACCCACTAATTTCTATGAAATTGTACTATCTTTAGAGAGACAACTTGGACAAATAGTTTCTTATATGGAAAAGACTTTTTGTATGTTCTGCCTCTCATGGACTTAAAGACAACTGCTGATATTTGCCCACATAGCTCACTCTGCAAGTAGTACCACCGAGTTCCCTGAAAGCAACTCAAAGGCTAAAAGTGCCAGAACTTGTCTCCTTGTAAATTCACTTTCACTTTTATCACCTTGAAAGAATCCCAGGCCCCCAACCAAAATTTGCTAACATGGATGTTAGTTCAAAACTTAAAGCTCAGACATCTATAATAATATTTAGTATTTCTTCCCACCTGAACCATATCTTCCTTTTCATAGGTGCTAAATAATAAAAGCCTACATGTACTTGGAGGGGGAGCCTCAGCTTCTCTGAAAGGCAAGGATGTGATTGAAAAGTAGATTTGAACTCAGGTGGTTTTTTAAACAGACCATGTATTAAAGCAACAAGAAAGAAATATTTCGGCCTCAAAGATCTACATAAAGATGCTAAATGAATTTTTTTACTGTATCTCAGTAAACAAGATAAAGTAAAAGCTAAAACACATAATGAAACCATAAAAACTCTGCACCAATACTTAAACTGCTTTGCAGTTTGCAGTGCAGATTAATTGTGGAAATACATAGTTCAATTCATAGGTGTCAGTAGACTAAAAGAAGTTAGCATTGACACTGATATGGTTTAATCTATCCTAATGGACTCTTCAACATTCAGAAATGTGACCATATTGATCATGCAATTCATACTGGACAAAAAGAGGCAATGCATTTTTGTGGCCACATTATACTGACAGCACTCCCAGCTTATTTAAAACAACATTCAAACCGCACACTGGTTTCCCTTGTGGCTTAATTGTCATTATTCACTGAACTCCTTTTTACTAGAAACTGACCGAAGAGCCAGATTCTGAGCTCATTGTTTAGTTTTTTGCTGACTACAATGAACAGCCTCCTCAGTTTCCAAGCCCAGCATTTCTATACACTCAAAACAGTTGCAACCAGCTAGCAAAATAAAAGCAGGTCAGGGATGGGGAGGCAGATGAGTGAAAATAGTGTACGTGTGCTCTTCAGAAAGAATGAGACTGAAAATTAATAAAATACTTATAGCCTGTAGCAACAAATGACATTATTCAAGCATGTGTCCCAAAACAGAAGAAAAAAAGGGGAAAAAAAAAAACCCCAAACATTCATGGATGTGTATTTCTCAGATTGAAACAAATGGGTTTAAATTACGTTACTACTCCAACTCATAATTTCCACCAGAGAAATAAGAACTATGAGCACCAGTAAAAAGAATTTTCAGTAACAAGAGGTTCATGCTGATGTTGCTTGAACCAATAGCAAGGATGCTCTCTTCATTTTTCTGATGGATCAAGAAAGTGTAACTTGGCAGTGGTTCACTAGAAATTACTGCTGTGAGAACCACACACCTCACTGTTGCGACACTGAGTGCCTGAGATGATTGCCATCTATGGTCTCTAGATCCTGGACTGCTTTGAAACAGAAAGAAAAGTAAAAGCCTGATTACCTTACCAAGGCTTCCTCATGGACCCTGGCTCTGTACCAACTCCACAGATCCAACCCTCCCCAATAAGTTTTCTCCTGAGTCTACACCAGCAAGTGTCCTAGGCAATGGCTTTGCAACAGGCTGGTGGAGACACTCTCACGCTGTATTTGTGGCTGTGAGTGCGGATGCCTCACACTCTAAAGGCACCTGTGATTTAGCTCACTCTTTCAGCCATGTAATTTTATCACCTTATGGTTTCTGGTTAAGCTGACGCAGTGGTTTTCAACTTGTGGAACTCTTATGCCTCTAGTCTGTACACTGCTTCTCCTGGAAAACCACCAAGAAAAACTGACTTCCTGCCAGTTGACTCAAATATTCTCTTAAAGGGATACAACGAAAAATTTTACAGAGGATAGCAAAATTAGCATGAGCTAAAGCATATGATCAGTTCTAACTTTGACTTCAAATGGCCAAAAATGTAATGTATGCCTTGATTAATTGCTCCATTCATTATGTAAATTGATTGGTAAAACATGGACCTTGTATCTAGTCTGAACACTGAATATTATTCTGAATTCATCTAGTCAATTAAACAACCCTTCATGATCAGACTTTTTTCGTAAGAACAATGTATCTAACATTTTCTTGGGCAAACATGATGGATTTTTCTTCGTTTTCACACTGCATATAAGGTTTCCCACTCAAATTATTCTGTAACCTTTTTCTAGCATCCTTGGGAGATCAGAAAATCCCATTGTACTGAGTATCCATATACACATAAAATGCTTTTTAGGGGGCCAAAGTTTTTGACCTTGGTCTAAAATGGTCTGTAATGGTCCCTGATCAACTGCACTACTTTGAAAACAACTGCTTATGGATTAAGTCAGGAACTACTTCATATGCAAAGAAACCCCATGAAAACAGGTTATGAATAACTCTTGACAGCCTTGAGTATTTGTGTTTCTGACTTCTTATGTTTCTGAGGAAATGCCATATGGAATGTTCTCATTATACAGTCCCCCCTAAATTTACAGGTACGTGTTTCTCATGTCAGCAATGCACAACTAAATGCCCAGTATTGGCCACCATGACATTTAATTTTCAATACCTGTTTGACTTTTATATCTTCCTTGCCTTTTTAAATAATAAGAAAAACAAGCCGTATTTACTGCAATGTCAGTGTAAAGAAACGAACAGCCTGATCCAGGTCCCATCAAAATTGTTGGAAAAACTCCCACTCTTTCAGGGGGTTGTGTTCTAGACTTGGAATGGACAGCTCCTTCATGCTCAGAAGCCATCCTTATTCCCAACCAGGTGTCTTACAGTCCAACAGGTGCAGGCATGTCTGCACACCACTGCACCTGACTCAATAAACCCTGCTTGTTTTGAAAGCTCGATTCAATCCCCATGCCATATGGGAAGCTGTCCTTTGGAACAGAGCAATCAAAAGTTGTAAAACTCCTAGAAATGTCATTTTTTTTCCTAAACTAACCTCTAAATTAGCCTCTTGGCTAGATTGTATATATATTGCATTTCCATCTTTCTTCTCTTATTAAAGAGAACATTCTAATTTGCTTATGTTATGAAGTATAAGTATCCTGTAGTACATATATAGGGTGAGAAACACAGCTGAATTAGCATTACAAAATCAGCTTTAACGCTGACAGATTTCCAAGGCTGATGGTTTTATTTTATTTTCCCTTTTGGTGAACAGCACTACCATTTTCTACACTCTAAGACTCTTTCTCTCAGCTGAGTGCACTTTGTATGCTGTCAAAAATATCTGCCTTTTTATTCTTTTTTATGTATTCTGTTTTCCCCAGTCCTGCAGTAGCACCTTGGTTTGGTGTTTATTCTATGTAGCAGAAAATACCTCTCACAGAAATGCAAAGGCAGCCTGACAGCAAGCTCCTCTTTGGGCACGTTGACATCATCCTCCTCTCCGAGCTCTAATTCAACTTTTAACACAATGCCTAAAACCGCACAGCCTCTGAGTACAAAAGATGAACACGAGAGTACACTTGTGCATTCTGCTGCCCTGTAAGCAAATTGCCTTGTTAATGAGGAATCAGTCAAATAATGGGTTTGACAGTCTGCATTTAGATTAGCTAAGATAAAGTGCAAAAGTGGGGTTTTTTTGGTGTAGCACAGACAGCTACAACTTGCAGCTATTTCATGTGTCATAACTACTCTTTCGAAAAAAAAGAGGAAGGCAGGATTTTTTAACTTCACTGATAGTCCAAACCAGAGTGGCACTTTGCAAAGTGCATATGTATCTCATAAAACATTTCTCCTGCTTTCAGCTCTCTGTTTATATTTACGTGGACTTGACCGCGAAGAAGAGAAGAATGTCACCGCTTTCATGTAATAGATAAGGAAAAGAAATTCTCTGGGAATGTGCATATGACATTTGTGGGGTGCACATTGCTTTCTCTGTTCATGACGATAAGAAACCAGTGCATGCCTACAGAGAACTCCTGCAGATTGGATAACGTGCTATGAATTACTTCTCTGTGCTACCCTGTTTGTGCAGTCATACATGTAATGGGCTGCATCTAAAGTCTCTTCCAATGAGAAGCAACTGAAGAAACGACCACTTCATTTCTGAATGCACCAAGCTGTTTGACCTCCTGTCTTGAGCTCTGCATTTCAGCAACTGGAAGGTGATGGAAGAGAGGAGGGAAAAGGCATCCATATTTTCATAGTTTTCCATTCCAAGATAAATAACTCAGATGAGAGAAGAGGGAACATAAATGAATCACACAGACAATCTGTTCTTTCAACTGCTGGGGTTGGGAGGTTAAAGATTTTTACAAATAAACATTTTTAAAAAAGGCAAGTATTAGTTTTTGGGTTTGACAAAAGGCTGTAATTATGCTCTGCTCCGTAGCACATAAAATACTAAAATATGGAAATGTGAGGTTATCTATCCTTCTCTTGCAGAACCAGTACATTGTCTTCCTATCGTGATGTCTCATCTGGTACATTACCCACACTCAAGCCAAAGTATTCCACCACTTGAGATAGCACAAAATCAACAGCAATGTGAAGAAGCCCATAACCAACACATTACAAAAACCTGCTTCTTGGCCTTCTAAAGTCTTGCTTCCTTTGCTTTGCCAAGGTGAAGAGCCCATCAAACCTGCGTGAACTCAGCTTCCTCAGGGACACAATCTAAAGGTAGACTATGCCTTCCACAAGCAGCTCTTTGTCATCCTTAACACATTTTCTGCAGTGCTGGATTCATGGCCTATGCTGTAGAGTCACAATCTGTTTTATACTGATTTTGAAATTCCCTCATTCTGACAGAAGGACAATTTTTGGTGTTGGCACATATGATGAGTCAGCTTCAGGGCTGTTACAACTTGTAATGGGTGGTGACAGCCTCCAAGACACTGGTATGTCAGGCCAAAGACAGCTGGTTGGTAGCAGTCCTGGCCACATTCACTCTTTGACTGACTACACATGCTCTGCAGTTATGACATGGAGAGCAGAGAGTGGTTTCATAAAATCTGTTCCTGTAAGGGACTTTGCATTTCATAGAAATATCCATATAATCACCAGATCTTTATTCCACAGTGACAGAACAGGGAAAAGATCTTATCTTAGCTGTGTATGGTAATTTGTTTTAAATAGAGTATGTAAAAGCCTAACCATTCTCACTGCCTTTTAAAAAGTGGTTCATTTCTTCAGTGCAGTTGACTTCAGAGATTCAACACTACACGTATTGTAATTTGAATGAGAAATATGTTGCTCTCAAGATTGAGCCTAAGCAGAATTCTGATAAACTAGCCTTGGTAAAACCTACTGTGCTGCTGTGTTTAACTGAACCAGAAGTGAGCTATTAGCTCTTTTTTACCCTTTGTTTCATTCTCTTTCAACAGACTTTTTAGAGTACAGCATGCTGAAAAAACAGGAATGAGGCTCCCCAAGAGATATCAGTTTTGTCTGAATTCTTCCTCTGGCCAGGCACACAAACCACACAATCGTTACAGCCATCAGCATGAAACACATCACATTAAATCCCTCATTTCTTTAGCATAATATGAAGTCTCACTTTCTCTCATATTACCATTCTGGTCCGTCAGGTATGTGAGGTTTTTCAAGGCAACAGGTGTTTTTTGAAATAAAATACAACCTTCCCTACAGCTCATTATGTGAAAGAGACAGCAGCTGCAAGTATAATGCTGAGGACACATGGTCTATAAGACACCCAGAAGAAAAATACTCCTTGTTCCACTTGTTAAGGTAAAGCACAGATGTTGCTTCAGTGATAAGCATGAGCATAAGGCACCCACAGTCTGCTCTACATTGTAAATCCAGAATCTAAGATTTCAGAATATTCAGTAGGCTGCAATCAGAATCACCAGTTTCTTTATGACAAAAAAGCTAATGCAGTGTCTAAGCTTATAGCACTAACAAATACTCCATATCACAGCTTGCATTACATTATCATCAACAATATGCTAGGGACAGTCCACAGACTTGGCTGACAAATTATTAATAACATTTTATATGGACTCCTGAGTATGAAATAGTGACAAATGCATAAATGAATACAGTTACTGATTTAGTGATTTAAACACTTACAGATAGCGTATATCAAAAAGGGTGTAGCAATTTAGAATGTTAAATGTGATCCCTTTCCCTGCTTAGTGCTGCAAGTAAGGCTATTTTTTGTATCACTCAGATCTAAACTGTTGAGAAATCAACTGCAAAACAATAATGTCTAATGAATGTAAAAACCAAACTAGAATCAATCCTTTCCAGGAAGCAATTCTCTGTTCAGTTAGGTTCATAATTCTTTCTCCAACCCTCTGACCCCCATTTACTTATTTTTCCCTAGTTTGTCTGAAAAACAAAGTACATATATTGTAGCTTATGGTATAATTGTCTAGGCTTTTTCAAATAAAAAAAGGGAGTGCAGCACTTCCTTCCAAAAACAAGGATCATATAGAATTGCCTGGTCTCCTTACTCTCTCCTGTTTTCTAGGCCTAACTAGGTCAGAAACCCTGTCCTACAAACCAGAACATGCAACACCACAGAAAAACACACAGATCACAGCATAATCCAATCATCTTTCTCTGTAAGTAGACTGTTTGCTTCGGTTGTCCTGAAGAATATTTATGTTGGCCTTGCAACACGAATCCCAGTAGCTTGTAGAACTGCATGTTTTTCTGGCTACAGTGTTTGTCATGTAGAGCAGCAGCAGCAATCAGCTGGGAACAGTATACACAGAGGGAAGGCCTGGTGGCATGGATCTACTAGAAAAGTCAAAAGCTTCACACTCCTTCAGACCCAGATTGCACTGACCCCAGCTCTTTTGTGAGTGGGACCTTTTTTTGGTTTTTTTCCCAAATCTATAATAGCTGTACTAGCTGTTGGTAAGATGAGTCCATCCCTTGTCAATTCCATCACCACCCATTTTAGGGAAGACTGGCTTAAAAAATAAAACAACGCAAACAAGCTCTGATCACAAGGTTAAGATCACAGGATTAGAAAGTATTGTCATCATGAAAATGATACCATAGTACTTCTTTGCTATAACTAATGTTTTTAACAAAAGGTCATTTAAATTGCTGAATCATTTTTTTTTTAGTTTGCTACATTGTTACAAATGAAAGAGATGTGAGTCATGAAAACAAACAACCAGAACAAAATCTCTGTATTAACTGGAATGATTATACACATGCCTAAAAAACAACCACAGGAAGTTATCATTGCTTGGGCCCACCTGTTGTTTGCTACTAATTTGCTGGCACGTGTTCTTAATTGTGTTCCTGCCCTGCAAAAAGCTCAGCAGCCAACAAAACTATTCAAATTGCCTGTGACTGAGAATATTGATATATTTTGCATTCTGTAGTATTCAACTTTGGTGTTGTAGAAGGCCAGAAATCTCTTCTTATGAATCCATACAACCTTGTGCCCTGCCCAAACCAACTGTACTCAGTGTGTTATGTCCAGCTATCACTACTATAAGAATTGATAACTTAGAGTTTATTCTGCTATTAAGATACTCCTGTCTAAGGAAGTCAAGGCTGATCACACAGATTCTAAGACTTGTACCTTTGTATCATCATGGGAAAATCCAAGTAAATACTTACATGTGTCTTCACGTCACCTTCGAGAATCTTGCTGTACCTGAGAAACTCAGCAACGCTTCCATTCAGCAGCCTATCAAAGGCTTCAACATATGGTGCTATGCCTGTAGAAGAGGAACATTCCATTATAATGGGTTCATAAAGTATAGCATGCATAGGACATGTGTAGCAGATGGAGAAGATGTATCATAGAAACTGAGGAGATTGCTGCAACTTCATTTCTGATTTATGAAATCAGTGAAAAAGGATGTAAAATTATTTTAGTCCTAGACAGAAAAAGAGAAAAAAATCCTGCTCTTGGTAGAACTTGAATAGGAACTTGACCAGAATTTCCTGTGTATAATGTAATGGGAAGCCTCTTTTGTCTTCAAATAACGTGCTAAAGCAAACATCTCTCAGACCTGAGAAGTCTAACTCTCTTAACAAAATTCCCCTATTATACTTCAACCAAATACTATCCTCTAAAAAGAACCTGCACAATACTTAAAGACTATTTTTATACTACTCATGCATTCCTGAAGATCTCTGTGCTGTTTGGTGGCTTTTTAATAGCAACCAATTCCATTTCCAGTGAGAGAGTCTTTGGAATGGGTTAACAGTAGATTTATGCAATGAGATATGGCTTTGTAATCTCCTCGTTTTGTTGTCTCACCTTGCGAAACTGTCACTGGATAAAGAAAGCTCAAACGAGTCTTCCAGGTGGCATATCCCATTGACACATTACAAAAGAGGAATAAAGCTGCTATTTTCTATATGGGACACAGAGCAGTTTCCTGATAAAGTGGACAATCAGGAAACGCAGATGGGCCTCCGTTTCTTAAGCACCTGGTTTCTACATGGCACTGTGTGGTACCTGTTAAGATAGCAAAAATAATCTTTCCTTGGATGTTTTCCAACCCTCCCTTTATCACACATGTCTTGTCTGTGCCTCAGAATCTTTCTCAGATCCAGCTTGAACGACACACACGTGAATCTATGACATATGTTGGATCTGAGAGAACAAGGTTAAAATTCTTCCCTGCCTCTCTCCCTCATTTATGATGCCTGAGGATTGCTATGAAGAGGTACCAGACTTTCCCCAGAGAACTTGCTTTAACCTTTTGGCACTATTTAACAATTGCGTCCAAATTCATAATCATGAAAGCCCTCTTTATTTCACAAGAGTCATCTGGCTCCATGACAGAAAAAAAAAAGACAGGCTCTGGCAACTGGAGTTTGCAGTGGCCTGTGTGGAAAATAAAATGTAGTTAGGCAGCTAGGTGGGATTTCAAGGCTCCTTTTGTTCTCTTGATGCCATTCACCTATAATTCTGAGGAACTTCTGGGCTTTCTTCCATATTAAGTGTTTGTGTGTAAACCCCTCAAATGACCTAATGCACAAAAGGTTTTAGCTGTGGAGATGCTTTCCAAAGCCCATTTATATTCTTTGTCAAAATCTCTGAGCGTTTCCAAAAGAATCATTGTAACATTTTCCATTATAGCAGAGTTTTACGTAACAGTTCACCAAATTGTCCTATGCAGAACTAGAAAGCAATTATGCTATTTTTTACTATTCAATGCAGCTCACTCCCAGGAGCATTTACTAGAATTTGCTGTGGGCCGTGCAGAGCAACGGAATGATCTATTTGCAATCCTGCAGTTGTAATGCCATTTAGGAAAACAGTAAGGTACAGATCTCCCACCCTGTTTCTGAAAATGTATTAATTGAAAAGCAAAGGTTATTTTTTTTTTATTCTAACTATGGAATGGTCTTTTAGGGGATGGAGGTCATGGCTGAAGAGAGAATACACCTCCATTTTAACTGCATTTAAAAACAGTCACACTCTGGCTTGAGTGTCAGTTTTGAAGGAGAAAAAGAAAGAAGAGACCTGTAAGGCTGTTTCCTTTGCAGTGGCTATGGCGTGTATGTGAACCTCTGCAGAGGCACAGGCACACAGAGCGGTGTTTGGGGCACTGTAGGTGTACCAGCCACACAAACTGAAGACTTTCCCAGCTGCACTAGCAAAAGCTAATTCCCGAGTCCCTGTGTGAGACAGCTCTGCCTGGAGACGTCACACAGCCTGGCAAGCACCCCATGGTGCTGCTGATCTCAGCTTCTTACTGCAGTCTCCCAGTGGGTGTGTTTTATAATCACACTTCAACAAGGCTTCTCAGTTGGTTTCTTCTAGGGATCTGTTGGACTGTTCAGGCTCTGCTTCCCTGGGGGATGAATCTTTTCACCTGCCTGAGCTCTTAGGTTAGGTCAAGAATATAAGAGGTTTTCAGGGAAGTACCTGACATGGCGAGTTATCTCCTGTTCTGAAAGCAGCCCTGGTTCTGCAATACTGTGTTCTGGATAAATGCAGATTCACCTAAATGGACTCATTACATGACTGAATTCTTTGAGAATTGCTCAGTTCCTAGCGGTGATTGATTTATTTGTTAGTTTGTACACTGTCAGATCATATTTCTCCCTGACCGTGCTACAGTTTACTAGCTGCCTAGGTTTTCTCTGGACTGCAAGCACTTTTTTACTGAAGCTTTCTGTGACTGGCTAACTCATCTGCCCTGGAAGCCTGCTGGAAGATGCTCCCTTCCTGCCACAGAAACTCACTGCTCTCAGTCAGCTGCTCCACAGCAGCTGCCAGTGCGCAGGCCCACGGTGCACAAAAGTGCAGGGAACGTCCCTTGCATGTGGTGGCTGGCACAGGGGACAATACAGCAGCTCACACACTTCCCTTGCTGCTGTGTCAGTAAAGGAAGCTGCCTGCAACTTTCCATGTGTCCTGCAGCTTCTGTACAGCAGCTGAATCCATGCTGGGATGTGCTCTTCTCTGGTGAATGCAAGATAGGGCAAGGAATACAGAAAGCAAAGAACATGAAGCCAATAAAGTGATGTATGCTGGGGTTCTGGATGAAAAAACAAGTTTTGGAGAAAGGAAAGAGCACTTCTATTCCATCAGATTTAGAAGTACCACACATGTAAAGTTATTTAGCCTGTAACTTTCAGGTACCATACAAAAATATGATTCAATGATATGATGTGAATAGAAAAAGAGTAGTCTTTTCTTGGTATATTCTCCACTGCAGTGCTTTGAAGAGCCACTTGAGAAAAGAGAGCTCAAGAGATAACAATGTAAGGCCACAGACATATAGCAGTCCTTAGTGAGCAAATGCTTTTAAACAAACTCCTATTTGATTAAGGATGTTAAACAAACTAAGTGGGTCTGCACTGTAAAATTCAGAGAGAGCTGGCAAATCAACAATGCTTCTATTGGTGACTTCTATAGGAATATTTATGGCGTATATTTAGGGGATGTCTCATTTCTTCTGCTAACTGGGCTCAAGCAGACATTTTCACCTGGGGAGTTATTTATAACACTATGAGTTGCACATATAATTGCAAAAATGGAAAGAGTAATAAAGCCTGAGACATGGACAGTATATTAAAGAAACAGTAAAATCATGAATTTTCTAGGCCATATTAGTTTAGAACTGTGCATGCTACTAAGCTTGTCATATGACATTTCTAAAGATTTTTTAAAAAATATTACTATATTTTGATACAGAATTTGTAGGAGGTGGGATCACATTCCCCTTAGAAGACAAACATATACATTACTTGCCAATTCTTCAATGACAGAGAGATGGTACTTCAAAACAACATACTTACTTCCATTGACTCCATTGATGCCATCACACTCCATTCCACCAGATCTCTGTGAATCTGAAAATAATGATTCAAGTCGAGTCACTGCTTTCTCCAATCTCTCCATCAAGCCATGAGTTTCTGCCATTCTGAAAAATGCATTATGGACAGAAACAGTGTTAGACCCCTCTCAGTCCTTGCTTCATGATTCAGTTCTGTTCATCTTGCAGCGTTTTCTTTTATGGTAAAACTCTCATTTTTTAACCATTGTCTCTCTGGCACATAAGCAGGCATAGTGAAGCAGCTGACTAAGTAAGGGTAACTTGCTTCTTTGTCAGCAGGGAATCAGATCAGTACTCAGCCCTGGTTCTTCCTTCTAAGTAGCAGGTTCCAATCACTGCTGGCATAGCTTTTAACAGTCTGCACGTGAACAACTTATGACAAAATGTGTGTATATATGCGTCCAACCAGATACTGAGATGACTGGAATGGTTACAGAAGTAATTGGTAAAATCTCATGCCTACAGTGATTTGAATCAGCATTTACAGAGACTAAAATACAGACTAAATCAATACTCTCTGATTTTTGAAAAGGTTCATTCTGAAATTTGCCTCATTCTTTGTAGTAGGACTCAGCCACTTGACTGAAGACCATGCACAAATCCAAGAAGATCTTCTGGATTCTTTATTTTTCTTATATAATTCACCAGCAATTTTTTCTTACAGAAGTACCCGATGTGAACCAATGTTTCCTAAGCTTTAAAAATCAAATGCTAATTAACATTTGGATAGGAAAAAAAAATCCAGAGGCCTGCTTGTGAAGTACTGCTGCAGTGCTCTTGATTTAAGATTAAATAGAAATTAGGTTCCATTTTTAACAACTCACACATTGCCTTCTTTCCTCACAATGTGATTATTTGCTCTCCTACATGCGAGGCAGTGTAGGCATTGACATTTTTGAATATTGGCCAATTTCTCAGGGAAAGAAGTGCTATATACCATTCAGAGTGAGAAAGAGTTACATAAGCAAAGGCAAAGCTATGTTTAAATCACCAGTCATTTAACAGAGCGAGTTTAATTTGCATGTTCTTCACTTAAGGTAGTGAGTGTTTGATCCTGGTAAGTGACATTCCAAGGGGTGTAGGTGCTGATGATGGCTCTTCATTAACATGATCTCTGTGGCCATTTCCAGCCCAGCTCCCACACGAGGCTGCATCCCCTGCCCAGCACTGGGATGTGCAAAAGCAGGAGCAACAGGGGAATGAATGCACATCCCCAGCTGGGGCAAGCAGGGAGTCAGAGGCTCTCTGGGGCCATCCCACTGTGCAGTTCTACCACAAGGCACTGATTTCTGTATGGCTTGGAGACTAGAAAGGTTAGGCAGACATGGAACAAATGTGTAAATGTATTAGTTCCTAAAGAACAGCACGCTAAAAGTGCTTGCATTGCTGAGATATTAAAGCTTAACAGCAGATTCCAAAAAACTGCACCACTATGCAGCACTTGGCAACCAAACCAAACACTGTTGCTTCAGTGTCTCCACAACTAGTGCAGAATGCCTAAATCTTATAAGTAAAAAGTAAAGTAGCAAGGAAAGAAAGGTTTTCTTTTACAAACTAGTACTACTAATTCTTATTAATAAAATAGAATAATATTTTTCTTCTAAAAACTTAAGCATGAGAGGAAATTAGTTACTAGGACTGTGGAAACATGTGCAAAGCTCTTATAGTCTGAGTCATGCTGCCTTTCAATCAGGGTGGGATCTTCAGACTTTACCCTATAAACGTACTGAGGTTTGTGTTTGACCCAAAAGTGAAGCAGAAGATTTTACAGTGTGAAAGCCTTGGGAGAACCGTTCTCATGAGAAAGTTTTGTCTGGAATTTATGGGGTTCTCCTATTTACATTAAAAAAATCAAACCCCCAAAAGAGAATTACATTAGACAGCATGCATACGAAAAATGTAAAAATTTAGAGAGGCTCTCTTGTCTTATCACAGAATGGGTCAGGTTGGAAGGGACCTCAGAGGGGTCATCTGGTCCAACCTTCCTGCTCAAGCAGTATCATCCCAGAGCACATGGCACAGGATTGCATAAAGATGGTTCCCGAGTATCACCAGGGAAGGAGACTCCACAACCTCTCTGGGCAATCTGCTCCAATGCTCAGTCACCTGCACAGTACAGGAGGTCTTCCTCATATTCAGGTGGAACTTCCTGGGCATCAGTAGCTGCCCATTGCCTCTGGTGCTATTGCTGGGCACCACTGAGAAGAGCTTGGGTCTGTCCCCTTGGCACCCTCCCTTCAGATATTGATGGACATTGATGAGGTCCCCTGTCAGCTGCCTCTTCTTGAGGCTGAGCAGGCCCAGCTCCCTCAGCCTTTCCTCATGAAAGAGATGCTCCAGTTGCTTGGTCAGCTTTGTGACCCTCCACTGGACCTGCTCCAGGAGCTCCATGTCTCCCTTGTGCTGAGGGGCCCAGAACTGGACACAGCAGTCCAGGTGAGCCCTCACCAGGGCAGAGCAGGGGAGTGGGATCACATCCCTTGACCCATTGCCAGAGTACTTTCTTTACACTGCAAAACACACACTGTTCTGTATGAAAAATAAATTCACTTTAAAAAAAAAACACATTTAAAATTTTTAGTAAGGTTACAAATATCTTGGCAGGAATGAGATGAATGTATCAGGGGAGCTTCTGAAATATTCCAACTTTTATGAGAATATTAAACCTTTTCTTAAAACAAAGCACTGTTAATCCTAAAGAAGTATCATAAGTACATTCTTTTCACATTTTACCCTACTACATAAAAGCCTAATATGGTGTCTATTTTAAAAGTTCTGTTTCAATCAGTCTGAAGTCTGGCTGGTGTAACACAGCAGACCAATATGTAACACAGCATACAGCCAAGTAATTTCATCAGTATTTTAAAATATGTTTTTAGTATAGTTCCTATTTGTCTTTATGTGGAGATACAATCTGGTAGGTTCGGGTTTTTTTAATTTGCCCTAAAATTTTCCTTGATGATGTCATCAAATGTCACAAAAATTATGCAAAAACTTCTATGGAAGACCTGTTACTTTTTGGCTTCTTCAGCCTGATTTTGCCTGTGAAAGAATCAAACTGTTTGATTACAAACTCATTTACACACCAGGAGGTCTGAGAAATCTCACAAATGAGCAGACTTGTAATGTTCTATCCAATAAATGGCATTCTGAAGACACTAAGAATACACATTACCACATCAG
This sequence comes from Bombycilla garrulus, assembly GCA_013400315.1. Lineage (NCBI taxonomy): Eukaryota > Metazoa > Chordata > Aves > Passeriformes > Bombycillidae > Bombycilla > Bombycilla garrulus. The sequence continues at coordinate 1,859,638 of VXBU01032193.1, read as the reverse complement.
AAGTTCAGGGGTCTAACAGAGTTCAAATACCTGAAGGATCTTTTTATGCAACACTTTCCTGCTACAACATAGTTTTTTACTCTTTATATTCTTCACAGATTTATTCTATACCCATTAGCTGGAGAACTACAATGCTGTTCTTCCAAAAGCAAGGCATCACCAGCAATCAGAGAGTACTATATTATTGGAGTCTTTAAACAGAAGTAGAAACCATTTTTACCCTAATATTAGGGATGTCAGGTTTCTATTTTATATAGAATATTACACTTAATCATCATGTTTACACTATGTCTATCCTTTTATCTGTAAATTTATATATCCATGAGTACACGGTATTTCCATTAATTTTTATATATGTGTACGTGCATGCACATCATGCACATAAGTACACACAGTTAAGCCTGTCATGCATGAATAAAGTGAGAGAACACCTTTGGGATTACTGTACATAGCACTGAAAGAGCAGATCAGTTGTACATGTACTAATCTTATATTTACACCTTCCTTTACCATTAAATGACACAATGTTATCTACATTACAAACAACACAGGAATTAATGTTACTGTTCTAAACATTCACTGAACAATAGCATGAAAACTCTCTTCATCCACTCTCAATCTAAACACATCTTTGCCTATATATTGGGATTTACACATTTGGCTCACATTATGACACACTTCAGCGTTTTCTTAGCCTATATCCAGCTGTTTGTCTGATTACTTATTCCACACTGCACTCTGCATGGTCAAACAGATACCACAAAGCCACAGCTCAAAAGGAATCAGAATACAAACGGCACAGCTTGACTCTAAAGATACTATCTGCCATGATATAGCATCAGAGCTTATATTATGAATAAATAATAAGATTGGTCTACTTACAGTGTCAAATTAAATCTCTGCACATTAAAGCATACAGGATGTAAATATGTCTATGGCACGCTTCCACTCTCATAAAGCATGTTTTCACATCAAGACCAACTCTCTATCTCACCTGTTATGGTTTTAATTAAAGATTTGATCTTGAAGTGATGATGTTAATCATGTATCTTTAGCTGGAGTTGATGCTGACCACTTATAAGGAGTTAAAAATAACAATGCTTCAACTCCCATGTAATCCTTGCTCTCTGGGTGGAGAAGTACACTGTCCTTCATTGAAAATAAGGTCACCTAAGAGTCAGGAAAGGTGTTAACACACATCTACTGACAAAACATTTAAACACTAACATTGGTAACTGTCTCCTAGGCACAAAATCAAGACACATGATCCACAGCTCTGCCCTGTTTACTGCTAGTGCCCTGATACTCTTAGTATCTTTTCTGGGAGTGCCAAAGGCATGTGGTAATATTACCATCTGTCATTTCTTCCCCAAAAGAAGTAAAAGCAAAACCAGGTAGAACAAAGCATGCTGAAACCCAAAAAGCAGATTTCTTTTTATATACAGGCCTTGGGAGACCACTGCTTTCCTCGCCACTGTCTCAAAGCACCATTTATCTGTTATTAAGGGAAAAAAACTTGGCTGTAGGCTAGAATTTCCTGATATACTGATCCCAAACAGCAAACTGTAGGTCAAAACACACAAATACTATTCCTGTTAGTATTGCATGTGACTTACAACAGAGGACAATATTGCTCCATCCTCAAGAAGAAACAAGCTGTAATGAATGCACAGGGAAAGACAGTACAGTAGCGGAAGAGGGAAAAAATGCATATGATCACGTATCAGGCATGCAAAAATGGGGATTTTGAACAAAGGAATGGTGCAACCTTGTAAAGTGTGAAATGATTCTCACAAACATCAGCAAGAGACAGAGTACAAAGTTCCACAGCTTGTTTTACTTCCTAGCACTCTACTAATTTGAAAGGAAAAGAAATGACCTGTTAAATTATTTGCTTTCCTCCCCTGCCCCCACTCAGTACCAGTTCTTCAAATTCATTTAGCTTTTGAAAATTAATGCCAGATCTCACTCATGCTCATCATTTGAGATCCTACACGTCAGATTTGGATTTCCTCTCTATGCCAAAAATGGGCAGATGCCTAAACCAGAATATAGGCACTAATGTGGCATTTTCATTGTATTTACCATTGCTGCACTGCTTGGAAAATCACACTGTCCTTGGAAGTACAGCACCTTGCAAATGTGCTTTCTCTATTAATCTTTTAATAAATTGCTACCAAGATATTAAATAAAATACACAACCCCCCAGATTGCCAGCTGGTACTATCAGAGAGCCAGTCACGAACATTATATGCACCCAAAGCACGATGTCCTCTGAGAGCTCCTCTGTACAAGATATGTCAACATACATCAAGGGAGGAGAAATGCATTCCTGAACACCCCCTCAAATTACAAAAGCATCTCACAGCACTTCATTTCCGACAAAAACAGTGACAGCCTGGGTCTGAAATGGCTCTTTTTCCTGTATTACCGTTCAAACACCTACAAATCCAAGCTGTGTTGAGCAGGCAGTCTCTTTGCCACCTTTGACATGAAACCCAAATTCCTGCTGCACTCCATTGTTTTTCAGACAATAAAAACCCACTGGCTTGGGGTCTCGGGAGTTGCTCATTCCCAGACAGAGCTCAGAAGCAGCTCAGTACTGGCTGAGTGTAAGGAAAAGCACCTGCAACTATTTGGGTTGCTCTCACAAAAGATTCTGGGTGGAGAATGCAAAGGGAACAGCGGTGAGAACAAAGTATGTGTTGGTAGACCAATAGAAACATTACCTTGTATGGTTTGTGTTTTGTTTTCCATTAGCTGTAGGGGAGGAATGTAAACAGAGTCTTCTCAAACTGATGTCAATTTGGATTAAACCAGGAGACCTCTCAGTAAGGCCCTGTGTGAGAAGAATGATTGGAGTTTCAAATCAGAGCCTTTTTTATTGTTTTGCCCCTAGATCTACTACAAGCTCATTTGGGAGCAATTCAATCTCAAGCATGGAAAATTATTTTATTTTTTAACCTAGTTAATATAGATAGTTTTGTATAGCAAACAGTATTAGAACTCTGATTTTTTTTTTTTTTTTTTGTTAAGGTGGACAGTTATACCTGAAATAGCAAGAAGACAAAAATGTCTGTATGACTTCTGCTTTTTGTGGATGGATGTGCCATTTTGACTATTAAGCTGATCTGAAGTCTTGGCTGACTCTAATATACTCACCATAAAATATTTCCATCTGTAGCTCAATGTGTGTGTTGAACCCACTAATATGCTATGAATGAGTCCCTTATGGCTGTGCATATGAGTGTGCTACATCAATTATCTTGTGTGTGGACTTCTTTCTTTAGCATAACCTTTGTGTTTTTAAAGGGCTACCTTTTATAAGAAAAAAAAAAAAATGCATAAAAGAGGTAAAAGCAGGTTCATGTTGAACCTCTTCCATTTAACCCAAGTGTTTTCCTTTGTCTGGCCTTATGCTGTTGGTACCACAAAGCACACTTTTCTGTTTGCATTCTGGCTCCTCTTCTGCTTCTCTCCCTCTCCTAGTGACCAGGCTGCTGTCTACAAAAACATGATGAAAAAGAATAGAGACCTTTTTCATCCCACTGTTCGAGAAGTTGTAAAACTTGTTTAATAAAACAATCTCTATTTTGACAAATACCCCTAAGACTGTTGATGCATTTTCAATTCCTCATCCCATCCCAGTTTAGTCCCATAATATGGGTGGAGCAACTGCACACATCAAGCTGTATGTCTACAAGTCAATGCAATAATAACATGGACTGCAGTCAGATCTCTGATAATTTAATATGAATTCTTTAAAATATGTCATGTGTCCATGTATGTGCTTAGTATCTCCTGGAGTATCAGTTCGCTTTCTAATTATCTGGAAGTTCTGTGAAGAGCTTCTATCCCTTGCTGAATAATTTTGACTGTTATGCATTTTGTGATCACAAAGAGCGAGTTCATTATTTAATGATATATTGAAGCAGTCAAGACTTGACAGTCTGTGTAAGCATGATTGACTTAAAATAACCACAGCAACCCAGTTTCTAAGTACATTCTTCTATTCCTTTATGCTCCCTTTTCATAGTCTTTTGTCTTGGTTTTATTTTCTTCTCTCCCTTCAATGAAGTGTACGAGTTTTAGTATCTCTCCAACCAACAGAATGCAGTGTTCTTAGTCACCTCATTTACTACACATTAGTGTGGGGCTCTTCATGTAATCAAGCATCCTAAAGGCTTACAAGCCATTTAATTACCTGTCACAAGTCCAATTACTGTACGTAAGCAGACTGCCTTGCTGAACCGAGAAAATACTGCATGTAGGCATTGATTTTATTCAAGTGCTTCAGTTCAGTTCATAATAACTGAACAGTAAGATCCTTTATGCTATGGTACCAAACAAACTGAATCTGAACTCTCTGAAAGGGTAAATTCCACAAAGTACGAATGTTTCTGTACTTCTGGGATGTGAAAATAAAAAACAAAGGAGGAAGTTAAAACTAAGTGCAAAGTATTGCAAGCTCTAAAAACAGAAACTGTGGAATTACTTCTGAAGAAAAGACAAACCTAGAATTATTCAGAACTAATGTTTACCACAGTTTTGTTTGCTGTGCTGGTGGCCTTTCACAAGGCTTCCACACCCTACTTCTCATGCATATCCACATTATGCTGAAGCCTGAATATTGAGCTCGGTATCAGCCAAGTTTGCAAGTGTTCCTATTCCTATCGGAACATCCTGCTGTAATCTGTGTCTGATGGTCTCAGGCTCATCGTGGCTGCTCCACTCAGCCTGCAGCTAGTGGCTCTTCCTCCAGCACAGCAGCAGCCAGGAGGGCTTAAGCAAACCTTCTGCCTCCCTCTGCTCTGTAGCTCAACTGGGATCTTTACTGGTCACAAAACCTCAAGGTCTTCATGCATCTCCCATTCTAAAATTCATCCCCCTGGCTTTGCAATACTGCTAGCAGTGCAATTTGTACCTTTGCTTCTGATTCAGGATGAAATGGGCCACGCTGCTACTAAAAAGGACCTTTCTATTTCCTGATATAACCTGGTTACTACTTAAGAGGTCCTAAGCTTTAAAGATAATCCACACAACCTGCTCACATACAAGATCTCAGATATTTTACTATTTATCCCTCCTTTGCTTCAGTGAGGTCTTGCAAAACCTGTAGAAATCAAACTGGTCCTACCCTAGAGGCATGTGAAAGTTAGCCTTTTTGAGCATGGCTGTTGCTTCAGAGGACCCAGAGCTGTTAGGTGAATTGGTCTGCTGTTCCTAGACAACAACAGACTACCCACAGAAATGTAAATGATTCTTTGCATTCTTTCCAAAGAGCAATTAATTATTTAAACTAATACAAAACATAGCTTAAAGCTTAGGATCTGCACAGATCTTCTTGGAAAAAATGTGCCACTATTTAATTATATAATTGAGCATTTCCCTGCTTGGTTTTTTAATAGGCTACAAAAGCATTAAGGCTTTAATTACCAGCATACTACTACTGGTATTTGGAATTCTACAAGAACCTCTTTGGCTTGCTGTTCTCCGAAAAATTGTGGCTCAGACAAAGCAATTCCCATTAGCATACACTCAGGAGAGTAGTCTCAATGGGAACTTTTAAATAACAAAAAATCCCTGAAGCTGACAGTCAGAGCACCTTAAGTACACAGGTGAAATTAAGACAGCAGTAGGCAGTAGTGTGGATAGACTGTAGTGGTGTCTATGCCATAAAGCCTTGCTAAATGGTGACAGAGGTCACAGAGATTTAAGAAGCCCCAAACTCCCGACTCTTCATGAAGTATCTGAATCAGCATAATCACTGCCATAGATGCAGCTGAGCTCATGCCTGCCTTAGTCACTCCAGCGTAGAGTGCTTAGTAAAGGTGTTGCTATTCTGCTATAGTTCTTAGCAGTGACATTCTGAAGAAGAAACAAATCTTTAGTGTTTGATGTATTTTATATTATGTAAGCAACCGGAGTGGACTCTGTACCACATGAAAATGACAAGTTTCCAATTGTCCCCCCTACTGCAAAAGACGCACCTGAAGTTTTAGAAAAAGGAATTTAAAATATTTTTATATATCAGGGGTATGTCATCAAGCAAAATCCTTTAGTTCATAGTAAAGCAGAAAAATAACTGCAAAAAATCTATGCCTTATTTATCATACGTGTTTCTTTGGTTTTGCCCCCACAAGCACAACAAGCAAAGAATGTTCTCTTTCATGTAGTCAGATGTTCCAGTAGGTAGCAATTGCAGCAACTGAGTTTGCTGCTGTTGCACGTGATGTTAGAACTCATGCAGAACCACTAACAATATTCTTTAACATATCTGGCAGGTCACCATTTCTCTCTCTAGAGCTCAAACCAATTGTAACTTCATTGGCGCTGACAGGCCACAGATGAAAGCATAGATTATCTGACTTTGTCCAGGTGATGTTGCAAGTCAACATTGAGGCTGAAAGCTGAATAAAAACTGTCTGGTTTCCAGCCCTCATTACTCTATTTTTCCAGTACTTGCTAATTCAGATTATCATGAATTTTGGACCTGGGTGAATTTTAATTACTTTTTTTTTTTTTTAACGTAGGTTGCCCAGGGTATTTTGCATGGTTAACAAAACTTATACAGTGGGATCAGAAAATCTAATGATGGGAGGGAAGTTAATACATGTCATTATAGTACCCTTGCTTTTCATGCTATACTAAGAAGCACTTTTTTTCACTGAAGTGAGAGCCACAGCTGACAAAGAATAATGAAATCATGTCAGAGGTCAGTTCTACCGTAATAGTAAATAATGCACATCCTCTTCATTTTTATTTAATTGAGAAAACATATTTTATTCATTAAGTTTGGAGTTGTGCCTGTCTACCTTCCACATCTGAGCAGCATTCAAGGGGGAAAGACACAAAGGAATTGGAGTATTCAGAAGACTTGCATTTTTGTTAAGCCCAAGACCAAAAGACCATATTGTTGTATGTGCCTGGCTTTGTTACAGAAGGTGGATTGCCTTTGTTCTTGTGCAAACTTGCTCAAAATAGAGCCAGCATTATGAAATCCTGGTGCTGAAAATGCATAAAACCAGAAAAAAGTTTATTATCATTTGCGTAAGAAGTCATTAAAAGGAAATGCTAGAATAAAATTTGTATAAAAATTAGGGTATCTGACTCACATTAATGTCTTAAAAGGTCAGATTTGAGAGTACTGTATTGAGTTCCACTCATTCCATCTACCACTTTACTATTCTAAATAATTTTTGAAGTTACATTTCTGAAGTAGGATGAGTTTTCTGATTACAATTTCACAAAACAATGAAACATGCTAGTCCATAAACCACTTTTGCCTGGCTTAGAAACAAATTGATAAAACCTGAAGGTTTATGTCACTCAGACCCCCTGCTAATCAAATTCCTTACAACTATTTCCCAATGGACTGGCCTCTGTGTGGAGGGT
>VXBU01032193.1:1811955-1842423 GCA_013400315.1 Bombycilla garrulus | reverse complement strand
GAAAGGGAAAGGGAAAGGGAAAGGGAAAGGGAAAGGGAAAGGGAAAGAATATTTCAGTTGGAAAGGACCTATAATGATTGTCTAGTCCAAATAGCCCCATTACCTTCCTTTTTTATTTTTTGCAGGAGGAACAAAGTAAACTAAAAAAACATACTTAAATTTAATACCTAAAACAGATTGGAGGAACTATAAATATTGCACACTGCTGGGATGAAATTCTGGTTTCCCTTAAGTTAGTGAGCTATGTTGCTGGCTGACAGGGTCAGCATTTCACCCTACATGTCTGAATTAATGTTTCTCTTGAATAAATGCAGGTCAATCATTTAGGTATCAGAAATAATATTTTTGTTTCAAAACCAGTAATTTATTTCATTCTTATTTTCTTGCTTCCCTGTATTTACAGAGGCTCTGCATATACCACACTGTGTTTCTAAAAGCTATCATTTTTCTTTAGAAAAGAATGTTGTTTGCTCTCATGAATAATTTATCTTGGAGTTCTCTTTTAATCCCTCATCAAATGTGCCATTCTTGTATCTTCATAAAGGAAAAGAAAGGAAAACAACACTCTAAGGCTGATTTATGAATTAGACCATGAACATGAAAAATATATAAAACCTTGGTATAAATAAGGACTTCAGTTTTGATTCTAATTCAGTTGTATCAGTACCTCTAGAATAATACTATTTGTTATATGCAGATTTCCACTATTATAACTGACTTATCACAGAGTATGGAGCATGGAAAGATAAACATGATGAAGGCTTGATATTTAACCTTCAACTAATAAGGGTAACAGTATATGTAGGTTTTGAAGGGAAAAATAAATTATTAGAGTATAATATAAATCAAACTGTGAATAGTATGCAGTTTATAATATTTGTGAAACAAATAGTTGATAAAAGAACTTTTAATCTAAGTTCCTATATATCCCATTAGTTTGAACTAGAAATAGTTTGGATGCAAAGGAAAAAAACCTAGAAGCACTTTCATAGACAATCTGTAGCCTACAGATACTTGTTATTAGATTACTATTGTTCATTTGATGTGCACATCAGATTAGCAAGAGACCTTTCCATATCCCAGAGAAGTTCAGGTATAACTTGTCCCTCTGATCTGTAGGAGCTCATCTACCTCTACTGCCCAGCTGCTGAGCTGGGACATCTCCCACTCATTTCCCCCGTGTTAGGTTAGACTCAGGAACTGCAGATTGTTTAAAGTGTGTTTAAAGCATCAAAACTCTATGTTGTGGTATTTATCAAAGGTTAAGTGGTTTTAATGCAAATAGTTGGGTACTGCCACGAGGAATGCATTTGCAAAGTCAAACCAGTATTAAAGGCACTCCCCTGTGCCATATCTTATAAAAGTTTGTTCATTTATCTGAGCTGGCCAATCCTGAAATGTCAGCCTCTTCCAGCCACCAGCTTTGTTCAGCCTGTAATAATCAGCTAAACCTGTTCAGCTACCTGTGGTTCAGTGGTTCGTCTGTGGCTTCTGTCACCTCCTGTGTTAGGTACCTTAGAGATCAGCAAAGTTAGGGGCTACACTGCGGGCCTTGGGGTCAGCAGCAGCAGGGACTGAATTGCTGGCACTTAATAAAATGAAAAGAAAATGTGTCAGAGGAACAAGGGAGTGAAATCTTTTGGGAAAACAAAATATAAGATGGTCCACTTAACATTCTTGTAACCACAGGCTGATCTACATCATCAGCTGTGGTGAACAGCACATAAAATCCCTTTCCCATGTCATTCATCAGTATTTCTAATGGATCATCAGCGTTAATGCTAAAAAATTTAAGAAGTTTAAATATTTCTGAAGTGCAGCTTTTCTAGAAATTCCAGTGGCATTCATAACATGGCTTCCTTAAAATGTTCATTTTAGTGTTATTGAATAAATTTAGTAAAGAACCTGATATGCTGCACATATGGGAATTACTGGAGATTGATTTTCCTGATTATTGTGTGATACAGAGCCCCAGCCTAAAGGTTGTATGCATATTTTCTGTGGTATTTTACTGTTCAACAAAGAAAAGCAGAATAGAAGGGATTATTGTTGTTTTGCTATCACTAGTTATTTTCGTATTTGTTGCTAGATCTTTCCACTTTCATGTTGTCGTTTTGAATGTCAGTTCTATAAAATCAATCTCAACCTTTTTAATGCTTTCATTTTCTGAAATGTAAATACTAATTTTCAAGATTACAACCAAAACTCAAAAGTTACAGTGTCACATTTCTGACTGTTGTCTGAATGACAACAAATAACAAGCATTAGACCCCTTTAGTATAGGTGAAAATACTCTTATAGATTCATGTTTCATGATACTCTCCAGGAGGAGAATGATAAGCAAAAGCTCAGCTCCTCAGAGGTGATTAGATCTTCTGCAAAAGTACATTTCAGTACAGAGAATTGGTGGATGACGGGCAGTGCATCTGTATGTGTAAAGGGGCTGGATTTTTAGTGGTTGGAAGTTCATGCTGGAGCCTTTCTGAGCAAAACACCTGCTGACTTTAGTCCATTTTTGTTTGAGGGAGAGCCTCGGGTTTAAAGGTCTCTTTGTTCCAGGGTGTTTGAAGTCAGCACAAGTTTAGTTGTTGATTTGAGAGAGCGGGTGGCAGTTCTTAGGGGTTCACTCCTGTTCTAGCCAAAGTCCACTTGAGTAGCTACTGTTACTTAATAGAAGATAGCTCTAATTCAGGAAATAATTAGTAAAAATGTCCTTAAACCATTGTGCAGCTGACTCATCTCACTTTTGAAAAAGCCTCTCTCCTTCAGATGGTGGGGCTACCGATGGGAACAGCAGCAGCAGCTATGTGTGGGAGTGTGTGTGTGCCTTGCCCGGCAGCCTCATTGGCTGACAGTGCATTTCACCTCCCACGCTCCACCTGCGAAGGCTGGGACTGCTCCGGTTCCATCCAGCAGCGCTGGGTGCAGCCTGGCGTTCATACTTGGCCGGAAAACAGTTGCAGTCCCCCTTTTTCAAAATTTTTGGATGCTGGAAATACACATCCATCCGTCCACCAAATGCAAATTCATGATCTTCAGGATAGGTGGAAAGGTGTGACTGCACACAGAACGATGGACAGAAATGAACCAGTGTTCTGTTTGGACTGGTTTGTCATGTGTGTGTGTGTGTATCTGTATCTGTATAGACACACAGAGCGATCTGTTTGTATAAGGAATTGCAGTACTAACAGTCATAGTGGCTGCTCCTCTGTTGACACTATTGAACTGGAGACTATGCTGTTAAAATACTCCATCAAGAACACAGAAACATCTGTTTTTCTCTCTTACTGTTTTTTTTCTTTGCCAATACTTATTTAGTTTGTAACTTTATTTAAAGAAAAATGGCCGCATTAGCCTTCGTTTAATTTTTTGTTTTATTTGCATGACGGAATATGTAAAATACAATGCATAAAATTGCGTAATGTGCAATTAAAATATATTTAATATTATTTAATATTTTAATGTAGAATAAAATATATAGTTTATTCATTTGTGCGGTATGTAAGATATAAAAAGTATCTATCAGAGAATCACAGATTTTTTTATGTTGGAAGGGACTTCTTGAGGTCATCTAATCCACTGGCCCCTAAATTATCTTTTTTTTCAGAAAAAGCAACTTTTTCATTTCAGCAAGAGTAATTTCATACAGCTTCTTCTGTCTTATTTAAAACATTTATTTGTTGCATCTTTAAAAAAAGAAACCAAAGATAAGGATTTAAATTATATAAAGTATAGAAAATAAATTCGCTTTTTAGAAAATTACTAGTAATTGAATCTAGAAGAATGATCACAAACTTCAGTAGTGTCAGCAGCTACTGCTCCTTTGGAACTAATAATAATAGGATGATTTTTTTATGGCATCTACAATTCCATATGTGAGTTATTCTATGATTCTTCAAAATGATCATTCTAATTGTGGAGGTGTCACCTCTTTAAAAACTGGTTTGTTCATTCCATGTGTGAGCCGCACCCTGAAAAACCAAAAGACTTTGTACATGCCTGATTTAAGATTTAACCTAGCATCAGCATTAAACCTGTTTCAGTCTGTCATTCTCTTGCTTAAAATGCTGTGTAACTCAAGGGTTTCTATTTGCTCCTTTAGCAAATCAGTTATAATCTGCCATGGTTTACAACTTAATTCCTGCAACCTAAGGTGCACAGTGTTCTATTCTTGCACTGAAAATAATTGGGGGAAAAATTCACTGCCTTTTAATTTTGTTTTTCATTGCACTGAACGTAACAAGAAGAGCCAGCTTGATAGCGCTGTAAGCTAAACTCTCATAATTGCACTCAGGGCAGACAACAGACAATCAGAGCTCCTTGTACAGACACAGAAACCTTCAGCCTTTCACCTACATGCAGCTCGCTTTGTGTGTTCCTACAGCGCTTTTCAGCAATGTCTTGGTTGCTGATAACCGAGAACTGGGCTGGTATCACTCCTGATTGCTCCTGGGCTTCTGAAAAGGTTTTGTGGGTATTTAAAGCAAAGGTTTATTAATTCATGTTTCTTTAGGCTATCATGATGCTATAGTCTAAAAGATCCCTAGCTTTAGAGCTGCAGAATCCCTGGGAAATTCAGGAACCTGACTCAGTGGTGACCTTTTCTGAAACAAATGTCAGCGAGCCAGAGGCAGACTTGCCAAGTCAACTGCTTTTCCCTGTAGACTAAAGCTTTGTGGTCTTATCCACGGATCTGTTAGAAAACTTGGCCAAGCTACTGCTTTGTGTGGTCTCAGGCACAATATGTGTGTCAAATGAAGTTTCATACTAAGTGAGAGTGATTTCAGTAAATGGAAGTAAACTTAGTGTTGAAAGAGCTTAAAATCCATCCTGTGGCTCTGTATATGTTATTTCCAATTTATTACAGTTGTAATGATTTCCTAGATTCATTCACAGGATGTGCTTTTGTACAAGCCTCACTCCTATTTCCATGCTTGTTTTTTTGTTCCCTCAAAGTTGAGGGGGATGGAACTAATTTGACACATTAGGGAATTATCTTCTAACTGTCTGGATTAGCTTGGGATCAAAAAATAACCTCATTACTGCTACTGAAACCTCATTATTGTTAACTCATTGTTTCCTATGCCAGTGACCTTTTAAACACAGGGGTTTAATTCCTTTATTTTAGGGGATCATTTTCGGGGTACGAAATCTGGAGAGGCCATTAGCAGTTATTTTAAACAGAGTCACAGAAATGTTTTGACAGTTGGAGGTGGCTTGGGGTGGGAGTTTTGCTCTGACAGTGTTATGGGGCTTTTTAGTTTTGAATGAGGATTAAACTTGGACCATGACAAATCTGCGTGATCTTTCCCCCCCTTCCTTCAAACTTCTTTTAGTGAGAAATGGGCCTTAATACTGAAAAGGCTGTGAAAGCTGAAGATTTTATTGTATTGAATCTCTCCAGTATAATATTTTTCCCTATTTTCTTTTATCTCTGTTCATTTGCATCTTAGATTAGGGTACCTGTTTAAGGCATGAGCTGTGTGCTCCGGTAGTATTAATCAGCCAGTAAATCTTTGGAAACAAAGTCAGTAAATTTTTCCATTAATATTTTTGAAGGGGACTCTATTTTTACCTAGTACACTTTGGGTTAGATGCTTTGTTTTTCTAGGTCTCCAGACCTTACAGGAAGCTCAGAGATCTGCTGGTTTATAGCCACTGTACATCTGACCCAGTGTCCAGACAGTTATTTCACTGAAATACAATCTGAAACTAGGAATGTGTATGCTGCTAAGAATTTAAAACTTCATCTTTGTGACTGGTGGAGCAAAAATACATGCCAATCAAAAGGGGCTTCTATACTGAATATTTTTTAGGTCATTGTCCAATGTCTGTCCCACACAGACTGCCTAATAGACCTAGAATTCAGACACTGGACAAAGATATGGCACTGGGAAGTGGGAGCTCTGAGGTGTTGACAGAGATCCGTGAATTGTGGACTGATATCAGTCAAATATGCTGCCTCTCTTAATTTTTTATTCACCTCAGAAGCCTCAATCTAGGTACTTATAGCAAAGTATGAATATGTCAATTTCATGTGTGAGTCACCAGACCAGATCCTGTGGATCAAAAGCTCAGTGGCTGAACTTTGCTCTGGGCTTTATGAGAATAACTTGAATTTGGGAGTTCCAGTGATATCTGTTGCTGCTGCAGGATCTGGGTTCAGAGAGCTCTGCAGTGTTGCAGCTCAGCACAAACACACTCACCTGGAATTTGTTGTGTGTTCTATGGAACAGCTTGTCATCAAACTTGCATACCAGTAACTGTATGTGCAGAGAATAAAGATAGATTGTTCCTGTGTATGGCAAGAGGCAAGGGAATACACGTCAGTTGGCTGTTTAGGTTTTTTATGATTCACTTGGCTCAATTGACTCAAATCAACTTTTATGGTAATTTTCCCACCAGGTTCCATCTGTTTCAGGAGGATGACAGATCTGAATTTGTGGGACTCTGTCCTTTTGTATTATCTGGAGGACATAGTGACATATTTTGATTCTGGCAGCACCACTGGCTATTTTGGCCGGTGTTGTGCTGGATGAGGTGGGATTGGCCATTACTGGCTCCATGCATGTGTTGTAACAGCAAACATTTGGCTGGCTCTACAAGTTGACACTACATTTGTGATGCTGTCCAAAAAAGGGGAAGGACAGTAGTGGTAGTTGCATAAGGTAATGCTCAAATTAATGCAATCGCTGTTTCAGTAATTGAGGGAATATTGGACTTTATTGCATGTCCATTGTCGGTTCTGAAATTCTGATGCAGCTTTATGAAGAAATGAAACTTTCTATCATAATTTTGCTCATATGCCACAACTTTTTACACTTTTCCACAACTTCTTAGCCCATCTTTTAAAAGTTATGGGTTTGCTATGACTACTTGTTCATTAAATGCCTGCTACTTTCTTTTGTTTGAAGAGAAGCCATTTAACAAATAGATACACTCTACTGATATACTGTCTTGGATAGCTAGAAGTGGCCATCAAGGCCACAGTGAGTCCAGCTCAAATATTTTGTATAATCTGCCCTTCTCTTTTTAACTTTAAAACAAACAAACAAACAAACAAACAAACAAATAAAGGCCTGTATTTTTCTAGCAGGGTTTTTATTTGGTTGGGTTTTTTTTGAACAACAGCCACAACAGAATGTCACAAGATAAACTTGGTGAAAGCTACACAAGGACAAAACCTGGCCCATGGACACTGAGTTTATTTGAAATTCATGCACACAGTCATCTGAGGTGTTTGTGTTTGCAGCTTTGTACCATTCCACGTGTGCTAGTTACCTGGCAAGCACATCTTTGGTGTTGCACATGTTGTCTGTCAGATGTGTGTTCACACAAAGTGAACGCAGCAAAAGTGACTAAACACAGATGACACATTGAGCAGCAGAACAAAGTAGAAATGTTGAGGAAAAGGCTACATAGAAAAGACATTTGACTTTTACCCAACTCTGTTTGGCATGTGTATAAGCAAAACCAGGCAACTTTGTGTCAGCAGTAAAATGATTTGTTGATTAAAAGAAAATAACCAATATCCAAAAAATCCATTTTCTATGCATGAAGTGAATGTGTTTATTCATACATGTTTGGTATTCCACAGCATAAGTGAGAAAAATTCAATATGCAATTATGTGATATTTTTTGCTATATTTGGTTAATTCTTTCATACCTTGGTATTTGATGATAGGGATTCAAATCTGTGACATCTGTTCTTAACTTACAGTCTGTGGCTTTTAGAGAATTACAAATGTTCATTTGCAAAAGCTACATGGGAATACATATCAGATGTAATGTAAACATTGTGCAGCATCCCCCCTGTGCCAGCTCTATTAACTAGATGCTGACACTAGATTTACAAGTAGATTTGAAAATAACTGAATCAAAAATATATTTCTCACCAAGCACTTGGAGATCACTGTGCACTTCCGTTTGCCCTCATAAAAGAACATTTAATTGGATTCCGTACTTACAGAATTTTGTAATAATGATTTTCTTCTAGATATAACTTTTTTTCAAATGATGAAAAGTGTGGTGCTGTATGTTCCTTCCATTTAATTATTTCTCTTTGACTTTTTTTTTCTTTAAAGAACTATGTACTGGAGACAACACTTTTTGATATCATAATTAAGGGTCTATCAACCTGATAGTGAGTTAGCAGTAGAGTTGCTCTTGATACAATACATTCATAATTTATTGTGTTCCTGTACTGCTTTTGTGATTGACTCTAGGAACTGTCTTTAGGATTTAATTCAGTATTAATCAGAGAGGCAAAGCTAGGCAACCACTGTCTTCTATTTCTATTTGAAAAACAAAAAAAAATTAGCAGAAAACTTTTACATGAAGAAA
Source organism: Bombycilla garrulus (assembly GCA_013400315.1). Taxonomy (NCBI): domain Eukaryota; kingdom Metazoa; phylum Chordata; class Aves; order Passeriformes; family Bombycillidae; genus Bombycilla; species Bombycilla garrulus. The sequence goes on along the minus strand of VXBU01032193.1, from coordinate 1,834,080 downwards.
ATAACACTACAGAAGCAAACTTTACCTTAGGTGAGCTAGTCTCCTTTGTGTCCTTTTACAAGCAGGAGAAAGAGGATCCTTCTGACAGTAATTCAGAGGATCTATGTGTCTGTATCTTGACCACAGAGCAGGACTAGGGAGGTTCTTTTTCAAGTAAAGTTAAGCTTGTGGTGATGACTCTCAATTTTTTTCTATTTTTCTGCTTTGCACCAGACTACAGTATTCAGTGCTGATAAAATGTGAGATAGAGAACCATAGGATTTGGCATTATCTACTAATGCTTGTCTAATTAATTACAGGAACATGAGGATGTACATACCATTTGATTTTTTTTAAGTAGGAGAATACTTAAACCCATTCTTGCCATTTAACTTGATGCAGCCTAGATATAGAAAGTGATTCTGTGATTTGTGTACTAAACATGTAATCCCATTCTCATTTCTCACTGTCAAAGATATCTAGTGATCTCATGTGGAAAGTTCAGAGTGCTGTGTCATGGTCAACATATTTGGTTTCTTTGGAACTAGGCAACCCCAACTTTGTCTATTCCAAATAACAACAGTTCTTTAATAGGGTTCTTTTTAGAGTATTGATAGTACTTGGCAGGAATGGAGAACTATGTGTTCTAGGTGATGGCCTACTTAAGTGTGGAATTATTGTGGTTCTCCTTTATTTGATGAGCTGACTTGCAAATTTCTTCTCTTTGTACCAGAGAATATTTTGCATTAAAAACCAAACTGGGAAGTAACCTGGGATTTTTGTTCTCAGGTCTGGTAACGGTCTCATGTCTTGCAAAGATGTCATAGTTCTTATGACTTTTGAGGTGTTTTTGAAAACATGTGTTAATGCACTGTATTAAAACCATCTCATCTGAAGACAAGACCATAAAACCCAGCACAGAGTTCTCTGAAGGTATCTGGAGAGCTTTCCATAATCTCACTGTGCTGTGGAGAAAACCACTAGACCCTTTAAGAAGGAAACTGTTTTCATACAGTAGGAAAATGTCTGTGATTCTGTTAAAAACCTCTCTTCCAACCTCTCCTTTACTTGAACCTGCCAATTCTATGGTTTCTTCTCTGCTGACCATTGTAGTGACCTAACTGGTTCTTAAAGTCAAGCTGCAAGCTCCTTTTTAGGGTTTTTAAGGCCTTATAATAAGGTAGCTTCCTCCCTCTAACAGCTTTAGAATGAGCACACAGGTCCAGAATTCCTTTTCCTCTTTCTGTGTGTCCTGGTTTTGTCCAGTTATTCTCCCGTCAGAATTAAACCGTGGCCCTGTGCTGTGAGTTTCAGAGAGGAGAATGGAAGAAGGTGAACAGAGGATGCTTCCTCCACAGTGGTAGAGAAGGGTTCCTTTCTCGGGCACCATCAAACATGTGCCTTGTTCTGCAGCAATGTTTATAAATTGATTTTCTGACTTCATGACCTATTTTTGAGACAAGTGCTGGAAACACATTTTGTCCTGGCTCATCTGGGCACCTGTTTCACAAGGATTCTTCATCCTCTCCCATGGTTAAATCTGAGCTTCTGTCTGGATAAGAAAAGGTCTTGAATAAAAAGGAACAGCCCTGAGGGCATCACATAGAAACTTAAATTATATACAGATAAGATCTTTGGTTTTTTTTTTTTTTTTAATTCTATCATTCTTTCCTGCATGCTCAAGCATATTTATTCAAATGGCATTGTTAAAATCCAGTTAGGATGTCATAATTTCTAAGTGCCTCATGTGACCAGATTTCATTTTACTTTTGCCCAAATGTGGAAAAAAAAGAAGACAAATAGCTTTGAAATTTAATTTTGAGTACATTTAATAGGATGGCAATTAGAACTTCCTATAACCATGTAAGTTTGGGACAAAATTTTACAAACCATTCTGCATTACCTGCTTTCTAAAGTACAAAAGAATGCATGAGAAACACCAGGTGTGTTGAAACTGTCTCTTACACATTTAAGAGGAACCTGTGTATAAAGTTTTTTTCTTGACCATGAAAGTCAAAGGATTCATATGTACCAAACTATGTTTCTTAAATATACATGGGACCTTTTCCATGTCAGTTCTGAAGGCTGCAGTCTGCAGGAGTAGTGTAAGGATTTGGGATGCTGTTGGGCTAGTGATTCCAAATTGTAAGTTGAAATGACCTGAAATTTCTTCTAAATTCCAAATTGCATACAGTGTGGGAGATTTGACAGGTTCTAAGAGAAGAGAGAACCAAGGTACATGAGAGCTGTGGAACAGCAAGAGGTGAGATTTGATTATCTGGTCATAGATCATTGCATTTTTACCCCTGTGGTGATTTAGCACCATGCTGTCCTGCTCCTCTCAGCTTCCCAGCATTCATTAACAGCAAAAACTAGAAATTTCAGTTTGGTGCACGAAAATATCAAAAGGACTCGAGTGAGATTCCTATTAGGGTAGAAATAGGCTTTGGAAATCTGCTATCATCCCATCAGCCCACAGAAACACTCCAAAATACCGTATTCTGGGGGAGAGAATGGAAAATAGCTAGAGCACCAAATGTGGCAGCTGGAAACAATTTTTAAAAAATCGAGTAGGCCAGTTATGTTATGAGGGGTAAGAGAGGCAGCTGGGAGATTTAAAAGAGAAGGCCTGGGAGCAGCTGAAAGGTGCCAGCAGTCTGTTAGCAAGAGCATCTGAGAGCTAAACGGCTGCATGTGATGAGAAAACATGCCAAAATGATAAGAGAAACAGCTGGAGAAAAACAAAATTTCAAAGCCTCTGAAACAGGGATGCATATGCAAATTATGCTAACTATTGAATCAGTAAATGAATTACTTGGGGTTTTTTTTTCCTCTCTGCTCTTTTAAGTTCCTCTTGTTTTTATCTTTTTCCAGAATCTGCAATGTGTCCTTTTCTGCTCTCTTCTTCCTCTTGACCTTTTGTTTCCTCCACAGAAAATCAGTATTTCTGAGCAATACTGTTCATTTGTTTATAGTCTCTTAGGCCAATATTTTAACTGCTTATTTTTCTGTTTTCTCACCTTATTAAGGATTTCCCTGCCTATTGCTCTGAACATGAAAACCTCTTGGTGGAACATCCTTTTCTGTGAAGAAAATGGACAGATAGAGGTTGATTTTAGTAGCTCGAAGTGTTATTCTGGCTAGGACCTGTAAGATTTAGATGGCTTTGTATTACACAGGCCTGGCTGGAGGAGTTGGCAGGCTTGGCAGGTCTGGTGAGCTGCCTCTAGAACGTGGCAGGGTCTAAACCAAGTTTGTAGTAAGAACATGGTGACTTTGGAAAGTAAGCTTAAAAAATGCACATTTTTTCAAGGTTTTATACATTTGCAAGTGTATTTTTGTACATATTTTACTATATTTATAATTTTTAGTTTACTTTTATGTGATCACAATATTTGAATCTAATTGAGGTGTGTGCATCAGTGATGTAAAGACATATGCCAGTATCTGATACAGTGTCGTGTTCTTTACCTTAAAAACTGTCTGCTGGTTTTTAGCTGTGAAATCAAGAGACAATATGTATGTACTATTTCCCCATAGATCATAAGGAACAAAGAGCTTATGTGAGAAAAGAGTAGAGGAGAAGATCTTAATAGATTCTGTCCTATCAAAAACTGAAATACAGCAACATGAAAAGAGCAAACATGCTGTCTAGCTTCTCTGAAGCTGTTTGCTAATGACCTCCAATGAACTAGAAAATGTTAGAGAGCATAGGCTCAGCTTGAAGTCTGAGAGAAGAACAAGTAGCAGACTGAGAGAAGGATGCAAAACAACTTAAAGAGAATGGAGATAGTTCATAATTATTTTACAACAACAAAGCCATAATCAGGCATCAAATTCTTGATATCTTTCATGCTGCCTGAAGCACAGTGTTGTGTCCAGGAAGAGCACGCACCGGTTTTGAAGGGCATGAAAATAGACTCACGCAGTAATAAAATAATATGGCAGATTGAAAGGGGGAGAGAGTATAAAACTGCATATTAAAATATATTAGAATGAGCCTTTTTAAAGACATCTGAATTATTACCACTTATTATTGCTGAAATATAATTCATTATGCAGCTTATAATAAAAATTTTAATTAAAGAAAATAATAGTGTCAGGTCAAAGGATTACAATCCAATACGATAAATTTTATACTGAGACAGAAAGCACAGAAAGCACTTTGTCTTTTCCAGTTATGGAAAGTTATGCTTGTCTGGCAAAGAGAAAAATACTTGGACTGAGTGAAAAAATATGTTCATGGTGCAAATTAATTGTTTTCAAAGAAAGCATTTAAATTAATTTTTCAGTTACCTGAAAGCCTTTGATTGTGTCTTTTAAAATAAGATCTGTTGTTTTGGAAGCCTTTGCCATTACATACCTCTAACAGAAACAATTAAACAAAAGCATAAACTTGCAGGAAATTCTGCATATAAGGTGTAGTGTTGCATGTTTTATGCTTATGTAAATTATTCTCTTGGAATGAGAAATTTCATCTTCACTTCTTTATTTTCTCTGTTATTAGCAGCACACTAGGCAATTTATTATTCTGCATTCTGGTGTAACCATAGATGGTCTCTGCTTTAAAAAAAAAAAAAAAAAGAGTTTGAGAAATAAGTGCAGGTGCATGTATCTGAAAAGTGAGATAGTGGATTTGAGAAAAAATGGGGGAGGCACTGTCCAGCTAGGTTTTTTCAGTGCATTGCTTTTGGTAGTTGAAATCACTCTGCCTTCTGCATATCCTGCTTTCCAGCCTGTAGCTTAAGAAGGTCTTTGTCAGTGGCTTGCACCACCTTGTGACTTAGGAGAACTTCCCCCCCCAGGAAAGCTGCCCAGGGTCATGTAGTTGTAGACCTTGAGGAAGAAGAATTCCAGCTGGAGAAGGAAAAAATTGTTCGGTCAGTTATATTTTTAATTAAAATGAGGCAGTGGTGAAGAGTCTGAATTTGCAAGACCTCCTGCAGTAGTAGCATGATCCTGTATATCCAGACAAGCTGCTGTGTAGGCAGCTCCATTTAAACAGATCACGATATGTCCACTTCGTAGTTGGCATGGCTTCCGCACATTCTGCACTTTGAGTGATCTTACTCAAAACATTGTTTCTCAAACAAGATGAGGTGCCTTCTACCACTCCTCAAAAATGAGAAAAACATGTGAAATTTCACCTCTAATGATTTGCTTCAAACTCTGGGAAATAAACTGAGCATTGCTTAAATATTTCTTTTCCCCCTCCTTTCCTCTACACCAAGTCATTACCTGAAGAGGACACTTTATCACAAACATGAACACGTTCCTGCCCTTTTCTTCTTTCTAGCACATCAAATTGAACAGCAGAATTTTTCTTCCAGTAAACCCACACAGGTGTTAAGAGTTGTTCCCATTCTATAAATCTGAGAGCCGATCCATGCCTGGTAGAACACAAAGCTGCTTGAAGGGTTTGCATGCTGCTTGCTCTGCTCAACAACAAGGCCCTCATGAGTTGTCCTCTGGGGCAGCCAGATAGATGTGCAAACACCAATATCTTCTGAATACCAGGATAAGTGAGCAGTGCAGTTAAATAGTTCTTTTCTTGAGATCATTGCTGAATTAGAAATTAAAAGTCAGTATCATTTTAGATCTTTTACCTGTATGACTGACAGAACCTGAGACTTTGTAGATAAAACTGCTTAGACTGAAGAACATCCCACTAAGAAACAATTTCTTTTCATGTTGGCATATTTATGATTTTGTCCTCAGAGGTCAACAAATGGGCAATAACTACCCTTTTTCTCATCCGCATAAGACCTGGAGTATCTTAGTTTTTGATCTCCAGACAATCACAGCATCTTCATAATCAAATTAAACACCACAATAAATGCTGAGAATCCATTAAATTTTTTTTGTTTTCAATTAGTTTTACTTTTGCTATCACCTAGCAGACTGTAATTTTTACCCCTCTGGAGGAAAACTCTCTGGTCTCCTGCAGTTCTCCCAGGGCATATTCATGCATTCTGTTTTCAGTCTGGGCCCTGGCTGGATCTCAATCTCGCTTGATTGTGCCCAAAGCTTGCTATTCTGTTCTCTGCAGCAATGGCTGTGGCAGTCAGCGTCCCAGCTGGAACAAGGGATCATTAATACAGTGCAGCCACATTTCAACTAAACCATATCCTAAATGCAATAGACACAGTGCCTGCTTCTGCCTAATACTGCCATTCCCTGTGTTTAGGAAAGCCAGATTCCTTGAGGTTCCTCCACACACAGTTTGTATCTGTGCCAACCTGTATTCTTGGAGAACTGCTGGCAAGCACCACTGCACTGGTGTCGAGATCAGGCCAAGGCGCTCCATAGGGTTTGCACTATAGTGAAGACAAGACACAAGATCCTTGAAGCCAGCTTCATTCTTGAATTCTAGTGGGCACCAAGACCTTCTTTCCCAGAAAGACACTGCAGTGCTGATTTCTTTGCCTTTTTACTGGCCTTTGCTAAGCTAAACTGATGCACCCACACAGAGAAAGCCTTTCAGCTGTGGTGCATGCCCTTCTCACTCAGCTGAGCTCCTGCAGCCACGTCAGGGGCAGTTCCCACTGACACCAGCCCTCTGAAGGCTGGTGGGCACGCTTCTGTTTCCACACTCAGCTGCTGCTCTCAGAACTCTATGCTAGACTCTGATTTCTTTTGGCAAGATCTCAGGTGTTGTTAGAGTAGAGAGCCCTTCCTGATAAGGTCAGAGGAAAACCAGTTTCATGACACTGTAGTGTACATGGAACTGGTGACATTTACAGAAGAGTAAAGCCAGGACATCTCTTTACTCTCTCTTACATGAAAACCAGTATAAATGATGATGCCTCTCAGGTTAGTGAAAGGATTCACTTTACAGAACATGAGAAAAGAGTTTTGTTATTAAAGCAGTTCTCTAATGGAGAAAAAGCTAATACTCATGAAAATCAAGAAAGACTGGTGCATAAACTTACATGCTGTGATGCCTAAGACTTGGTTAATGAAGAACATATTTTCATTAAATAGCGCTCATAACATAAATTCATGTAAAGGAATGCACACTATTCCATAACCATATATTCCAAAAGAAAATGTAAACATTCCACTAATGTGCTACTTGCCATCTTCCAAGGATGGAAGAGAGCATGCTGGTCAATGAAAGCAGCCCACTTTTAAGGTCCTTCATTGCTATTGTGATGAAGAAATTGCATTTTAATTGAAAGTATCTATCACTTAAAAAAGCTTTGGCCATTATATGAAAGAAAAGCTTGTGTTTCAGCTTTGTTATGCTTTGGTTGTTCTTCCCCATGTTTATTTGTCTGCATAAAACAGTATGGTTAACTTGATGATCTTAAAATTCTTTACCTAACCTAAATGATTCTGTGATTCCCAAATTGTCCACTTACCCTCAGTGAAAACAAGGTTTTCCTCTAGACTTCCATTATTCCTATCTTCATTCAGAAATATTACTAGTGATCAACTTAGGAGATGAATTCCAGCGGTTTGAGCAAGTAGCCAGGGAATGACAATTTTTGGCAACATCATAGAATCCCCAGCGTTTCCCTTTGAAGCAGTTGGAATATGCAGTGGTGTGTTTGTTGAAAGCCATTCAATTCTACTGGCTCTCATCAGGAAAAAACAAAAACTATCTACTCTTCTTGCTTCTACTTCTAAGTGCAGGGATATTTTGCTTTGAAGCAATTTGTGATTTTAAAAAATAGGGGGGTTTAATAGAAAATGTTTTTTTAATTATCTGATTTTATTGTTCTAGGAGACAATTTTGTTTACTGCAGGATTTTAAACTTTATCTTATTTTTTTCATCACTACAAATCCAAAAAGCATCATCAACAACAACAAAAGTCTACGTTTTTCACAGGGTGGCAAAATCCCTTACCTGCATTGCTGGATAAAAATGTGTTCTGTTCTTCAAGTGTGTTGTAAAGATTCCTTCATGTCCTTGAAAGTGCAATGACAAAATTATTTTAACAGCCTAATGACAGGTGATGGATTCACTGAGCTTTGCTTATGACCTAGCTCTGTCAGTTTAGGTGTTTTGACATATTTTCCTCGGGTTCAAATGGAGTCATCGAATTTAGAAGAAGATGAGCTGCAGGTAGAAAGAGCTATTTTGTAAACACTTTTCCAGATTTTGTAAATTTTGAGGTGAAAGACAATGGGGTTTTCTTATTTTACCCCTTTTAAGTCTTAAGAAGGAAGTGACTGGGCAGCTGCAAGAGCCCTTGCTCTATAAAGGAGTGGGGAGCAAATTACCCACAACAGTCACAAGTAGAGAGCAGAGAAGAAGCAAGAGGCACAGTGAAGTCTGGTCCAAAGATAAACATGAGGATACTGAGCTAAGGAACATATATATGTCAGAGACCTCTCACCGATTCATTTGGATAGCATCTTTTGACTTTCAGATGCTTGGTGATGAAATAGACTTTGGTGGGTTCCTCCCTATTCCCAGACTGTTTAGGTCAAAAATAATGACAGTGTAAATGTAATGATAGCCCAAATTCATGGCTTATCTCAGCAAAATTGGCACATGGAACTGGGAAACATTCCAGACCTAATGTGCTTTATGTTGAGAAAAGATGATAATTGTTATGTGTGCACATCTGCATGTTTGAATGCAGTCACGGTTGTAGTTTTCTCCTTATTCTTTGACACTATGTCAATCTTTTTTTTTTTTTTTCTCATAATTTTACACTGCATTTTGGAGGGATAAAAGTATCTGAAAACAAGCCCCCGAAGCCCAATCATCAGTCATAGTAAGTATTTTGTAAATTCACATATAACCATGTTATTTTTAAACATATACAGGCTCTTTAGAACTGAAACACAGGTTCAAAATAGAATGATTTTTCTCAAAGGGTTTGAGCATAGCTAGGAAATTGCTCAGTTTAAAACGGGTAAGCATCTGGTGAACAAGACTAAGAGGTACTTTGAGGAGTTGCGTCATTATTTTCATCCTAATATCGTCCTGCATGTTTGAAAAACCCAAGAAAAATTAGAATAAATGACATCTAGCAATGTCAAGTTATGTTCACTGGTTAATAGGAAAATAAATATACTAGGAAAAATTGCAATTCTAGCAGCCAGGTCATCAATGTAACCTTCCAAGATATTACACCTTTTTTAATCTACACATTCCTTAGCAATGCTTCCTAGTTTCAACTTCTCCCTCCCTCTGCAAGAAACTCAGCACTGGTCACTTTTCAGTATAGAAACTCTTTTGAAGGTTTTGGAAACTCAACTGGAAATGTAGTGTGAGAATTTTTTTGCATATATGCCATCTTTCAAGTAAAATGCTAACATTTTTTCTGAGTGTTCACAGATTTCATAATTAAGTGCTGCTACTTCTGTTATTTTATTTTGGTCCTGGTAATGTGAACTGTTGGCATTTCAAGTGTGTGAGGTGTTAGTGAGGTGTATTTTATGTACAAAGGTCTGTTCAGCTACTCATTTATCAAAAGCGAGAGTTAGTGTTCATGTTGTCTGCCCAAAGCTAAGTTATCTAGTGGAGCTCACATATTCACATTTTTGCTGACGTTATTTATTCTGTCAAGTTAGAGCCAGAGCTTTATAAGCTGAGTCATAAACTTTTATTCTGTTTCCATTGTGGCTTACCACAAGACAGACCCCTCCAGGGCAGCAAACATTCCCCTTCACACCCCTCCCTGGGGGTGTCTGTCACCTCCAGACAGAGGCAGGGGAAGGCACAAGGACGTTGTCAGGGTGTGCATCAGTAGAGAAAAGATGATTTCTTCATCCTGTGTCAAAGAGAAGGTTAGTGTGCCATCAGTGTGCTCTGCCTTTCTCTCAGAGGGACTTCTGATTTTGATTCCCACTTGATACCACGTCTTCTACGCAAGCCCCTTGGAGCAAGACCAGGGTAAGAAAATAGAAGAGCAGAGTGGAAAATAGCATTTATTGTTTTCTACTTACCTCTCTGCTGGGTGTTCACATGCTTCTTAGCAGAAGGAGCACTACAGTGTGCTCTGCAAGGTCGAAGATCTTAAGGTCAGATTGCAAAAGGCATTGCAGCAACACTTCTCAGCAGCCAGGCTTGAAGCACTCATTAAGAACCATGGCAGCATCAGGCCAGGATGTTAGTGAATGTTCCAGTTCTGGAGTTTCATAATTGTCCATGGTGAAATGAAGTCTGACCCCAAGACCAGGAAAAATCTTTTCTATCACTTCAGTTTCACTTCTCCCCTCTTTTGCAGATGAAAAAGACCCTTTATGTGGATGAAAGAGCAGCTTGAATTCTGCAGTCAAGCCTGTGCTTCTGCTGAAGTCACAGTAAGAGTGACAGCTGCAGGAATGAATTTCAGTATGAAGACTGTATGGACATTCCCTCATTCCATAAAGAACTGGTTAAGGCTGCCTTGCATTTCACAGAGCCTTCTTTCAGACATCAGGTGGCAACTCCTTTTGGTCATTAGTGGCTTGGACTGACACTGAAATGTTAAGTAATCCTAAAGATTACAAATCCATCATTGACTGGACCTCAGCAGCTGCTTCACTGCTTCACAGTTCAATTATTATATGCAAAAAGGTCTCCTGACCTTTAGGTTTTTTGTAACATCTAAAGCAGCAACATCTTCCTACATGCTTGTTGGAAGGGTTCAAGGACCAAAAAACTGCCAAGTGTGGAAGGAGATTAATTCAGGGACCTCTTGAGGAAGCTCAGCCCACATAAACTCATGGGACCTGATGGGCTGCACCCCAGGGTGTTGTCATTCTGAGGCTGCTTACTATCTTCACTGAAAGGTCATGGAGATTGGGGAGGTTTTCTGTGACAGCAAAAAAGCAGATGATGCACCCATCTTCAGAAAAAGGGCATGCAGGACAATCTAGGGAAATACTGAACAATCATGGAACAAGCCATCTTGGCAGAAATTTCCAGGCACATGAAGGAGAATGCAGTGATTTGGAGCAGCCAGCATGGATTTACAAGGGTAAATCACACTGGACCAACTTAACTGTCTCTTGTGATGAGGTGACTTCATCTGTCAAAGAGGGGAAAGCAGACAATGTTGTGTACCTTCAGTTTAGCAAGGCTTTCCATGTAGTCTCCCACAGAATCCTTGTATCCAATTTCAAATGGATAGTTAGGCAAAAAAACTAACTGAATCATTGGTCAAAAGGGCTTATGCTTTGTCTCCACTGGTTACAATGGAGTTTCTTTGGGGTGTGGCTGGCCTGATACTATTATGAATGACTTGGAGGAAGAGATGCCATGCAGTACAGTCAGGTCTGTGGACTGATTATACTTAATGGAGGGTGTACTTGATATGCTAGAGATCAGGCCTGCCATTCAGAGATCCTTCACTTGCCAGAGGAAAGTTCATGAAGTTCAGTCAGGACAAATAGAGCGCTCTTTATCTGAGGTGGACTAACCCTCATGGCTTGGTTAGCTTCTTTGCTGAAAAGAAAAGGCTTGGGGCAGGCTGAACAGGAGTCAGGGGTAAACTGTGGCAGCAGTAAAAGTGCATCAGACTGTATCAACAGGAGCACAGATGGCAGATCAAGGAGACTGATTATTCCATTTTACTCAGCACTCAGACCACAGCTGGCACAGTGGGTCCAGTCTAGAGGCTCCCAGTACATGACAGCTGCTGGCAGACTCGAACGACTCCACTGAACGGTCAGCAGGACGGCTGGAGGTTGAAGCATGAGAATTGTGAGGAGAGGGTAAGGCATTGAGGTTTGTTCGGCCTATGGAAGAGAACAGCAATTTTGCAGTTCCTAAGAGAAGGTTACCGAGAAGACAGGGCTGGGCTTTCTGCCAAAGAATGAGAGACTAAGGCTGTAACAAGCAGGGGAGGTGCTGGTTAGATAGAAGGGGGAGAAAAATGACACGATGGGAATAATTAGGTAGTGGAATAGATTACCCAGATGGATTGTACAGTCTCCACATGGGGAATTTTTAAGATCTGACTGGACAAAGATACAGACCTCCCAAAGTTTCCTCCATTCTGAATTACTTTCTGATAAGCCTCACAATGGATCTTCTTCATCTCCTTAACGGAATTTCCTCCATATAATACAGTTCCCATCAATCTGTGTATTTGAAGTCAGTGTATATGCTGCTATTCACTCCACAGACCAGGAAAACTATATAAAAGATTGCCCCTCTAGTTTTAACTAAAAAAGATCTAAGACAATTTGGGCAAGAACAACACTAAACAGGATGAGACAACATTTTTTTATTGTTTTAATACGAGTGAATAGATTAAGAGATCTGAAATGTTGTAAAGCAGTATACATACTGAATAAATAATATGCACAGGAGAGTCAAGTCTACATTGTAACACTGGCTAGTATTCAGAATACTTTAAATAAATCCAGTGACATTGGATAAAGTCCATAAAAATGCTATCCTGTCTTCCCTTGTATGAAATTGTTCAAGTATAAAAAAATCCAATACAGTGTAAAATATTAAATTCCATTTCGGTCAAGAATAAAAATTGCAAGTATTGTAGTTTCACAGGACAATGTAAAGCAGCATTTTCTAGCAAAGGGAAAAATAGTCAGTCTACATACAGATGAGTGAGAAAACGGCACTAATGTATTTGAGAGGTCTACATGAAGAACTAGTAGAGGGAAAAAGAATGAACTAGCAATACTTTATGTAAAAACCTAAAAAAGTGTTAATTTAAGAGTACCCTCATACAGTGCACATACTGAATTTAAATAAATCCAAGTCAACATCCTTAGTTAATTAGGTTAATATTTAATATGCTACATCTAAGCCTACTAAATAATTTATACCATGAGATGAATACATAATTTTACAGTGTCACATCTAAAGTCGCTTTCTTTAGAGCGCAGCATAGTAAAACTTTCAAAATAAATATTTCTTTTTAAATAGCATAACAATTAAGGCACAGTATAAATCACATACCATTAACCCTTCAAGAACTGCAGTCTTGGTAACAAAAAGTTGCCCTTGTGTACTGTATGTTTGCTAATAAATACTTTAAATATAATCCTGAAATAGATATTAAAATTGTACAAATGGTTTCAGAAAGGAAATTCCCTTAAAACAGTTCTTAAAAGGTTTTAATTCATTAGGCTTCTTCCTGCCTTTATTCACAAGCTACTAATAGATGCAATAAATAGAAAGAGAAGGCTGTTGTAGTAAAGGGCTGATCCTATTTTAGAATCAGAATAGCTGACACCAGCAGTTAAAGTTTCCCAAAAGTGAAACGGGATGGGGCGAGGGATTAGGATGTGACAAGCTCATCACATGAGCACGAGTGATGTGTTCTGTCCAGAACTGTCTGTGTTATTGATTGTCTCTACAGCTGTTGCACCCCTTACTTCCACATCACTTGCTCCATAGTTCCACTCATCCAGAGGACAGAGAAGAAAATAACTTTGGTGCCTGTCCGCCATCTTACTAGCCGGCCATCTTCCTTGGGTTGTTTGGTGCCCGTCAGCGAGACAGTGACAAGGTCCTGCCTCACAAGGACAACTTCTGAAAGCTAGAAAGGACAATCAGTGCTTTAAGCTCGTTTCCTCTTAAAATGGATAAAGGTTACATATTGCTGACTCAAGTTTTCTCCCTGGTTCAAACTTTTCAGATACCATTTTCGTACTTATAAAAGGCAGTTTTGTTTCCCTGATACTGTAGAAAGTACATCTTTGCTTTTTTTTTGGTTCTTTTCTGTTTGAAAGTATGAAGTCCCATTGCTACTCCCACCACTCTTTCATGACAGCACAGCATTCTTCCCCCCATTTTCTTCTGGCTTGATACTTGAAACTAGACCTGCCGCACTACCCTTCCCCTCTAACAACGTGATTTGGATGCAAACTGTATGAAGACAGCGGAATAAAAATCTTTAGTTTCGCAATAGCATCGCTTTCCTTAAAGCTCCTTAGTTACTACGAATTGTCTCTGTTAACTACTTTACACTGGAAGGCCGAGAAGAGGAAGAGAGAGCGCTTGCTTCCTTCAGGAAGTCCATCTGCTATTGCATGCGGTCCGTCTGCAGCTGCTGGGGCTGGTACTGGCCGAAAGCCGCCGCGGCCGCCGCGGCCGTGCCGGGCGCCGCTGCCGTGAGGGGCTGCTGCACGGCGTAGCCGTAGCCCCCGGCCGCCACGTAGCCGGCGGCGGCGGCCGGCGAGGCGGCGTACGGGTACTGCTCGTAGGCGGCCGCCGCCGCCGAGTACTGCGCGTACGCCGCTCCCGTGTAGTCGATGTAGGGCGTGGTGGAGGCGGCGGCCGCCGCGGGCTGCACGTGCGGAATCACCACTCCGGGCTGCACAAAAGCCTGTGGATAGACATAGTGAGCGGGTATCCTGTTGAAAGAGGGGAGAGGGAGTTAGAGCCGGTAGGCGAGTCAGCGCCGAAGCGTCATATCCATACTCCGAACTAAAACAAACTCAATTTAGTTGTTGTTATGTGCATAGGGTTGCCACAATAACTTGACTCGATGGGCCAATCGTCAGCTCGCTGGCCCGAAGAGATGCATCGCTCCAAAGCACAGCGTTGTAGCTGAGTTAAGTCAGGGTGTTCGGGGTTCCTTGAGGATATGGTATCTTTAATTCAAATCTTTAGAAGGACCAGCATTACTGATGTCTGTTTTAAGACAACTCCGAAGGACTAACCTTGATTATTCCATCTGGAAAATTGCAGTTCTTGTTTCTCAAATCACCTGCAAGTAATTTTTATTACCCTTCTTCTCTCTTAACTACTGGACTCTTAGTAAAATTACTTCCTGCGATACTTTTAGTATTAGTAACTGAGCAGTTTGACAGCATCACTATAATGAGTTTGACAACAGCCAATAAGGCAACAAAATGGTTGAACCCTGACTTGTACGTCAAGTCTTCATAGGGAGGCATGTTGAGCGTATTGTGGCAACCCTACTTAAGTTGCTATGCAGACTCAGCACACATTAATTTCTCTGCAACCTCAGTCACCCTTATTAAAAATAAGAAAAAAAAAACCAACACAGGCGACAAAGGAGTTTAAATAGAGTTCACAAGTGTGGTAAACACAGCAAGAATCACACTTTCCAAACGAACGATAGTGCAGCTCACTCCGTCACAAGAGGCCATTGAGGGGAAGCTACATAGATGCTATTAAAATCCATAACAGTGACTCCTAAGTACATGTGCATCACACTTTTATAAAAGTTCGTAAGGACACAAGGGTCAAACCTGTTTGATTATCAGGTCACTGATGTCCTGTTTTGTGCCAGCTCGTTTATTTCTATGCAAGACGTACAGCATAGAGTTTTTTGGGAGGTGGGCATAAGATTAAGTCTAAATAGATCTGGTGCTTAACAAAAGCAGAAAAACCACAAATTAACAGTTTAAGAAATAACCATTCTGAATAGATGAGTAAACACTTTCCCATCTTGTCCAAGTCACATAATTTGCTTTCTTGGCTTGTTTACTTAGCCCTTTAGTTTTAAAAACTGGTCATATCATTGTCTTAGCACACAAGTGTACAAACATGTTAATCTCATGGCTGGATTTTATCATATAATATGATCTAAAAAAATACTCTGTATAATTCTCATTTTACATTTGTAACTCTGTCTTGCATCTGGATTTCCAAAGAGAAGTCCTTCATACATGCAACTCCTTCCCAGCCAGTGAATCTATATAAATGCATGAAAAACTTCTTGTGCAGATTCACTGCTATTTCATGCTGAACTTTCTTTACCTTTACAGACACCTCTAAAGACTGCACCAACCTTTGAACACACTTTAAGCGCAGATTAAAATTGTAGTGGTAAAAACTGTCCTCTATTCTCCAAATACAAGATTTCATCAAAAGGGTTTGCTGGGTTTTTTTTTTTTTTTCATTTAAAAATAGCTTTAAGATGTACTTAAGTGGTCAAGAAGGAAACATCAGAAGGGACACTGTCAACTAGAATCATAGTGAAACATAGTTTAAAATAAGTGATAGACTTTAAAACAGCTTAGTTTTCTTTTTCAGAAAAAAAAAAGAGTTCAGTTGCTTGAATAGGAGTATTAGCAGAGAGAAATATTCAGTTGCCATGTTTAAGACATGAACACCACAATCATAAAAACCCAACACGTCAATGAAATTAATTTCCTGTTGTGGGAAGGAGAAAAAAAAAAGTGACAAATAGGGAGGGATTGGGAAGGGAAAGAAAATATAAAACAAAACCATAAGTTGGGTTTTTAACACTCACCTAATTTATGAAGTGATTAGCCAGAAGTGCATTTGAAGCATACTTAAGCTGGCTCTGTGCATTTAAATACACATCATTACCTGAGCTCTTCATATGGATGAGCATAAGCAAGCATTTTGTATTGGTCACCAACCAAGTACAATTCTAATAAACGTTACACCGTATTTCTTAAGCATTTAAGGAAAGAGGTATAAAGACAAATCTGAAGTCACAGAAAGCCTCTTTTGCATCATGAAGAGTCCATTTAACACCATATCAAAGGAATCTTTACATTCAGCACTTATGGAAGAGAGTAATTCTAACAGAAGAGACAGTAAGCAAGCTTATCAGGCTGATTGTGTTGTCTTGAACTGATATTACTAAGATTTTCGGAAGACACTTGGACACTCAGCCATATCCTTGAACAAGACAGAAAGATACATGTGCTTCCACTTAAACTCTTGTGACTTGGTTTATTTAAGCCAAGAAACTAACAGGTGGTGAAGTTATGAAACATTATCTGTTTGCCACATCTTACCCTACAATAAACATAAACCCTGTGCAGGCTCCTCTCCACCATGCCATTTAACACATGATGATTGACAGCATAAGCTGCAGTGGGGCTATTTTTGATCATCTGTCATGCTACAACTGTTTTCAGTCAAGTAAAATGGCTTTATATGGCCCAAGTAAATTTCTACCTACTGCAGAGGCCAGGACACAAAGATCTCAGCCATTCAGAACCCAACTGCTTTTCAAGCTCTGCCAGGTCAAAAGCTGAAAAAGCAATTCCCAGTTACACTAGAAATCCTTAGTTTTAAATAAAAGCTGCTGCTTTACTTTTCAGAGTGATAGTGTGAGAAATGCACAGGATTTAAACTCTCTTTCCTGGCAGCAGTTTTTATTTTGGAATGTGTATTTACTGTTTTATGCTTTTGCAATAAAGGAAAGTAGAAGCCATATTTAACTTTAGCAATAACTGTAGCTTTGAGATACTCAAAATTCAATGACCTACATCCCTGCCACGTGCCTTAAGACTTTCTTTGTTGTTATAACAGAAGATTTATGTTTAACTGAAGACCTCAGAAATAATCCTGTAGGCAACAATAAAGTGAACGATAATTTCAAAGGAAAACTGTGGCATATAGAAATTCAGCAGGAGTAGTGCATCTTTAACTCTCAGCATTCTCACAAAACTCTTTACATTCTCACAAAAGTAGATATTTAACTTTAAACAAAGTGTTTTGCTTTGGGCCTTGCATGGCATCTTTTGCTTTTGTAAGCATAATTAAAGAGTAGATTTT
Source organism: Bombycilla garrulus (assembly GCA_013400315.1). Classification (NCBI taxonomy): domain Eukaryota; kingdom Metazoa; phylum Chordata; class Aves; order Passeriformes; family Bombycillidae; genus Bombycilla; species Bombycilla garrulus. Next base: position 1,816,675 of record VXBU01032193.1, on the reverse strand, counting down.
CACCAATGAACAGCTCTCCTTTTAACAGAAATAGGTTCCATAAACATTAAACGTACAAGACCCTTACTATGTTTCCTTTTATCTGATAACCACTAAGAGGACATAACAGCAGGCTAACTTCTGACTGTTCCAGCTTCATTCCCTCTTTTCAGACTATCTGTAGTCTAGTATTATACAGGTCTTTTGATCACAAACTCAAGAGGGGGCTTTTCCTTCTCTCTTAAGAAAGGCAGATTTGCCTAACTCTTGGAAGATATCAAGCATGTCGTATCAGCTAACCATTTGATAATGGGCTTAATAACTTTGGATTTAACTCCGGTCTTACTGAAAACAGTGGGTATGTTTTCATTTTGATGAAAGTACAGGTTTTAGAAAGAAAATAAAGAAAGAATCTCCACACCAGTTACATCCTACACCAATACCTCTGAATAACCCTGAGTTTTCCCACCAATATTAAAGTAAAAATTACATTAGCAAAACAAGAAAAGCTATCTTGGGAAGCAAAGTCATCTTCCCCCTCCATAAATTCCTGTTGAATTCAGAGATAGTATTTTAATAAACAATCCTGAAAACAAAGCTGTATAAATAATCAGTCCTGTGATCAAACAGCTTTCTATGCAACACACCAACAGTAAGATAGGTGCTGAATGCAAAAAGCAGGAAGAAATATTATTCTGCAGCACTGAATAAAAAAAATTCCCTGCATTTTAAATGCGCCATACGTTGAAGCTAATCTAGTTTCTGTCTCCCTCCACCACATCAGTGTTGTACTTAAGTCAGAATATTGAACTTCTGCATCTTCTCAGTACAAGTAATGTAACATAATCAAATAATTTTAAGTTTATTATTTGAGAGATGTGAAACCTTATGTTGTGGATGCCCTGCCTCTGAAAGTGTTCAAGGCCAGGCTGGATGGAGCTCTGAGCAACAAGGTGTTCTTGTCCATGGCAGGGGTTGGAACAACATGATCTTTAAAGGTCCCTTCCAACCCAGGCCATTCTATGATTCTGTGATTCTAAAACACAGCTGACCGTACCAACACATGGCAGCACCTCACTAATTTGCACTGTTAGGAAAAACCCCAAAAGTCAACCACAAAACATTTGAAGCTTTTTGTGTATGGATTAGCTGAGTATTGGTAGTGAATCACCACTACAGCCTGTTTCACACAGCGTATTAGGGAAGTGTACTTCCAAGGTGCAACTGCACAGGAAGAACAAAGGCTTTAGGGTGACCATGCATTTCAGTGCAATCCACACAGCAAAAGTGAACTCTTCAACAGAAGGAGATTCAAATAAGCACTGAAACATCCCCTCTTACTGTCAATGAAGTGAATGAAGATGTTCATTCATCCTAATGAATGCTGTTCTCCTTAAGCTGAACTACATACTTTAGATAAAGATGCAGGTCACTGCAAATTATGAGGAGGAAGAAAGATTAGTAATCTCTGTTGTGTACACACAGTAAAAGAAATGTAACAGCCAAGGATGAAAAATTACCAATTTCATATATACATGACTCTGTGACCAACATTCCTTCAGATTTATGAGCAATGCATTAGAAATCCAACCTTGTTTAGCTTGCTGGAAGAATTTCCCTGACCTAAACATGGTTTATGTCATCTATTGTTGGCTTTGGATAAGGAAAGCAAGAAAGACTCCTACATTTGCACAGTCCTTTAAGCAACGGACTGCCACAGGTCCTCCTTTTCTGTTGTGCTCAGAAAATACTCAGTCTGTCTACAGCTGATTCCTGCACAGTTCAGCAGCTCCCTTTTCAGCAAGCGTTTTAACAGCTCTGGCGATGAGGTATTCTGCCTCCTGCTTGCCTTAGTGCAGGCATCATAAACTGATCACTGCATACACACTGTCATCTCACACTTCAACAAAGCAAGCAAAATACAGTAGAGGATAATCATAACAAGGTAAAAAAAAAAAACAAACAAAAAGACAAAAAGTTTTTTACAGCCTCCTCACTCTCAGAAGAATCAACACGCTGTTTTAAAATTACATGAAGTTTCTAGGAAAAACTTTTTCCTGTAGTTTTCAGCATAGGAACTGTTTCTTTCCATTCTGACAAATCAAATTACTGAGAAGCTATTGTTGCTTAATAACAGATAAGTATGATATTCTAAAGCTATTCTAATCAAATAAACAAAATACATTTGTGACATATTTTCCCTACTTTACTGTTAGCTTATGCATTAATTAGCAAAATGCACTATTTCGCAATGAGTTTCTCAGTCAGTGTGCATTAGTGAAGTGACATTGGAAAGCTTAAAGCAGACTTCACCTCCTAATGATATGCCTATAAAAAGCAAGAGTTAGATCCACTTAGGAATAGTTCATACTCAAATTCAAGAGAAATGCACTACATATTAAAGACAGATTGAAGAAAAAGTCCCCTCAAATTAGAAAGCCCAAATGGACGAACATCGTTAATAAGGAGCTCCACACCCTTCCCAAGAAAAAAACCCCCAAAAATTATGAACATGCAAGCAATATGTTGATTTACTTAAAAATCAAGAAGTCACACAATTTAGCACTCACTACAAAATATGGTTAAAAAAGTCACAGGCTACAGCTTGAAAGCAAGGAAAAAAAAAGGCCCTTTGCTCCCCATGGCAAAGTCACTCCTCAACAACAAAACCAAAATTAAAAAGACCCCCCCCAAAAAACTTTCACTACAGCTCTTTCAATTAAATAAAAGCACACAGTTTAGCTATCAACACCACTTCATTACTGTAATAAATAAAAAAAAAAGCACACGGAGGTCTATTGACTATATGAAAAAACATACATGCATCGTTAATCACCATTTTAGCTTGTTTGTGTTTGAGTCTACTGGTTACAGAGTTTAATTCCAAACAGAACTATTCCACCTCTTATCATCATATCCTTCTGATCAGTTATCTTAACTGTAAACGATCCCTGTCAGATTAGAAAGAGATAAATAACATTGAGTCAAGCTGAAAAAAGAGAAATGGGGCACAGCAATCTTGCATCAAATCATACCTCCTTGTTTTATCATAGGGTCATGTGGGACTGGACTGCTTAGTCGGAAGGGCCGTGTCCCGCACAACTTGACTCAGCTGCGGCATTTAGAACATGACCGACAAGGTGAGTGCATTTATGGGTATACATTTATAAATTGAGAGCTTCAGCATTGCTGGCCAGCTTTAAGGATGCTACTGCAAGAGGCCTTCAACAAGCATACTTTTTCTTTCCTTTTTTTTTAAAAAAAGAATTTTTTTTTTCCTCCCCTGTTTGAGGTCCCATTGAGACTTACCCGAAAGGCCTCTGTATGAGTGCTGGATGAAGCTGCTGGACACCAAAGGCAAAACCTACCAAAAAAAAAAAACACATCACATTCTCTGTATGGGTGTTTTTTTGGCCAATTATTTGTGCTATACACTCACACACACACACACACACACACACACACACACACACACAAAAACGACAGAGTAAGAGCCTTCACTAACAGCCTGCAATAACAACATCTGAAAGGCTGCAGAACCAAAAATTAGAAAGCAAAATGTATCAGTCCATACACTCACATACAGAGAACTTAAACCAGTAAAGCACATGCTTTCCTAGAGATGTTTAGGAAAATTACTTATTCTAAACAAGTACACGGTTTTTGTTCACATTTTACCTGATGCTCCATTTGGATCCCTAACTTTAGCATCTGAATGACTGGATGGTGCTTTCCATTCATCAGCGCATTTGTGCAATTTCTACAGACTTAAATTTTAAGTCACCCCTACTCATGAGAACTTAGCACAGGGAGTCAAATCCCAATTTCATTTCTGTTCTCCAAACACCCTAGCATAAACCTTGTCTTTCCTTGGCAGGTATTTAATTATTCGCACAAGTGTTCATCAGGCTAAACACAGGGGAATTCAGATTGGCCTCCTTTAGAGCACAAATGTGCACACAGTCCACGCTCCTCTCACTCTTGCTGCAAAGCAGCAGTCTGGGAAGTGGCTAGGACATCAGACTGTCTCAGATATGGTCTTAGGAAAAGCCATTTCATTTTAAAATCTCCGTAATAGCTCCCATCTGCTTGAGAAGTTTGCATTAAGATATTGTTTGTATTAATAAGACCGCACACATTGGAAGCGATTCACTCCTAGGCCAATCTTACCCTGCAACGATACTGTAAATGGTCAGCGCCACCACATTCCCAGAGGCAGGAATAACCAATGAAGTGTTTGAGCTGTGGAAGTCTTCCTGGGGAACTCCAGATATTTTATCTCTGGTAATTTTTGTTTTTTAAATAAGGCACATGTGCAAAATAGCCAGAAAGTTACTACATGCTGCATTTAAAAATCAAAACCAAAGCACGCCCAACTGTGCGCGTACTTCAGGAAGGTGGAGGGCAGCACTACCTTTTTTTTGAAGTTTTACTCTTCAGAAATCTGAGGTATGGAGAGAAAAGCCATTCGGGGTTGCCTCCTCACCTGGCTGCATTATCCGCGGCTTGGCACCCAGGTACGCCAGGTTCACGTTGGCTTTCCTGCCATCGATGATGGGGTTGGGGTCCTTACAAGCCCTTTCAGCAGCAGCTCTGTCAGCCATGGTAACCTTAACGGGCGATGCCTCGCATTAGATCCCTTTCCGCGGGGAAGGAGAAGCCTCCCGCCCATAGCAGCGACCCGGCCGTACCCGCGGGCGGCGCCGAGGGGCCCCCGGCCGGACCCCGGCCCCGGTGCCCG
>VXBU01032193.1:1756641-1811527 GCA_013400315.1 Bombycilla garrulus | reverse complement strand
TCCTCTTTTCCCCCGCCCCCCGTTTTCCCCCCGCCACCCAGCTACAATGCAATTCCCTTCTGCCTTTGCAGACCCAGCTTCCTCCTCCTTCAAGAGCGGAGCCTCGCAGCCTCGGGCGGTTTTGAGGTAGGTACCGGCAAAAGGAGGAGGGGAGGCCGGGCAGCAGCCAGCCTGGCGGCCGTAGCGCTGGAAACGAGCAGAAACAGCAGCTGGAAGAGCAGTGCAGGGCCTGGGCTCTAACAACTGAGTGGCCTCCCCCCTAAAAGCCACCAGGTCGGNTCTTGGTGTAAGTGGTGTCCTTCTGCGTCGTGTGCATCTTCCGCCCGGCCCTGCGCGCCGCGCCGCGATCTGCACCCACGCGTGGCCGCCGGGGCGTGCGGGTCCTGGGCGGCGAGNGCAGAAACAGCAGCTGGAAGAGCAGTGCAGGGCCTGGGCTCTAACAACTGAGTGGCCTCCCCCCTAAAAGCCACCAGGTCGGGCACTCTCGGTTCCTCCTCCTCCTCCTCCTCGTAGGGGCGGGGACGGCGGCGGGGCGGACCCCGCGCTCGGCCGCGGCGCAGCCGGGGCTGACACACAGCTGTTGGCAACAGCTGGATGCCCCCCGTGCGGCGGCAGCCGGGCCTCGGGGCCGCCAGGCAAAGGGGCGGCCTCGGAGGTGCCCCTCGGGGTGGCCCGGTGCCCTTCGAGGCAGTTTGCTGCAAACAGCAAGTGCCAGGAGACAGGATCCGGTGGGGTCAGGGGTGCCCGGCCGGCCAGAGAGCCCGTGGGCACAGCCGGCTCCCTGGCTGCTGCCGGTCCTCAAATGCTTCGATCCCTCCCCAAAGGCTTGTGGTCAAATCTCTGCAACCTTCACTTAGTGTTCTCTCCTGGCTAGCAAAAGTACGGTGCTGCAACACATCCATTTTTATTGTGGTGGTGCTGGTGGCTGTGGTTCTTGCTGTTCCTTTGGTCACAAGATGAAAGAAAATGGTAAAGCTGTTTCCCTTGTTTTTCTCTTCTCTTGCTGCCTCTGCCCTATGCTGGGACTAGGAAGGATGAGGAGAAACATAAAGAAAGGAATGTCTGTGTGACATGAAGAGAGAGCGGACTGTGAGAGTTCGGGGGAAGGGAGACTCACAGGGAGACCGGAAGGATGGGAGGAAGGTTAAAGATTGGGGAAAACAGATGTACATATGTGTACGGAGTTCTAAACCAGTCTCTTGCAGTCCCAAAGTCTTGATAAGTACTGTGTGTCTCTTGTTCCTCTTCCACATTCTTCCTCTGTCTGCTAGGCTTTTCCCTATGAAGTCTCTCTCCCTTAGGAAAAAGTAATGCATCATTTGCAGGACAGACTTTCAGGAAGTCTTCAGCTCCTCTGGTACCAAACATTAACCATAATGGGAGCACTTAGCCCTAAACTCTGGTCCTGCTTGCCCATATCCAACCTCAGCTCCATTTGATTTTTTCATGAGTAGTTTTCCTAGTTTTAATGGCCTATACAATCCTGAGTCATGCTGTCACTAAACCCTACTTGATCCTTTAGACTTTCCAGATTAAATTTGGTTTAACATGTTAAGACTAACTCAAGTGAAATCTAGCAACACCAGCAGGATGAAACATAACTGTTGCTTTTCAACTTAAATTATGACAAGCCTTTAACCTTGACCTGAACTGAGTTAGGTCAGCTAACTCTGTCCCTAAATGTCTTCCAGCTTGACTCTCCTGTTGGTCTGGAACATTGTGTTAAACCCGACACTCCGTCCACATCTGTTCTGAGGGCTAATTGTAACTTTAACTCTAGCCCAGTGACCTGAACTTAAATAGTAGTCCAGCTCCAAGGGTATCAGTGCTCAATGGAGCCCTGCAGCACACAGCCCTCTTGGTAGTGCATTTAACTTCTCAGACCCCTGTGGACCTGGAAGATGAACTTCACCTAAAACCAAATGTAGTGCACCCCCTCATGTTCCCTTCCCTTGCTGTACCCAGCACTCCTGAGTGCCCTGTGGTGTCTGCATGAAGGGTGAATTAGCCTGGCTTTCCAGTCATTACACAGACTCATGTATTAAGGCCAGAAAAACAATATTTGCTTTGCCAGAAGTACTTGCAGATGTATTTAGGAGTTCACCTTTTTCAGCCCAAGTGGAAGACTGATGACTTTGACAGGCCCAAACCCAAAATGTAGCTTTTAGGTCTAGCAGCAACAGCAGGTCTTCCAGGACTCAGAAAAAATCCCCTAACTTTCCACACCTACGTCTCAACAGAAGACAAACTTCTTGCATTTAGTTAGGGCTCATCATGTAGCCCTTGTTCCTACTACTGATTGAAAGTATCTGTAGTACAGTTTTCAACCTACTCTGACAGGCTAACACATCCTCTTCTATAAAACCAGAAGTGACACTGGCCATGAACAGATCAAAATATATCCTGTAACCTATGCTACAACAGTTCTACTACTCTATTAGCACCCTCAATTTAAGATGGCAATCCCAGTAAAATTCAGGAATAAATATAATTCTTTAGCCCATTCATTCCTCTAACTGAACTGTATCGCTAACACTATCATAGGAAAACAACCCCTACTATTGAAGGATAACTCCTCAAAACTCAGTTTTACCTTACATCCTTTCTAGCATCAGAGCTTTTTTTGCCTTGGTGGTCCTGACAGAATCTAGGGTATGATTTTCCAGCCTTAGTATTCCTAGGAATCCTTACCCAAATCCCAGAGAAGTCATACCTCATCATTTGCAACTTCCTCTAGTCCATTCAGTCCACTGTCATCACAAGCCTTTATTTTTGCGTGGCCTGTGAAAAACAAACACAGCCCTCCAGCTCTTGGATGCATGATCTTATGTGGCTGATATGATTCTACTAGCACCAGGCTATCTACTCCTTCAGCAGCCCACAGAAACAAAAATATTTTCCAACCATATCTGTCTTAATCATCACTTTTGGTTTACCCAAAGAAAAACGTGACCTCTATCATATCGAAATTAATTAGAGACCATCTGAACACTTCAGTGATCAGGAATATATTGTATGCTTCTCTCCTATACCATATGTGAACTCCAGATTTTGGGCGAGTCTTAACCCAAAGGAGGTTACCACAAACAGCCTAGGAAGGGAGTTCTTTCAGATTCACCCATTGTGAAAATGTTCTGGACTGACTGGGGCTTGTGTCTCTGTGCTAGGGCTAGGTTTCTGCAAAGCTTGAAGAGCGAGGTTTATCTACAGCACCTGTAGGTACCACAGAAAAGTGATGAATCTGGATGAATTCAGATGAGGATTAGCCTGGAGTTAGCTTGTGTTGGTGGGACAGTGTTTACCATGCTGGATGTCTGGCTAAGTTGGCAGTCAGACTGCAGTTTGCAGTCAGGATTTTAAGATTTAAAGGCATGGACTGTACAGCATTTATTGTGCTGAAGGGAAGTCTGTGGACAACTTCACCAGTGTCATTTTCCCAGTTGCTTGAGATAATGTGTATTTTGGTGTATTTTGGTGTATTTTGGTGTTTTGAGATGGGTCAGCTGATGACTTACTGCTAGGGATCTGGTTGTGGCTTTGGAATGCAAGTATAGCAGAATGAAATGTATTCTCATATGCTGCAAATTTTGCACAAGTGATGACACTGGTGAAAGTGTGACAGTTTGGGCAAGAAGTGAGAAAGAACATGTGGAAAAAGGTGTGTCTAGGTAGAGCATTCCTGGGAGAGATGTGAAACTGATGTTCCTAAACATGGAAATTTGGAAATTGACCATGGTAAGTACCACAAACAGTAGATCACTGTAAAAGAGCAGTATTGGTCCTGTAGGCAGCTATTTTGGCCTTTTCAGGACCTCTGTTTTAAATCAAAGTAGAATCAAACCCAGGTCCTGCTGCAGTCTTTTATATCACTGAGAATCTCTCCTAGGCATGGAGATATTTTTACTGAGGTGTATTGTAGCTGACAATTACCTTCTATGTAATTTTAATGGTTTTAAAATTTATATCTGAAGCTATAAATGAGAAAGTGATCTAGTGTTTTATTTGGAACCTAGTAAAATGGCTTAATGGGAAGAAACCCCAAAAGCTATCAGTCCCAATTAATTGGTTTTATTCAGAGATTTTGTGTTTTTGCTCTCACGGTAGGATAGAATAGACAGCTTTCCAGTTTACCAAATGTTGCCACTCAGTGGTATCAGCGTAACTGTAATATCATGCTTTTTATTTATTTATGATCACCATATGCCTGTCATGTTGGAAACCAAGAGATGTTGTGTGTTCGTTCATTAGGTTTCTGGAAACAACAAAGACCCGTGATTATATTGCACACCAGTCATTCTTGCTAGTGCTTTATTTCAGTAAATAATAGTGGTCTTCAGAACATTCACTGCACCATCAATTAAATGTGGCTGGAATTTCTATATACATATACATATACTTACACACACATTTGATTTGGTAACACTATTATTAGAATGCCTGGGGCCTAAACCACCATGATCTGTTATGCAGGGCTGAAAGCAAAAGTAATTCTTTCTCTGTTAACGTAGCAAGACCATCAGTTTGGTCAGTGAGACATTTCTGCTGAAGTTCCATAATGCCATAGCTCTGTGAAAGCATTCGGCTAATAACATTAGGCATGGCTTTGTCTGCTAATCTGTGCACTTTCACCAACCACATCTCATTACAGAGAAGAGCAGAATGTCTAACCTCTGCTCTGCTCAGTGTGTGCCACACGGGTGATAGTTTGACTTTGTCTAGGGGAGTATAAAGTAGGTAGTACACTCATGTTCCAACAGATCATAGTGAGAGAAACTTGGAAACCTCATCATCTTCTCACTCTTCTTGCTGATCTACAATCTTTAGGATAAGGTCTTGAATTGTGACTTTCTGCTAAAAGTTTGCTAACTGGAGAAGCTTCCACCACCTCTCTCTTGGTAGTGTCCCCATTATAACAGATTTCATCATAAGAATTCTTTTTTCCCCCTAAAACCTATTAATATTGCTGCATTCCAAAATTGCTTTTGTTACAGTATCTGAGCTCTAAGCCGCATGATCTTCAACTAGGAAACCATCCTTTTTCCAAATTAAATCACTCACCAAATGTCAACCACCAGGTGTAGTTTCTGATGGGAATATTTTTCCCTTTAAAGGGCAGTGGAAGAAGTGGCACAGAATTTCAGCAATCCAGCAAACAAAATTCAAAGCTTGTGGAACTGTAGATTTAAGACACATTGCCTATCTGTAGGAAAATAAATAATAGGCATGTCAGGGGAAGCAGGGGCGAATGATGAGCGAAGCCAGAAGGCTGAATGCACCCATAAAAGTTACAGTGCATGTCATGTTGGTAGGGGAACATGAGGAAAACATATGTTAGGAAAATAACCCAAGGGAAAGGGTTTATGAATACCAAGTCATGAGTGCTACACTGAACAGTGCTGGCCAGTGCTAGAACAGGTCAGAAGGCAGAATGAGGCTGGTGCCTGGTGTGAAATGAAGTTGTCCTATGATGCTGTAACGGAGGGAGCGCTGATGCCAGAGGCTGAACCTGCAAAATCACAAAGCTGTCACCCACCATGTGACAGACTCAGGGTTAGGACAATGATTCTTAGTGTTGACAACAAGCAAGGCAGTTGTGTCAGGGAAGCAACAAATTGGGATTTACAGACTAGCTAAAGCTTTGAAATTGGAGTGTGAAACACCTGTCCTGATCACAGACAACTAAGAGACAGACATTTAACAAATCTGCAAAATCCCATTGATGTTCTGTGTGGCATGATAGCTGAATGACTGTCTGCTAAGCACACGCCTGTGCATCTGCAAAATGTTGTACATCCACCCCACCATAGTACCCAATGGGAAAACCGGTGCTTGGACCTGTCTGCTGAGCCATATGCACATAGCCTGGACCGATAAAACACATAACTCATTACTTGCTTGTATTTTGTATGCAAAACAAGAAGTCTGGTATAAAGAATATTGATGAGAAAAAATTCTCAACAAGTCTAAACTGGTGAAGCACTGCTGAAAGCAAACAAATTAAACCAAATTACTTCAGGTTGCATCTGACCTGCAGTCAAATAAGCGGGGAAAAAAAGAGAAACAAATATGGGGATGCTGGTGAAAGACAGCCACTAAACCCTTGCCAGTTATTATTACAAGGGATTAAACTGGCAGTCGACAAGCTGTATGCCAGACATCAGCCCTCATAGAACACTGCACATCTCTTAGCAGAAGTAGGTTAGTAGAAAAGAAATTTGGATACATGGATAGAAATGCAGAGAAGAGCTCATTCAAACACACTTCAGCCCCTTAGTCCTTAGTGAGAAACTGATGACATGAATGCCATAGTACTGTAGCTCTGGATTCAGGAATAGCCATGTCAGTGGCCTCGTGCACTCTCAGCCCTCCAGAGGAGTGACTCGTGCTTTCCTGTCAGAGAGCTGGAAGGTTCTAATTTATGGCCAGAAAATACCACATCCTCATTTGTCAAATTCTACCCAACCAGATTTTTTTTTAAGGACTTAGTTGTTTTTGTATTGCTTGTATAGGGGAAACTGAGTGTGCAAGAAAATTTTCTTTCGCCTCACTGCTGAAGCAATTAGAGTCCAAAATGTTCCCTTGACTACTTTTCCATTAAGAGGAAAAGAGAGGTTTCAGTGTTCCTCAGCACTCACCCAGGGATGTCTGCTAATCACAGCATGAGCAAAGAGAGAGAACTGCTCCAGAGAACTGTCCTCTCCTTTCCTTTGGAGCTATCTGGGGCACAAAGGCACGTGGAGGAAAAGCAGATGAATTAAATTTGTGCTCCATCTTCTTCTCACAGCATCTTTTGCGAGGGATGTTGAGGAGTTCTTCATGTTGTGACTTGGACAATCTCAGACTGGAGCTGAGATTTTTCTTTGCAAGGCCTGAAGAGAGGATTTAGGAGGAAAGATGGATTTTAGCTGGAGGTCATCCCACTTCTGTGCTGTCCTCTCTCTGGATGGAGAGTGCATTGCCAGTCTCACCCATACTGTGCTCATGAATTGTGTTGTAGGAGATCGTAGCTTGTTTACTAGCTCAGCCATGTTTTCTGATCCAAACATATCATGTTGCTGTCAAGTATTTTTAGTCTGAGCGTCTTACTATCCAGTTTACTTTGCAGTCTTGGTTTCTTCAACTAAAAATAGCTGCAATATAACAATAGCTTTTAGGTGGTTCCACTTGTTGGATTAGATGTGTTTTGTTAAAAAAAAAAAATAGCAGCATGTGATGGTCGTTCAGTGCCTTCATTGCAGAAGGACCTTGGAGAGACTTACTACTCTGCTCTGAGTGTCACCACCTGCTGCTGTGGTACAACTAGCGCTTTTCTGTAACACAGCATTCCTCTTCTTCAAGGACTGTCAGACCACATTATCTTTGCTGGTTCAGAGATTTTTTTTTTTTTTCTGTTTTCTTTTTTTGGTAGAAATGAGGTAAATTAGAATTTTGCCCAAACACTAAAGTGGAATAACCCTCCACCTGCAAAAGATCGTGGAGGCTTTCTTCAGAGCCTGCCAAAAGGTCAGGATCTCTGTAGTACGATCCCTTGGTAAGGTGACACCTGCAGGTATACAGCACTGCTCCCATCTTCCTGTGATAGCCAAGCAGAAGTGACTCAGAAGGGAGGAGCTCTGCCTGCACTGAGTCACCATCGCTTTCTATATTTACCCTACAAATCTGAAAGTCAAATTCTGTCAAAAATTTACCTGTAAGTTTAACCTGTAAGATTCTAGCCCCAAGGGCTACAGCTTCAAAACTGTGCAGCAGGTTGGTTTTTCGTTGTTTTGTTTTGCAGTACAAGTGGAAGTTTGTGTTTCTGCCTGAGTAGCGGGAGTTTCGTCAGTGTAGCATCTGCGTACTTATTGCTGCAACCCAGTAAGGTAATGTGAGGTTTATAAGCATTCTTACAGCCTTTATTGTCCTCAGTTGGAAAAGGCATGACTTTTGCCTTTAAAAAGAAGTAAAAAAACCCAACCAACCAAACTCAGGCTTTGTCATGAGAATAAAAATAGTACTGTTTGGCTGGTTTGTCATGTTTGTCCCTTAGTCTTAAGTTTCACAGTTCATATAAGGTGTGAGGTTATGAAGTAGGACACAGAAAGCATGTTGTGCTCTAATGCCTCCATTTTCACCTCTAGAAAGGACCTTTGCTGAGAAAATACAGCTGTGAGTGTGTTAACAGTGCTGTAGAAAAGATACTACATTGTCCTTTGGTAAGCCATGTACAAGAATCAAATTGGATTTAATTCTACCGAAGAATTATTGTGGTTTTGAAAAATGGACCCAGGCAACATGAAACAATTAAAATTTCATATTAATTGCATATAAAAATCAGGTATAGTGCTTGGATTTTTTAAGACATGAAAGGTATCTTGTATTTTGAGACCTAAGATACACATCCCACCTACCCAATTAGCATTCGTCAAAGTCTATTAATTTTCACTAAGGTTTATCAATTTGTTTTAAAATTAGAGTCTGAGCATTATTTTTTCTGAGATTTGCTCAATTTACCATGATCTGTTATGAAGTACAAGGTGGCATAAGGAGATCAGCCCACTTGCTGACCTGATCCTGTACACAGTGTTTTCACTGGGAGCTGCAAGTATGTTGTCATGCACATTGTCCCTAGGGAATTTGGGAAAAGGTAAGGATATTGCATCTGCTGCAGGCAAGTATGTGGGACCTCAGTGGACCTGTGCAAAAGTGACTTGCTGTCTGATCTCTACATATTCTGCTATTTGAATAAGGCTGGACTAGGCAAGATTGCCTCATTTCAAAGCACAACTGTCATTTAAGGGCCTAAAATGCAGTAGCATTAAATCAGAATTGGGAGAAACTGCATTCCTGCACATTGATTTTACTAGAAACTGCATTCCTGCACATTGATTTTACTATACTGGCTTGATGTCTACTCTCATATGCAGGAGTCTGAGCATTACATATTAAAAGCAGGTATATTAAATGAAATAATGAGACACCAGCATCTTCATATTAAAGCATGTATTTTTTAACCTCCCTGGGAAAATTCTTGGTCATTTCAATCTATCAGCTATTTCCTTGGTACTTATTTTTCTCTTTTCATCTTTGAAACTCAATAAGGAAATAAAATACCAACATAAATAAATGAAGAAGAAGGTTTCTCAACACCAATAAGCTAGACAAAAGAAACAGAACACTAGAGAATGTTTATTTATTCATGACATCTTCATGAATGCCATACTTTGGAGGCAATGGGAGATTTTTGTTCATGTTTGACTCTCAAGCGTGTTAACAGGTTTTATTAAAATGGAAGGCTGGAGGGGAGGCAGCTGGCTTGAAAAAGATAGAGACCCCAAATGCAACCAGATTAGAAGTTCATGAGAAATGCTAGTGAGTAAGAGGAGTCATTTAAATTTGACATTATATGCAGGGGATGACAAAATATTTTCATAATCTTATTTAAATGGAGGAGATTTTTGTGAAATGATGCATAGTTGTGTCCTAGAAATACAGTGTGTTCTGGAAGACTTCTTCTTCTGTTTTCCTCCCTCTTCTGTAAAGACATCCTTTGTAAGTTTACTAATTTTGTGTGTCATCGTAATAGGCATCTTCTACAACATGTGAAAAGGCCCTTAGAAAAATAACAGAGTTCCTTTTAATGAGTTCAGTACATGCACAAGTATTGTCAAGATCTCAGAGTATCTCCGCGGTTGAGATCCATACCGCCTGTCTCTCTTTGTGACTGTTTTGAGTTAGCATGTAGCACAGGGAGTTCTGGCTTGGGGATCCTCTGTACTGCAGTGACCCTGGATGCATCAGGAAAACAGTCCTAAAAGTGAAATTCAGGAATTATGCAACAGTTTTCTCATCTCACTGACTAAGAATTGACAGCAAAATATGAGAAGATAGAAGCAGGGAAAAACAACCCCCTGGACTGGCAAGGGTATAAATTAAAATTTCAGATCAGTCCCCAACACGTGAAACTTCTCAGAGCCCCGTCCTTGCAATATATTGTGTAATTTCTCTTACCACAGAAGCTTAGGGATTCAGGTGGTGTCCAGCAACCTTAAAGTCTACGTGTAGCAAAACCACGCTGCACCTCAGATCAGATCCAAGAAAACAGTCACTAGAGTCTGTTTGCTGTTTGTATGGTCTGCCTAATGTCATTTCAAGTTATCTGATAGCAGTTCTTAAAATGCTGGCAGTTTCCATGCTGTTAGGCAAATGAGGCTTAGAAGAATTAGCATATATATATGGTCAGTGAAACAATACAGAGCAATATGTGGGCTTTTCATTAAGTATTTTTTTTGTAAATATTTTTCTGTCCTCAGGATTCCTTTGCATTTATTTACATTTTCATTTTTTCTTTTTGAACCAGCATGTGCATTAGAAAACAAATGTTAGATAACCCTATATTGCAGTTGTCACCCCATTAACAAACAGGCACGTTGAGGGTGGGGGTACCCTCTCAATGCAAACATAAAGGACCTCAGATTTGATGAATTCCTCACCCACGTAGAGGGGGACATGAAGACATTCTTTAATACAGGTCTAGTAGCATTTAATTTTACTAGAAATATTTACTTTAAGACACTGTATGACTAAAGAAGATAAACATCATGCCAAAAATCCAGCTGTACATTCCCAGAGCAGCCTGGGCTAATGGCTGGTACTGCTGCTGTGGGTGAGAGGTCATCAGTTTCCCTTGCTCTCTTTGCTGTGCCCAGAAGGTGAGTTGTGTCAGAAGGACTTGAAGGCTAAAGATCAGAGGGAAAGTAGTCATGTCAGCTCCAAGTATTTTGCTGCTGATTTTCTAAACACCTTGTTTCAGCTATAGCTCCTTTGCTAGTGTGAATTTCCTGCACTGATGAAAGAGAAGAAAAATAAACCCTAAAGTTTGCAAGTCAGAGGCTCCCTGAGCACATTCTTTGCTCTGGCATCTCTGTACGGTTTTGCTGCTGTTTTGGTTGTGTGGAGGGTGTGGCTTGAGCTTTACAAACCTAATGCTTCTCTTGCATAAATAGATTTTTCTGCTCCAAAATATCACATGATAATTATCATAAATAAATAAATGAATAAATCTACATTGGAAAGTGACCTCAATCTAAAACCTCCCATCTGAGCTGGCACAGGTAATTGTGAGGAGACACTTAAAGATCAATATTAGCAATTTAATCGTCTCTGTAAGATTGGCAAGGTCAGGTACACTGGGAGTTACAAAGGCTGATTTCAAAAAGAGCCATGATTTATATCAGTGTCTAAAAAAGGTGTCAGCTCCCACTGAACCTTTCCCCTTGAATGGGGCAATCAGAAGCGTGGGTACTTTTCTGCCTCTTGCCCCAGTGCAAACACAGATTCTTGCACAGCTGACAAGACAGCGAACAAACTATTCTGGGAGTCATGACATGGAAAAGATCACTTCTCTCTACCAAAGAACTGTTTTCATGAAATTTGTACAATCTTAACCATCTCTGAGGACTGACCTCCTTTGCTGCATTTGGTTGACGCTGCCAATGGATTAGTTAGGTTTTAAGCAAAGGAAAAAAGTAGGTGGACTGACTGCATATCTTTGAGGCCACTGATTATAAAAAAATCAGAAATGTAAAACCAGAGAGGAAATACAGACTTGTCCTGGAAATGCCCTCACATTTGGCGATAGACAAGATGGGTGTTTGAAACTATTTTTGAAATGTTGTTTTATGTACTCAAGGAAAAAAAAAAAAAGAGAGAGAAAGCAAGCTCAAATAACTCCTTGTTGTTTTTGAGCTCCACCGAAGTGCAGACAAATTCACAAAGCCCTCTGAGATATCTACAACCTATCAAAGACTCAATCCACAAAGCATGAGATATGTGAAACTCCAAGGAGGCTGTGGCCATATTGGTGAGTTCAGAGACTGCACAGACATGACCTGGACATTTCCAGCATGTACTGGATGTAGAGCCTAACTTTCGTGATTGCCATGGCCAGAAGAATATTTTGCAGATGGGGTGTGCTGAAGTGTGAGCACCTTTTATTTTCTGTTTTTGTTTAATATGGACACAGGAGTCAGCCAGCACTGCCTGTTGAAAACAGCAGTTTGGTTTGTGGCATCCTTTTTTCCTAACCTTGCTTTCAGGGGTTGGTGGTGGTGAAAGGATCACTTTAATATCTGAATGCAGAGTTGGAGCCTATGAAATCTCTCAGTGTAGCAGAGGCTTGCTCTCTACCAGGGAGGCAGGAGAGCAATAAGAAGATAGGAAAACAGTGGATTCCTTTTTCAAGTTCCTAATATTTTTTAACTAATGTAAAATACTTCTGAAAAGGGACCTTTGTCTAAAATACTTGAATGTTAACATTTATTGTTTTACTCTGAAGGAACACATTTAATACAAACAGGCAAACAAGAAAAGCCTGACAACTTTTGCCATTGTTAGGAACATGGGAACGCCATTGCTGCTTAGAAGCAAAACTACATCCAGAAAATATTAGTTGTCATAGTGACCATACTTCCTTGATTCCTTTTTCTGCTATACAGATCAGATTTAATTATTTCGGATATTTAGAAATAGCTTCCCGTGGCTACAAAGTAAAGTACTAATGGCTACAAAGTAAAGTTGCAAAGACTTTGGATGTGCGGCTCAGTATGGTCAGATGCAAAGCAGTCAATGTGAGCGCATGGTTTTAAGCACCTCATCCCTTTCTGAAGAACTGCATGTGTGCTT
The DNA here is from genome assembly GCA_013400315.1 of Bombycilla garrulus. Lineage (NCBI taxonomy): Eukaryota > Metazoa > Chordata > Aves > Passeriformes > Bombycillidae > Bombycilla > Bombycilla garrulus. Next base: position 1,798,864 of record VXBU01032193.1, on the reverse strand, counting down.
AAAATCTTACATGGGCTGAAATAGTCTGCTGCAGCTCACAGCAGATAGTGAACATTTCTATTTTAAACTGTGTGGTTTGTTTTGATTTAACTTTCATAAACTTCAGTAGAAATAAGTCCTTAAGTAGTTATACCATTAGTCATACTAGGAGTGGCCATTTGCTGTGAGCATTAGAGAAAATATGGGCACATACACCTTTCATGGTTTCTTGTTCCTTCCACTAATCCTTAGCCTCTGTGAATTGTCCTCTGCAGCCCTCTTCTCCTTATTTTTGTTTATACCAGTGTCAGCGAAATGGTTGAAACACATGCATTTTACAATTGCCTAGAAGGGAATTTTTCTGTAAGTGTGCAATTTGAGTATGCAGTATGTGTAATTTCCAATAGTTCAGGTCCCTTCAAGAGGAAATGCTCTTGAAAGCTTCATCATACTCAGGTGCCAAAAGTCTTGGAGCTACTCTTCATTATTTGCTTAGAATATGAATTCCACATCCTTTGACTCCATATTCTCATGTGTTAATTCTGCCTTTCAAGTGCAATTGAAGTCGGTTTGTGTGAGAAAGAGAAAAGAGGAAAAGGTTAAAAATTTACATATCCTGCTGCTTTTCCTAGGTTTTATCCCCTCCAGTAAAGCACAGCATATGCAACTGGCTCTCTCCCCATTTGGCACATCAGAGGGCATTAGCATGTAGTCCAGAGCAAAAGGATTGCAAGGGACAGCTGAACCTGGAGGAACCGAAAGGGACAATTCCAGAAGTAGCTTAAAAATTACACTGACACAAACTGCCATCTGCAAAGGCAAATAATCAGAAAACTGGTTAATGCCCTGGCATCATCTTTATCCATACTCCTTTCACATATTTTCAGAACATAGTTTATATCAGACATCTGACACCTTTCTAGCCTTGTGCACTCAGACTTTCCTAAAATATTCAAATTTGCATTGCAAATCTGTTTTTGTCAGAATCCAGGTGGCATCTTTGCAAACAGGTTTGGTTTTTAGTTTTTAATGCTCCTCAGCTTCCCTCGGATGCCAGTCACACTTCCTCCCGCCAGAAATTACACGGTCTTTGCAATTTTTTTAGACTTACAAAGAGTCAGACTCCAGGTCCCTCAGACTACATATAAAGAGAGGACAAGATCTTCAGAATTTACTCTTTCACCTGCTCTGTGAATCCACAGGAAACAGTCAAGACATCCTGTATCTGAAGGCATCCCATGGCAACACCTGATTTGCAAATGTCTCTCTTGAAGCTGTGCTGCTGGACAAGAGAAAGGTCTTTTCCTGTGACGTTTATTTTGGAACATTCATCAGCTAAGGAGGCCTGGTATCTGCTTTCCTTACTTACCATGTGTGTTTGTGGGCAGCTTGCCCTCCATTTTACCCTTTGGGGATGTTACTGTGGTCCTCTTCCATGGAGTGGCTTTTCAGGGAGGAACAGCAGTCTTCCCAGAGCTGGGGTTAAGGCTAGCGAAGAGTGCCAAAGCTTGCCTCCCGTCTCATGGGATCAAGGGCAACAGTGTCTCCCACAGCAGTAGGTTTCCTGGGATAATTAGTTGATAATTGTGAGCTTTTCTGTTCAGCAGTCCCCACTGCAGTTTCCTCTCAGTACAGTTGCATTGAACTTAGTGGGAGATTGTTCAAATAAATAAGAAGTGTCTCAGATTTTAACTCAGTAAGTTCCTGTCTTATAGAGCAGCGATGTCATGACAAAGAGATGCTTTTGTTCTGATGCTGTATTTAGCAGAGGTTTGGAACTTTTACATCCCAAACCCATGCAATTAGTGTGGAAAGGAAGAGCCCTCTTCTGCGTGTCTCACAACACCTCTGGGCGAGGAAGGGCCATTTTGCGTCAGAAGCTGAAACAGGCGAAATCAAGTAAAGGAGGCAGGGACAGGCATTCCTCTGCCTTGGCAAAACCAGAAAAGGAGATGGGGGAGAACCCTCGGAGGGGGACTCAGACAAGTACAGAAGGATTAGTCTGTGATATACTGTACAAGGTAACCAGAGCTGAGCCTGGCAACAGGCAGCTCCACAAAGCACGGCTCCAGTGCTCTGTGTGCAGGGGGCTGTTGTCCATCAGCTCCAGCATGACCCTGTGCAGGCTGTTATCACAGCTGTTGGAAACTGTTATGTCAGTGTACCCTTTCAGTCTCTTCAGGAATAGAAGATGCTGTGCTCTTTTGGGTTTTTTAATGCCCTGCTTAGTCTGGATCACAAGTTAGTGAGACATTGGTAATTTTAACCATGTACTATGCAGGCCTACTGGTTTGTATTCCTGGGGTGTGCTTTTTGTTTTTGGCAAATGCTTCCAGAGGAAGTTTATGCAGAAAGGAGCTGGAATAATTTATCTTTCCTTACACCTTTATCTTTTTCTGCTAAACATTGCCATGTTTTTACTGCATTTTTTAAAAACAAAACTTCTCAGTATGAAGTTTCTTTTTGGCACTGTCAAAGCGGTAATTTTTTTCCAATAATTTTGTAAGAGACAGTGTCAGTTTGCATTTTACCTTCATTAAAAATGCACTACAATTTGTGTTCTCAACTTTCACAAGTACACCGTAATGCCAATTTTACAATCATGTTCCCTGCTTTTCTAGCCCTGCTGCTGTTTGATTGTCAGAGAGAAACGGAGAAACTAAATATTTTTACAAGGGAAACTCTATTTACATAATCAGTAAATGGAAATAGTGGAGAAATAATTCCACCTCTGCTCTTTAAGTTTCAGTAATGCTGCATGTAAGGTGTTTCAAAGAGAAGTTGTACCTTTGCTCCAGCTTCAGCAGACGTCCCTTTAACTGCTTATACTCCTTTTAGACTCCTTTGCATAAAAGAAAAACTCCCATTGTGTCTCAGAAATTCAATATGAAATGGAAACCAGATAGGTTGGGTTTTTTTTTTTTTTTTTTTTTAAATAACTGTCTTCTGCCCAACTTTAGTATGGCAAGGAAATTTGATTATCACTTGTTGACAGGTATGCAGGTCATGTCAAGTGTTTCTGACATGTCTATTTTAAGTTAAGCTACAATTTGTATTTTGATTACGGCAGAGTAAAAATACTTGGACAACAGATAGTCTTTGCCTGTGAATGAAAATTGGAACATGGAAGTTGTGGTCAGACAGGCTTCTTTTAGGGAGATGAGGCTTTGATTGGGTCACTGCCTAGAGGTGCTAATTAAAAATAAAGAAAGAAACAAAACTTCATGTCACCCTTTCTCTCTTTGAAACAAAAGCATCGGAGCAAAACAGGAAAAATAACATGAAATGACTTGTGAAAGGCAACTGGAGATTTTCTGCTTGCCCATTTTGGTCAAGTGATAAAGTATCCATCTCCTGCTTAACTATCTGTTTTATTCCACAAGCCTGCATTTCTGCAGCATTGCAAGATGTTTTAAGAGTGAAATACCCTGTGGGTTCTGGCTCTTTTGGCTCTCAGCAGTGAGTAAGTCAGTCAGAGACAGCAGCTTACGCCCAGGAGGAAGCTGGTGTGAGGTCAGGAGAAGGAGTCCTAGCTGGCTTGCCAGCGTGCTGGAATCAGTTGCCCCCTTCATGTTTTTAGACTCAGCATCAACGGGACCACTGCACAGCTCTCTGCAAGCCCCCAGGTCTGAAAGTAGGGGTTGTGTCTCTGTGTGGAGTCTATAATGTTAGGAGCAAAATGGAGAGTCCACTCAGAGGCCATTTATCCGTGCCAATATTTGGGGACTCAGACTCACGAGAAGCAGAGTCCCAATCTGGCTAACAAGGGCACTAGACCTGAGAGTAGTCCTCAACAGAAACAAACTTTAAGGGTTGCTTTCCAAGCAGTTGTCGTGTAAAGTCTGGAAGCAAGGAGTATGTTGGTCAGTATTCAGTTCTGTCCTTTTGGAAGCAGACTGGTTCTTGGAATAAAAAAGTTGTGAGAGGATGTGAATGTTTCTGAAGAGGGGGATGCTGGAATTTTGCTGGATTCAGTGTCTGTTTGGTCTTTATCCAACTCTGAGCTCAAAGGCAACACTTGTGATAATACATTTTCTTCACCATAGAGACAAATGCACCTCCTGAGGGAAAAAAACAGTTGCTTTGACATTTCAGGCTGGGAAACCTGTCCTTGACACATGCACAGGCCCTGATACATGGTGTCTTGGCTTCGCATGCTTACGGCTGTCTGGGAGGTTGGCACCGTCCCTGTTCAAAGGCAGCAGCATGCCAGCACTGCAGCGGTGAGGTCCCCAGCGGAGGTGTTTGCACTGGGAAGGCAGCAGAGCATGGCAAATGCCATCTCTGTCACAGGAGAGGATGTTCTCTGCATTAGCCATGGCGTTGTGCACTTGCTCAGCCGTGGTAACGTATTTATGTCAGCAAAAGCCCCAGCGAGACAGGGGAGGAAAGAAACGGAGCTTATGTTATGTTGTGGCTGCCAGCAGTCACAAACTGCACTGTGGCAGGAAGCTGAGTGTAAGAATCAACTGTTTTCAGACTTCTTCTAGGAGCTGCAGTCTTGATTTGCAGAGCTGCCAAAGACCCGCAGTGCTTATGCTTTCAGCTGGATGAAGGAGTCGTTCTGGAAATCTGTCCAAGGGATTTAAAATCAAGCCCCTGGCTAGTAACAGCACTGCATGACTAAATATTGGGTTCCAAAGGAATAGAGAGCACAGAAAAAGTGACTGGGCACAGAGATGACCACGCTGGAACATAAATCATTGATATGAGAGATAAGGTGAAACACAAATAAGGGGAATATTGGTATTCTACAGCATTACTCCTGTGGTTCTGCAGCCATAGTCACCATTTCATAACACCAGCTGGCCAAGACTGGGTAAAAACTCAACCCAAACAAATGCACACTTGGCTTCAGTGGTGAGGCTCTGATAGTTTTGGAGAGTTCAATACAGCCAGCTTCACTGCCCGTGTGTGCTTCTTCACCACGATAATTCTCCTTTGGCAGAATAAGTGCTTACTGACTGTCTGATTACAGAGCTGAGGTTATGGGCCCATAAAACCAGAGGACACTAAGAGATAATCTCTACATGTGACAGCAAGATGCGCAATCGCATCCGAACGCAAACTATGCCATTAGTATTGCTTACTTATAAAGCACCATTATCCCTGCATTGTTCTCTCTCATTAACAATTAGTCATTCAGACCCTTGAGAACTTTAATATGATAATCCCTACAAGCTCATCAGGCAAACCTCACACGGTCGCGATGTTCCATGCAAGATTTATAAGACGGAACTGGCTGGATGTGAATGTGGGAGTAACGGTCCATAAGCAAATGTGACATAAAAGGAAGTCAGCCAGGAATGCTGCCTACTGAACTCAGAAAGCCTGGCTGTAGAGGGAGTGCTGTTATTTCAAAATGGCTTTCATCTTTTGGGGTGGAAGGGAGTCATTTTGTCATAGGAGAAGAAGCAACTGCATAACGTCCATGGTATTTACACAGTGGTCAGTGAAAGTCAGCCCCTGCTTTTGAAATTGTGTAGCTGTATGCATTTTCTGTTTGAATGCTGTGTTAGGAGAGCCTGTGCTCCTCCACTCCCTCCCCCTTCTTTCCCTTCTTTTCAGCAAAAAGAGACCTCACCAACAAAGAGAAAATAGATTGAAAGCTCTTGCATCCAGGCTCTTTCAAGCAAAGCTTGAGAGAGACTTTGGCACATAATGTCTCTAACATTATGTTCACTGCCCTTAGAAAGCAATAACCCAATACATTCTGCTGGCAGTTAGCAAGTGCAGTGATTTCAACACAGATGAGAGAAGAGAGGACAAAGAAAGAATATGCTTAGAGCATCCCTTTCACTGGGAACCTAGGGGCCAGCTGGAGTGTTTACAAAGCTCTAAGGCCAGCCAGCAGGGAGTTGCAATAATCTAATTTTAATTATGTGACAAAAGCATGAAGAATCATTTCAAGGGCTAACAGAGGAAAATGGTTGCAGCCTGCCAATATTCCTTAGATGGTAAAAGAAGACAAGTTAACTCACAGAATTTAGTTGTTTCTCAAAAGACTAAATGGGATCTATCACAACTCTCAGCCTGCTGTTGTTAGAGAACAAACTGGTTGCCAGAAAAAGGCTTTAGATGTCAAAGGAAGTTCCCAAGAGGCATCCAGGAAAAGCAGCAATACCTATTCTCCTCCTATTAAATAAAAGATATACTCTACCAGCAAGCAAACAAAGTCCCACAATCACGTGAAGCCGGCTGATATGAAGTGCTGTGTATACAAATATATGTGTGCTATATATCTATACACTGGGTATAAACTGACAGACCTTTAATCTGAGCTCTCCAGGATCACACCAAGAAAACAGCTGTTTTGCTGTCCCAAGCAAAGCGCAGAAAGGAAAGGAGGGGGAAAGGGAAGGAGAGGGGAAGGGGAGGGGAAGGGAAGGGGTAATGGGCAAGGGGGAAAGGGCAAGGCCCAAGTCTTCCTGCTTTGCACACATCCCTGCTTTTTGGCAGAAAAGGAGTGCTGTCTCCTGACAATAACAGAACAGAGAGTTCACAGCAATGAGCCAAGTAATTTTGACTCCACTGTGCAGAGGGTCATAGTGACAGTGTGGGGAAACCAGTGACATTTCATGCTAGCAGAAGATGAATCCATTGTAGGGTTTTCTTTCTGGATGAAGACTGAATCCAAACACTTAATATAAGATTATCCTAAATTTTATTTTTCAGTAATATTTTACGCTCTCTTCATTCCCTTTAATCTGCTGTTGCATAGGGATTTCGTGCTTTGATTTTATTATTGCTTGAGACATCTAGTAGCGAACAAAACTTCAGTCTTCTGCAAAGGAATTGTTGGAAATACTGCATTTTCAAGCAATTCACATTCAATAATTTAACAGTCACTGGGGCTTCATGTGAACTTTCACATAATGGCATAGCTTGTTTCGGAGCTCAGTGATACGCTTGAGCTGTTCCCCTTGCCACAGCATCGTTTTGATGACATTGCTACACAGGATGCAAAAAAGTGCAGGTAGCCTGGTTTTGCTTCTACTCTTCATTATCCCATTAAGTGGAATAACATGCTGCTGAATAAGTGCATGGCTTTCAAGTTCAAGAATTGTTTATAAATGGTAAAATGTTTAGTTAAACTACCTCATAATAATTCAGAGCAAGTGCCATTTGAAATAGGAGCATACTGCAATAATACGTATATTTTAGGCAAATGCAGAGTATGGTGTGTGTACTTACTGTTCTGTTTACATCTGGGTCGACAGTTTTGCAGAGAGAGTATATGGTAGAAAGAGGATTTGTCTCCTGCATAGCCAACAGAAGAGCAAGTGAAAGTGACGTAATGTTTATTGTGCATGTCTTCAAAATCAGTGTGGTTCTCTCCATAGAATCAATTAGGCCTCTCTGTAGAGTAATGAGGGCCTCTACACAAACACAAATGATGACTAGTAAGGCATTATACAAATCATTATTTATAAAGTAACAAACAAAACTTTTCTCTGCTAACATCACATACTCTTTTCTTCTTTAAAATGGTCTCAGTGATAATCGTTACTAAATTGAACCTCAGAGTAATTATTTACAGCAACACTGCCAGCAGATATCGCCATGTGCAAATTACTTTTCCCCATTATGTGACAATGATGTTCTTGCTCTTGATCAATATTGTCATTTCCATAAATTGAGGTCTTTTTTCTGTCAATTTAGCTACTCTTGCTTGGGTTTTCCTTCCAACACCAAATGCTTTTGGCTTAAGTTAATACAGTCTTTTTGCATATCTCTGGAGTGGGATTTTAAGGACTGATTTAGCATTCCTTTGCTTATTTTCAAGCTTTCCCAGGCCCAGGTTTTAATGCTGGCATCTTGCATACACTGTGAAAATAAAGGCGCTGTCACACGATGACATGTTCTGCCATCACACCTCGAGTCAGGACCAGCTTCAGGCACAGATAAAGGAGGCAATCTCCTGTCTGCAGTCGTCCATCCTCCTCAGTGACTGCCTGTGGTACCTAAGCTGGAGGAGATGACAAATCTGAGCTGTTTGACCACTCTCTGCTGTCTGGGCATCAGTTCTTGTTACCGGTGACTGAAGGGGAACAAGGTGAACAAAGCAATAATTACTGTTTGTGTGGGCTGGGCATGGCTCTCCCTTGCAGCCAAAATCACTGATGCCTCTCTTGAGAAATGCTGCTGGGGCTATTGAGAGATGTGGCACGATGCTACATTGAGTCTTAAAATGTAAAATAAATTGGTTTTGCAGCTAAACAACAACCATTAGCCTGTCAATGCTTGAATTCAGCTAAATGCCAGCTATACATGAGTAAATGTATCTTATTTTTGAGTCCTTCTAACCAAGCTGTAAGCTGTTCCCACCTCTGTGGAGCATATCCTAGGCATAAAGTCAGATGGATGAATTCTGGGCAAATCATTGGATTCATTTAGGAAGCACATTAGAAAAGGGAAAGGGGGGGAAGTTAGGAGAAGAATTTAGGGTTGTCATCAGCTTTCTGGTGATATAAATGTTTGTATAAAGGTTTATGGCTAACTGCTGACATGAATAATTCTTCAAATAGCTCTTATGCAGACATTATATACTCTACTGTTATTTTCTTAGTAATCTGGTGAGGGACATCTGCAGTTTCTGGAAAACTGAAGTCATTTGCCATGAAATTGGCAAACTAGGGCAGGTTTTGACAAACAGTCCAGAGGGAAAAAAAAACAAGGCAGGGTAAGGCCTTAAAACAATTGTTATTTTCAAAACAATCCTCTTTAATTTTTCATTTTAGAAGTGACCCTCTTTCATTTTTACAATGAATTTTCAAATTTAGGGTCTTGGTGCTAGTTTTAATAACTCCATATGCAACCCGCAGGATTTTGTTTCTCTTATTTAATGCAGAGCCTGAAGTGAAAAGTCCATTATTCAATCAGTTCCAAAGGGTGTGAGTTTCAAGAAGCCAGAACAGGTGACTGAGATGGGAGAGCAGGGCAGAGTGGAGGTAGTGATAAGCTCAGCACTAGCTGTTGGTTGACATTACAAAGATTGTTTTTGTCAGGGGAAGAGGTGGAATAATTCCCTCCCCTTTTCTATTTTTTGTACTTTAAAGAAGGCTGAAGTCCACACTGGCATTCCCAAATGCTTAAAAGCTTTCATTTCAGCATTCCCCTTTCCCTCCAAGTCACCCTAAGAATCATGAGGCTGTTTCCTAACTATATGTTTTTTCCTCTCCAACAAGATAACTTTTTCTCCAACTGGGGAAATGCCTGAAACCCAGACCAAATGCCTTGTGAAAATGTATCCCCCTGCATATACATTTTGAGTTTTCTAATGTTAGGGACACCCTATATTGGGAATCTTCAAACACCAAGGAAGACCAGAGTCTTTGTGGACTCTCATCTGTGAAAAAGCTGTGATGTTTTTGTAAGGCAGACAAGGTGTAATGTACTATCCATAATTAAAAAGTCTGGTTTTGATTTGACAAAATCAGTGGTTGACTGACATCCTCAGCAGTCAAATGATAAGTGGGATACTGTGGACTTACAGATTCTTAGCAAAAATCTTCAAAAAGGATGGATATTAGTCAAAACTGTTAGACAAAGAAGAATGTACAAACATCTAAGAATATATCTAGGAATGTGGCCACCGGTTATACATCAGTGTTAATTGCACTGAATCCAAAGAGTTGTGTAATACGGCCTAATGTTTCAGTCCTACCCAAGGCACACTTGTGTCTTCACAAAGCACTGACCTGGCATCAGCTTCTCAGCTCAGATTCCAAGAGGGCTATCTGGTAACTTCATGGATTGAACATAAGCAGGGAGAGAGTCCAGAAGTTTACCCACTGCTCCATCTAGTGCTTGTTTTCAGTATCCTATAGGATCCTGAAATATCTTTTTCTTTTGAAGGCTGATATGGATATGCCTAGGACCAGCTTAGTTGCTGGAGAGCATTTGTAATCCATTGACTTCCTAGCTCATGAGGAGTATCCATCAGAAAGTTTTCTCTTTAGCAGGCTCTCTATTTTTTTTTCTTTTTTTCTTTTAGTGCTCTCAAAGAATGTCTGAACTACCGCTGCAAAGCAGTGATCTTTCAGGAACTCTTATGGGAAAAGGAATATGGTAAAGCATAAGACATCAGTTGCTAGAGCTGGTGATAAAAACACAGTATTTGTGACAAGCAGACTGGGTACAGGTTAATGAGTTTCATATTTAACATGACTGTTTATTAACTAAAGCAGCTTGTTTCTACCCAGTAGGTATTAAATAGTGGGATAATTTTAAGTATTTTGGTAGTATAGTCAAAGGCACATTTTATAGAGGATAGAGGAAGGAATACTACACGGTTCAGAAATGTGAGGAAAACATTGTTTCCGACAGGTTGTGCCCACTCTAGTAATTGAAAGTGTCAGGGAAGATTTCTGAGGATAAAGAAACTTGTCATGAGTTCAGTTGTCAGAACAGCCTCTGGCAGTTGCTACATTGGCCAGCTAGCACTGTCCCAACAGCTCCCAGGCACAATTCAGAGGATACTCCAGATCAAGGACCATTTAATAAGACATATGTTGGCATTCCATGCCACTTGACCCCAGGCACGTTTAATTTCCCACTGTAGAGGAAGTCTCAGTGCAACACAGTGTTTTACTGAGGATCGTGACCCCTTGTAGTCCCAGGCTTGGCTCAGTAATTCCAACTCTAATAGCTCATGTTTTTAGCTCTAGGCGTCCAGGGAGTGTGGCAGGAAAGGTAACGGCTCTCACAACTAAGTGAGAGTACCACTTCAGAAGGAAGTTCTTAGTGCCAGTAGGACTTTCTGCAGCAGGATGTTACTCTTTGGATTTTTAAGTGTGACTCTAGTCTAAGCAGCTCTCAGAGATGCCATCACCAATAACCATTACTTTCCATATCACTAGCTGGCTTTAGTATCTTCCAGAATATAAAGAGAATGAAAATAATGGAAGCAGTCCTATCAGCATACTGTAGTAGCCAGTCACTACATATTGCCACAGCACACTACATGCTCTCATGTGGAGGAGAGAGAACTTTCCCAGTGCTGTCTTTGCAAATATTTTTCTGAATTTGTTTATATTTACCTTATTCATTTTCTTTCCCCACTTTCCTCCAAACCAAAGCAATTCTTATGCTTTGGTTTGGAGCTGCCAGAGAGGAAGAACAGATCTAGCACCTGCCAGAGATGTTCAAATATTAAAAATAAAAGATGGCCTATTAAACACACAAGAGAAAACTGAATATAAGGGGAGTGGAAGAGTGATGGAAGTGGGCAAGTTTATTCTGCTGTTTATATTTCAGTCAAGTCTCTACTTCAGAACAAACCACTCCACAGAATTAAACCCCAGGCAGAAGAGTTAATGGAGTAGCTGTGAGTGAGGGCACACAGGGGTCACACACTCGGGTAGGACATTCTAGCTGGTCTCTGTCCTCACCCTCTCTGAGATAGTGTCAATCAGCTGGAAACACATCTCCAGAGCTGGCTGCTTCATGGTAAGGAGAGGCTGTGACCAGGGCTTAGGTACGGTATCTTTGCAGGAGAGCTCTGTTAATATCCCTGACAGGATCTCTTTATCCTGTGCCTTCCTAATCTGCAAGTCAACAGGAAGAGAGAGGGAATTCACTGTGCTAAATTGAGTTCCTGCTGTGTATGATTGATCCTGGCTTTACTTTGTGAAGTAAACTTGCCTCTTTATTTTATCAAAACTTCATGTTTTGTTTTGTTTTGCTTTGTTTTTCAAAAGGAGGGGGGAAATAATTTTGTTATTGCCATTCTGGGAGGGACTTTTCTATCCTAAAGCACTCTGGTATCCCACTCTCCCTCCTCATTAATCCTGACCTTTCCCTGTGACCGCTGTTCCCAAACCTTCCCCTGCACATTAAGATGTAGGAGTCTTACACCAAGTGGAATATTTTCAGTAGTTGCTTCTGCAGTCACTGAAGTCTCTTCAGTGCTTGCTGACTCTGTGCTGAGAAAACACGGTTTCTCTTGATATGCTGCCTGAAATAAAACTTTTGGCTCCTCAAAGGAAACCAGCGCTTCTGACAGGTTGAAAAGAGTTGAAAAGAGGACGAGTTGTTTTGAAATGTAAAGGTAACATTGAAAAACAAAGGGAGGTTGAAGGATCCCGGTGAGTTTTTTTTCCATTTACAATCCTTCTGTACCCCTAGTACTACAGTCTGTAATTAAATGTAAAGTTCTGTATATGGAGGAAGTAATGACATTATTTACTGACCCTTTCTGGCATTAAGCTTCTTGAACTTATGCCAAAGCATTGCATTGTGCAGCACAATTGTGCTCCCACCATTCAGTATTTTGGCTTGGTCTGAAGTGCACTGACAGAGACAGGCAGCTAATGCAAAGCTCTAAGGAACGAATTTAGTTTCATCATTCTGGATAATATTAAAAGTGAGAACAGAGCAATTTAGGAAACAATGCAGCTTCACAAGAGAGAGCTCCCTAGAGCTGCTGCAGCACACTGTCTCAGCACTACAGGCTGTTTATAAAACAGAGACTTATGCAACATAAAACCATTTGGATGTTGAGTTCAAATGTCTCAAAATTGGAAACATCTCAGTTCCTGCCAGCTACTCCTCTCTATCAAATATTAGGGGCTCATTTGAGAATTTGGTCTAGGTGTGTATTTTGTATCTCCCTGAAGATGTGGGGCATAGTGGTCAACTGTGTCTTGCTTTTTTGAGAAAAATGTTTGTCCCAGCTGTTCAGACATTGTTTTGAAATCGGAGGATTTTGTTGGTCCAGCAGCAGGGACTGGTATTTTAAATGGAATGTTCTTCTTCAGCGTATAAAGAACTGCAGTGCAGCAAGGACAGGAAAAAGCCTAGTGACTCCTCTGCATGCTGGAGAGAAGGCAAACTGGGTCATAAGGAATGGTATCAGAGGAACAGAGGAACAAAATGAGGAAGGGAAGAGAAAAAGACAAAATTAGTATGAGGGGAGAAGAAACAGACTCATGAAGGGAGGAACTCTGACCATGCCCCACAGGGACCTCCAGCAGCACTCGCACCTGCCCAGGAATGGACAAACATGAGTGTCAGCCTCAGGCAAAGGAGCCTGACCCTGCGAGCTCCCACCAGCACAGGATCTTGGCTGTTGCCTTTCCTTCAGACAGATTCAAATGCCCATAAAAGCAAAACTGGTCCCTGATCCACTGATTATTTTGAGTATTTCATTCCCTTCCTTTGAACTCTTCATTTCAGCATCACACAGAACATTTCCCTTCTATAGCGGTGACTCTTATAGGAAAAATCTCTGAGGAGGATGGCTGGCATTGCTTCCTGTGGCAGAGTTACCTCTGGAGTAAGAGAAAAAGCAGACTGATAGTACATACATAATTTTACTTCCCTTGAACTTGTCTTTCTGTATTCTTGGAACTCTATTTTTTCTCCCGCTTTTCTTCCTGGTGACAGCGTGAACGAATAGTTATTCACATCTTCCTTTTAGCTGGGTATCTTAGGAAACTGACTTAAAAGGGACGGCGGCATAAATACAGCACGCATGGAACATTCTCCCTGCCTGTTCAGAAACTCAGGGATAAAATAAATAAATAAATAAATAAGGCAGGAATACACCTGAGCTCCCCAGTGGCGGTGCAGGGGCCGGGAGCGGCGCCGGGAGAGAGTTCCGCGGGGCAGGGTGACCCCTGCCGGGGGCGCTTTGTGCTGGAATTCCAGGGAAAAGCCCAGGGCAGGAGCAGCAAGCTGCACTCAGCCCTGTGTGCTCAGAGGAGCTTGGCTACGTGTCACAGCATCGTGCACCGAGCATTTCTTCGTCGTGCAAGCAGGAGGCTCCAAAAGGCCTCCCCACACACGTTACTGAGGTAAGGGCTCGCTGCCTCCCCCAGGGCGTCCGTGGTGTAGAGCAGGGACTGCGGGGTCGTTCCCAAACAGCAGGGGTAGGAATCCTCTGGCCTGCACCTAAGCTGAGCACCAGTGATGCTGATGCACTCAAACATCTGCAGCACCGACTCTGTTCAGCCGGTTGCTCAGCCAGTTCGAGTTCAGCCTCAGAAAGCTGGCTGCTCTCTAGTAAAGATCAAGGGATTAAATTCAGGCAAATTATTCCTATGGGAACAGGTCCATGATGGTTATGTCTGAGGAGGGCAAGCCCTGGTTAGGCTGACCCCCTGAGATGCTTCTGCCTCCCCTCCTATCTCAGCCCTGGCGCGGGAGAAAAGGCATTTGGCTCAAGTCACCCTTGCCTAGACTTGTGTGTCTCTCTTCATGCATAGCTAGCAGAGAGAGATCGCCACTGACAGGGAGATCAGCGCTCTCCTGCACAGTTGCTACGGTGTTGTGGGCTTCTATTGCTTGGCTGGTGCCTTTTCGACTTGTCAAGGGACAGGGAGTAGTGCAAACGTGACTGTGACACAAGTCTGTGAAGCTTAGTCATGGGAGCTGTTGAACGGTGCCCCGAGGGTTTTGGTAAGAGACCCAGCAGTCAAACAGGAGAAAATCTAATACTTGAAGGCATTTTAAAAGCAGACACCTGGCACCTATTTGCTGTCCTGCTTTTTTTTTTTTTTTTTGTGCAGTTAGCCATGGTGAGGAACCCTGAAGTTGTCAGCTACATCTCAATGTAATGTTATACACAGGAATGTGCACAATGTACTGTTCCTTTGAACTAAGTCAAAACAGCAAGCTGTTTCTTTGTTCAGAAATGTAGCTTAGTTCTCCCTGCTTAGCTATTCTCTTAAGCATCAAGAGACAAGTCCAACATCCACTGAACGTAATGGAAAGATATGGATGGTTTTCGGCAGGAGTTAGATCAGTGTTCAGTTAAATACACAATTCAGTAAGGCAACCTTTAACTGCTTCTCTTATTAATAACACAGATTAATAACACAGAAATTAGTTTACTCAACAGAGACATTTGGTCTTTATTTTAAAATGATTTCCAAATCCAGAAAATATTTAAACTGTGTGCCCAGCCAAGAGTTTGTATCTTCTATTGCAGGAAGAGGCTCAGAAGCTTATTGTGTCAAAAAGCATGAAATTGTGGGTTTCAGCAGATCCTCCTAATAAAGGCAATAATTGAAGTTATTGTGAAGATTGTAAAAGGAGAAATCCATTTTTTTTCCTGAAGTTGCCTTCCACTGCTTCTACACAGTGTTCAACCTCTTCCAAAAAGCATTCTAGAGAGACTCAGAATGTTACTCCCCATGGTCTAATGGGGTCAGGCAGACAACACAACAACCCCTTCACAAAGCATGTACCAGGCTACCCATCTTTAACACACACCCTGCCCCAAGAGATGCACGTGGAAAAGTTACCTGCTCTGGCCTTAAGTTCTTGGATGTGCACAGGAGGACGAACCGAGTACTTCATTTCTGAAACAGATTTGTGCCCTCCCCAAGTAAAGCTGACAAGCTAGACAGCATCACTTCTCAGCCACCAGCTGAACTACACCATGCCCCAGCTTCATCTCAAGTCTTTGATTCTAGGAAGTTTATCTGAGGTACCCTGCTGTTAGTCCTACACTTCTTTTTGCTTTTTCCAGGGTATCTTTGCTGCATAGTTGATTTGAGAGATTAACAGTCACGTGTGACACACAGATAAGCCAGGGGAGCCACATGAGGGGTCTGCTACAAAAAGGTACCTTTCCTGATGCTGTGCTTTTCTCTCTGCGTCATCAGGGGTTTATTGGGTTTTGTGCTGCAGGGAGTTAAAATTCTTGCCCAGGAAATAATGGAAGAAATGGCACTGGCTGCAAACAGGATCATTTGCCCTTCTGAAACCATGACAAGGCACTGGGAGACCATTACAACTTGAGTAACTTCATTGCCAGCACAGGCAAATTACTCTAACTTGGTGGAATACTCTGTATGGACGTGTATATGCACACAACAGTTTTTATTCCACACCTGCTCAGGCAGCCTTAGCTAAATGTACCTAAGAAACAAAATTCAAGGAACAGCTTGGGTTAACTGTGTAGTGAGAATGTACCCTCAGATGTCTTACTTCTCTTATTTGTCAGGTTGTTGGAAAATTTTGAACCAGCAGAGTAAAGTTTCTGTATTTTCTAAGGGTTTTTTTTTTCTCTCTCTCATTTTCCTGTTTCTCTGTTGTTCTTTCCGGGCAAAACAGGGTGATTTTCAGGTTTTCTTTTCTATTGCTACGATAATTTTTTTGCAAAACATGCCAACTGGACCGGGCCTGGAGGTGGGCTGAAAGAGTAGGCTCAATCTAATGGGCTGCATTTCTCAGCTTCTCAGGTGGGATCCCAGCTGCTTAGGAAACAAGATGATCTCTTGCTCCTCCCCTTAGTGATTTAGTACAAGTCTGTCAAGAGAGGAGAAAGCAGGAAAGCTTTTTTTATTCCTGAGAGTGATAGGAGAGCTACCACAAATCAGTAAAAATAGGGGCTATCTTTAAATCAGGTCTGCAGTGTTTGCCCTGTGATTTGAGAGAAGAGTGGTCCTGCAGCTGTGTTTCCTTGGCTGGGAAAGTGGAAAGGAAGAATGTGTCACCTGTAGCTGAAGGTAAGAAGGTAAAAAGCCAGGCTAGGAGCACAGGTGAGCATGGTGTGGGATTAGTGAGGAAGGGAGGTGGGCACAGCCAGTGGCCCAAATGGAAGTGGGCGTGGCCCAGGAGGTGGTGGCAGGGCTGATGGCAGGGAAACGGCAAATGGCATAATTGCTTTGCTTGTTTTTTTGGAAGAGCTGGCTATAGTAAGTGTTTTATGCCCATTTGAGGCAGGGCATAGAGGATTCCAAAGTCAAGAGAGTGACCAGACACACAACTGTGGAACAGAAACAGTCATCTCCTTCCAGCTCTCCTGTGCTCTGTATATCTCAGCCCAGTAGTTGTCTTCTACGTTGTAATTTTGGTACTTGTTCTGTCTTTCCCTCATATTCTCAATGCTTGTCAAATAGATGTTCTTGTCTGGAAGTCTTACCTCTCTGCCAGTCCCTCTGCATAGTAAGTTAAAATTCTTAGGGTCCCACCATGTTTTTCTACTGTCCCAGATCCCTGCTGGTCACGGCTTTTTCCCTGTGTGCTCCTGCTTTTGTGTCTTTCTGTGTGTTTACAATGTGTTTCCAACCTCCTGATCCTTAGGGAAAGGGAATCTTTTCATGGAGCCATTAAAGAAGTTAGATTAATTTAATAATATAATAATAGTAAGTTAAATTGGATAGAACCATGATAATGTGTGTGTGTTTGAATTTAGTGACTGGCTTGTTACTAATTTGCCTCTTCCTGGTTCTTCTCACTTGTTTCTTCTAATTAGTGTGTTGTTACACACGGATTAGATACCTTTTCCCAGGTGAGGTAGGTAGCAGCAAGACAGCTGTGCCCCATGATAAATCATTTACTTTTGTCCTCAAAAAAGCCATTTGCAGGGAACAGATGAGCTCTTCATATTTGCAAGACAGACACAGATTGATTTATTGATGCAGCTGTAAGTTACCAAGACTCACTGACAGTGTCCTCCTCAGTGTAAGTGCTTGTGGTGTCTACTGCAGTTATTTCTTCAGCAGCAGCCCTGGCTCAGCATCTAAACGTGAAAGCTTGAGGGTGTTCTGTACCTGCTTGACTTTCAAAACCTGAGCAGTCCTTTTCAGTCTGTTTCCTTGTGGTTTGGTGAGCAGTTTCAGGGCGGGGGGGAATGATGTGATGTATTGTGGTGTTTTGTTCAGTTCCTTTTCCCTAACCTAGAACAAAACAACAAAATGGACAATGCTCTGTAACGAGGAATGGAAGTAGGTATTTGTCAAAAACATGCAGCAGTTCTTTCTGTCTTTCTACCCCAATGTGATCAGAAGATTACTCCAGTTATCACTGGATTTAGTAAATTTGTTCTGTGAGTCTTTTGCTATAGGGACAAAAAAAGACTGCTCCAGAAGTTTCCTCTCTTGTGACTATTTTTAGAGGAATCTTCCAGGCTTTCAGCAAAAAATCCTGGACTTGCAATGTCTATGAGATGAATGTATGACCCACTGTACTGCGGTTGATCTGGTTTTCCTAGTAGGTTGTACATAAACTGTCTGCATTAGTTTGGTTTATAAAAAGCATAGGGTTTCAGGTGATAAATCAAACACTGGAATTAGATGACCTGTTTCTTTGCTTCAGCAGAAGGCTTCATGTCCTTCATTGTAAAATCACCTGCTTCCTTATTTCCAAACTGATTTTTTTCCAGCCTAACTGGGGCTTTCTTCAGTGTCTTTCCCAGGGCATCTCTCTGTAGAGACATTAAAAGCTTTCAGCAGGGTATATTTGATTGTTGGGGTGACTCTTTTCTGCTTGCCTTCTTCTTTTTTCATGCATGGAGGTGATGGACTACAATAGCAGTGAAAGCCTAGAAATAATGATGTGCTAATAACCGCAGTGCTCACTCCTGAGGGAGTGTTGTCCGCTGTGAGAATTCCCCGTTGCTGGTGAGTGAATGTGTGCGTGGAGCTTGCAATGCTGCTGTACACCCAGAAGACGTGGGGATTTGGTAATGAGTTCCTGAGAATTCAGAGAAGTTACTTTATTACTGATGAAGAGATTTAAGAATGGTTTTGTTAATGCTTCATGATCATAATACTGGTCTCTGCTGCATACAAATGAGCAGCCCGATCCTACAGCCCTGCTGCTGAGGGCAGCACTTCGTCCTGAAAGATGTGGTGATTATGTGATCAGCCAGGAGGCTAAATTCTGCCATTTTCTATGTGAGATTTAACAGTGTTAAACCCACACCGAGGACCTAGTATTGAGGTAATCACTATCCTGTTACAAGTTTCCTGAGTTATCTGCTCCTCAGCCTTTTATTGCCATAAATAACTCTAGAAGTCAGGCCTCACTGCCAGAAGTGTTAAGTGCTGCAAATAGTGTAGAAGATGACTCATGAAGTGAGATGAAGGTGGAGCATGAATCAGTAGGAAGAAAACTGATATACAAAGGAGACATTCTGAATGCAGATGACACAAAAGTCTCAACAAAGCAATGTTCAATCATCACAAAAATGAATCAAAGCGTTTCTTTTCAAAAGAAAAAAAAAAGGAACTCTTCTATTCAATTAGAAAAACCATTCCAGTGAAAGCCCAAAGCACAAAGGTGTTGCATACTGACCATGTTATTCCTTACCCAATACAACCTTTTTGACTGCATAGAAAGAGATGGTTGGAAAATTCTTCCCAACATGTCCCAACAAAGCGGAGTATTCAGCAAGCAGGTTGCTTTCAGATTGTTCCATGTCTATACAAGCTAAGAAAAGAACTTGTCTTTGAGCTAAACATTTTTGGAGATCAAGAGTCCTGGGAGCTTCAATGAACCCACACTGAAAGCTAACAGCAATAGAAACTTTAAAATAACCTGAGCACATTTCTTGTAAATGATAACTCATGATAAGGAGATAAAATTCCCACAGACCGTTCCATTTGAAATGACAGCTTTTAGTTCTTTTGCTTACCCTCCAAAAGCTTGCACACGTAGGAGTGCCTTTAAAAGTTGCTTGGAAGAAAGGTACCTGATAGATGACATCCTACAGCTGTTAGTGCCCTAAAGTGTCCTGTTCTGCCTGTAATTCAACTTCCTGAGAGAAAGGGTGTCTATTAAGAGTTTAATGTAACTCCTCAGCGGTGAGGATTAAACATTTTCACATTTGACATCAGCTATGATACTTTAGGCATTAGAAGAAGGTTCCTTGTTGAGGGGGTGGTGAGGCATTGGAACAGGCACCCCAGGGAAGTGGTTGTGGCACTAGGCCAGTGAGGGTTCAGGAAGCATCTGAATGGCTCTTAGTCATGTGGTCCAGTTTTTGGGAGTCCTGCAAAAACCAGGAAGTTTGTCTCAATGATTTTTATGGGTCTCTTCCAACTTGAGATATCCCGTGATGTACAATCTCCTTGAAGCAATAAAGGGTAAAAGAGGTTCCCCCTGCCCCCAATTTCCAGCAGGCGCTAAAATGTAATAATGGAAAGAAGCCTAGATAACTGTGTCTTAGATGAAAGCTCTGTCTCTGCTAGCATTTTTAATAAGAACCACTGTGAAAATTATAGAGGTTGATTTATCCCATGGTGTGTATGGCTCTTCCTTGGCTTTGTTATGCTAGATCCATAAAATTGGTTGCTTTCAAAGGTACTGCTCCTTTAGAGCAGTAATGCTTAGAAAAAAGTGCAACAAGACATCCTAACCTATACTGCTTTGAGTTCCTTTGTTCAGGATAAAGTAAAGGATGGTCAGAAGACCAAAGCTTCTAATGTAGCTGTTTCACAGTATTGGCAGTGGCAGGAAATCTGGAGAAGGTGGGTAATGCTGCCAAGGCTTAAGGGATGCAGATACTTACATGAAGCAGAACTAGGCACAGGAAGAGAAAGCTCTAGCAAGGTTCTCTCCCCGGTATTACTGTAAAAATCATCTCAGACCTGGTTGTACTCCTCTTTTGTAGTGTTGTTAGGGCCATGGGTTCATTTCTTCATTGAAGGTAGTACTAGGACTGAAACTTGGCATAAATTCATGCATATTCCTGATCAGTTCCAAAGTTTCAGATGTGAATTTACATGTGTGTTAATGAGCAAAATCCAGAGCTGCACATTGTAATTTGCAACATGTCTAGGTACTACACCTCTTCTACTCATTTGTGTTTGATGCATTTAATCTGTCTATTCATAGGAAATCTGCTGGATCTGAGCTTTAATAGAATAAGTTATTCTCAAGGAAGGTAGCACAGGCTTTTTCTATTGCTGCTAAGGGAGAGCTAATAGTTAACAGCTAGTGACAGATTTATTTTTCACTTCTAGGCAACCCAGCAGTGGGCCCAGCTCAAATATAAAGTATGGCTTGGAAAAGTTGGCTTTGTTAGTGAAAAGTATGAAGTTAATTTTAAAAGCTGTACTCATTTTAAGACTGAAAAAGTGCCTTCTTCCTGTAGGGAGAACAGAAATTCTCTAAGGAGAAACAGCAAAGACTGAGTTTCTGTCAATAAAAGAATCTGTGTAATTTAATACCAGGCAGCTTTTTAATACAAGGGGGAAAAAAGAGCAGACGCTTGCCTCCGTTCTGAAGAAGAAAAATACAAAAACCTGCCTGTAGTATGTTACCTAAATTTAACCACAGAGGGGCCGACCCTCTTGGATACTCAAAAATCTGTCTGAAGGAAGTAAGTAAAGGCTATTGAAAAGCTGTACTTGGAGACCCTCTATCCCCATTTTCCAAAGTGCTGGTAATAGGAAATGTGTCAGGCAGCACCAGTGGCCAGACTGTAAAGCAGCCCTGGCTTGTTTAGTCCTTCTTATCACAGAATATGAAAGTTTCTGTTTGGATTTTCAATAATGTAAGTGTCTGAGGTTAGAGATGTGTAAATGGCTTCCCTCAAATGATAAAGCTACTCAGAATGATCCTGGGTTTAAGCTTGAGTTGTTCCTGTGTTCAAGCAGTGATGGGATCATGCTTTGAACAATGCATATCCATAAAGGTGTTAAACTTCTTACAGATGTCCTGCAGACCTTCTCCTTCCTGACATCTGTACTCTAAAGCCTACCTAGCACAATGCTTGACAACAAAACAAAGAACTTGAGTTCAGAAGCCAAAATAAACCACAGGTTATCATTCAGAATGCAAAGAAAATGGACACTAGCTTCTTAGTCAAATATTTCTTTTAATCAATTTTGTAATGGTTTCTTAGGCTGAGATCAAATATGAATTGGAAGAGTTCTCAAAGTGTCACTATTTGAGGTTTCTGATGTTGTAATTTAAGTGTAATTTTAAGTCCTGATAGCAGCATTTCTTCTAATTTCACGGACCTGAGAAACAAGTTTGTATCCTTTATTGGCATGCACTTCCAGTGAGTTTTTCAAAGAGCAAGTCATTAGTACTGTTATTTCCTTTGTCCACATTTGAAACAAGCCCAGAAACTGTTAAGAAGTGGAAAATATTGCCAACTTCTGCTGTATTGACACTCCTACAATGCATTTCTCTGTTAAACAACTTGCTCCTAAAAGTCTTAGAGGATGAATGTGTGGATGCTTTTTGTGTGCAGAAGCTGCATCTCAGGGGGCTCACAACAGGGTCAGGGCTGGAGCAGGAGTCCTGTTTCATGTGACACCTTGTTCTCATATGCTTCTACAGTTCTGGCAGCAGTACTTTGACTCTTGATTGTTCCCTGCATCCTCAGCTCCTCCAGAATGATGATTTTTGCCTCTCTGTTATCTCTAAGGGTGATGATTTACTGATTAACTTATCGGTGAGCGGTGTGACTTCAAAAGATGTAAACATTAAAACTCAATACTTGTACAGCACTTGGCATTCAAGCAAAGCTTCATGATGTATTTCCAATCCCAGAGGTTTTGTTTAAGAGGTTGCATACTGAGACAGTCCAGTGGAGAAGGCCAGCTGGAGCCTCTCTTCACTGCTTAAAGTTTGCAGTAAACGTTTTAGTGGCTTGAAGAATGGTGCAGTCCAGTTACACCCAGAGGGGCACGTTCAGGAAAGCATGGAAGCTTATGCTGAAGACCTGTGAAGCTGATTTTTCAGCATGTTCCCAAAGAGGATCTGTAGGAGCTCTTGACAGTTTGAATTCTCAAGGGTTCTGTGACCTGGCTGGAGAAAGCCGGGCTAGGATGGCATAGTACAAGCCTACTAATGAGCCATGCTGTAAGATCACTGTGTTTGTCTGTTGGATAAACCCAAACTTTCACGTGTTGTTGTGGTATGTGATTTCTGTACCAGCATTAGTACGTTTGAGTCTGATCTTAAGGATTTCAACAATTGTATATTTATAGACAGCATTAGGACTAAAAGAACAAGATATTTGATAACTCTTCTGAGCATCTGTTTAGTTTCTTATTAGACACTATAGTCTTATAAGTCTTATAGACTTATTAGACATTAAAACGATGAGCAACTTGAAGGCCAAGACCCATTGGGTTTTGCAGCCCTCAGCTGACAGTTCTACCATCTGCCCAATTTCTATTGGCAGAAGTGAGAGCTCCTGTATAAAAAATGTTTGGACCAAATCAA
Organism: Bombycilla garrulus; assembly: GCA_013400315.1. Lineage (NCBI taxonomy): Eukaryota > Metazoa > Chordata > Aves > Passeriformes > Bombycillidae > Bombycilla > Bombycilla garrulus. The sequence goes on along the minus strand of VXBU01032193.1, from coordinate 1,775,965 downwards.
AATTGCAGATATTTGACATCTGCCAGTCTTCATAAGCAGAGTGAGTATGACAACGTTGTCTTATTTTTTAGCTGTAAAACAAAAATACAGAACATCTACCACCTTATAGCTGACTCCGTACTGCTTCTAAAATAACCGAACCAGTTACCCAAAAAGCACTGGGGTTCAGCTGTCAGTCAGAACATGCAAATGTCAGAAGCCAATATACAGCAAAACGCATCCTGGCAAAAAATAAAAGCAGGATGAGTGGGCAATGCTGACAAGTGATGTGAATTTGTATTGGTTTTACTAATCCATTCAGGAGAAAAATGTAGTTGAAGTGTCTTGGTATGGAATGTCTTTTTTTGGTCTTGAAAAAGAAGATTGAAGCATGATTTCAAAACTTTCTGTTTAGAAATTTCCTGTGAATTTATCCTTTAGAAAGTGGGAGGAAAGGGAGGTTAAAATTAAATGAAACCATTTCAGAGCAAGCAAATAATTTTGTTCCATATGAAATGAAATCCTTTCATCACGTCCTTCTGTGGTATTGGGAGTTAAGTCTTTTTTTAACAATTAGCAAACACCACTAATTACTCTTTTTGTGTTCTAGTTGAAATACTTTATTACAACTCTTGTTTATTATAAAGAGTAAACAACCACTGTAGATACTCCATTTAGCATGTTTGCGAAATGTAAGATGTTCACTGGACTTGAAAAATACAAGAGTGAAACATTGTAATTAAGGGGTTCAAATAAACCAAAAAATGGTGCTGCTTTTCCATTAGCAGCTCTTACTGCAATGGTATCCTAAGATTAGAGAAAAGTTTGGGTTTAAGTGCTCACTTGCACTTGAAAGAAAAAACATTCTTTGTACACCTTTGCTTGTTGATGATTTCTGGAATTTTTATCTTTTTCATTTTTCCTTATTGTAACTGGCCTTGCAAACTCTGGTTGCAAATGTGGAGAAATAACAGGGTATTTACTTACTGTCTCTACCTGCTGCTTGTCAGGGCACTGTACTGACCGCAGTAAAAACTGGCTCATTGTAACAGCAGACTCAGAGCCCTCCTGGGGGCAACCTCCCTTCCCAACATACTGTAATCCCAGCTAGAGAGGGCTACCCTGGGGACAAGGCTGGGTTTGTTCTCTTGGTCTGTTCCAGGCATCTGCCACGAAAAGCATCGACCCTGCTCCCTGTTCTGGTAGTGAGGATTGAGTCATGCTGAAGAACATGCTCATCAGCTACCCTGTGCTACTATGGCATGGTTTTAAACCAGTGCTAAGAGCTCAGTCTGTGCGGTGTCACAGCATGAACGATTCCGAGCATGGAAGTTGGCTGCAGCAATAGGCCTTCAAGATTGTTTCCTCCTAGGTCTGTGTTTCTGGAGCTGTGACAAACTTCAGTTATTGTTAACATGTTCTTTGGGAATTGCTGCTTATCTGAAAAGAAGTAAATCTTCATAGTGGGTCCCTCGGGAAGATGTTCTCACTAGTCTCATCTTCAAGTTTGGCTCCATCCTTTGAAGTCCCTGTTGGTCAAGCTGCCCCAACCTGTGAGGGTCTGTTCAGCAAGATGAAGAAACAAATGTGAAAAACTCCGTGGGTTTCTTAACATTTAGAAGTAGTCCCATTTAGAGTAGTCCCATAGAATTGGGAGGTCCAGAGTGCAGTGGAAGACAGAGGCATTCCTGATGCTTTATCCATGTTCTGTCACAGGTGGATGGTGAGTGAAGGTCAAAATTAATTTTCCATTTTCAAAACAAAGCACAACTTTAGGCTTAAATGTGTCCATAATCCATTTAACTCCACTGGAGTACTGTTTCAGTACTTTAAGTGCCTTCTGTGTGCAAAACATAGGTTAGAAATTTAAAACTGAGTTTTAAATTAGCACTTGGCAAGGTGTTAACCTGTGCACCTTCTAAGCAATAGCTTTGAACTTCCTAATAATGCAGGATTAGAGCCTAGATGTAATTTATCTCTTCTCTGTTATGTTTGGGCTTAAGCCAGCTCAACTCTCTAAGCTTCACAAAGTGGCTTCACATATATATCTTGCATATATAATATTTGCATATATACAAGCCCCCTACCTCAAAATAACTTTGAGGCAAAATCCACCTTGGTGCAGTGTTGTAATTCATCACAGCGTTGTAATTCATCACTGGTGTGGGAGATAAGTGTCTATAACTGTATCTTTAATGAGGCAAGTGGGACAGACTGTGAAGATCAACTTTTCAGGTGCTGTGAAATCAGATCATGCATGTGGCCAAATGGTGAATCTGCTTCCCCTGTAGCAGAAGGATTGTATTAAGCTGAGTGAGTCATAGCTCTTCTCCGTAAGAGTTCCCTGACAGAGCCAGAACTATCCCAACATCAGCAAAACCATGTTTCTGTGCGCCTGTGTCCTCCTGGTACTCGCGTGTGCTAAGGGACCTCCTGATGTACTTCAGACAGAGTCCCTGGGGAAGAGGTCACCGCCTGGCTTTTGACTCCCTGGCTGTTCTGTAGCCCCTCAGAAGGCAGCTGTGTCACTGCAGCCTGGCTAGAAATATTGTAGCCCGGCTAGAAATATTGTAGCCCGTGGTGAAATGGTGACCATCTGCTCCTTGCTGCAAAGTCCAGGGAGTAGGAGTGCCCCATTCTCTTCCCTGAGAGCCCGGTTATTTGTTATCACCGTGGCGTCAAACTGTTGCCAGGGCCTGTTACTACAATAAATAACTCCACAGAAAGCTTTCTTCTTTTGTCCTGGCATACAGGCATCATTGTCCTTGTCCAGACACTCCTCTTAGAAGATGAGAGAGAGTATGTTTTATCTATGGAGCTGGGATGCTGGTCTGGGAATACCAAGTCTGTATAGGGCATTCAGGGTGTTAGTGAACTTCCAGTGGGAGCTCAAGCTGCTGGATGAACAAGATACTGTCATGTAAAATACACACATTTCAGTGTCTGGTTGAATTTGTTAAGTATACTTCAACACCATTAGCCATGGGAAAAGATCAGTTCTAAATCTGGAATTTCAGGCAGTTAGGCAAGTTTCTAAATGGGAGAAAATGTCATCGGGAGACAGGGACAGGCTGTGACTAGGGAAAACGTTTTAGGCATCCTTTGAGATCATTGTACAATTTCTTGATTATTGTTTGAGTCTGTTCACATCCTTAGAAGTAGATGTCTGTAGGAGATTTAAAAAAAGAAAAAAGCAGCCATAGTTTATGCTTTCAAGAGGTTGTTATAAAAGAGAGCAGAGAAATGTTAAGTCAGTGCTGTCAGTTGAAGATCATGTCTTGGGTCACTTGTGCTGAAATCATCAGCTAGTTATAGTTAGAAGAAATGGAATTTTTTTCCCCCCAAATATTTACATTGAACAGACTCTTGGTATGAACTAAAGATTCAAAACCTTTTGAAGGGGAGCAAAAGCTCAAGTAATTGTTAATAATAATGAGGAATTTTTTTTTAATTTTTTTTTTAAACTTTCTGAGATGCCAGAAATAAATCAGTGTCCCCTTTTGACCTTACTCTGACTTGTAGTGGCAACACTTCTTTAAAACTTGTCATATTTTCTGTGTATACATGAGAAACAGAGATGTTTACGTGACTAATGTCTCTTTTTAAAAAATAGTAAGGCCAGTGGACTTTGAGAATGAAATGAACCCCACTGCTGAGACAGTGTGACTCCAGCCTAAGCGATCACTCCGGCTGGCTGGCTGCAGGCTGCCTTTCGCGTTCCTCTGTCTCCAGTCCAAGCTCTCAGCTGGTCTGGCTGGAAAGCTGAGTAAACTCATTTGCATGGCAGGAAGCCTGAAGTGATCTTTCCTGCCCCAGTGCGCCCTGCCTGACTGTGCAAAGCACGGCCCTAAGGTTCCTGTAGGGCTTCCAGGATCTCTCCAGTAGGTGCCTCTGCCGAGCTCGGAGCACGCGTGTGGCTGTATCTACCTGTGCCGGCATCCTGGCGCTGCAAGGCACTCTCAAATGTGCACCTGCTGTCTCCTGAGAAACAGCTGTCTTCCAAGACATCTTGTTCTTTGTTCATCCCTGATCAGCAGGGAGTGACTCTTGCGTTCAGTCTGAATTCACAGAGAATGCAGGTCAAGTAACCTTTTGGTGTGTGGGTATTTTGTTCTTGCTGCTGTTCTGTTTTCTCTCTTTAGCAGATGTTTGCAGGTTGCGTGTGGAAATGCTGAAAAGTGATTGATGCTCGATGTAGGGCAGAACAGGATGTACAGGCTGAGCTTCTTGTTTGCATTTCTGATTAAATGCTTACTGTGATGGTGCTTATCTAAAACTTGATTTTAAGTAAATAATAGCTGAGATTTTAATCCTTTTCAAAGAGGTGACTTTTATTTGTTCCTTCAAACACAGGTAAGATGATAAAATGGAAATAACATCACTTATCAAAGTAAGAAAATTGATTAAATGCAAAATCACAGGCTGTAGCATAATCAAAAACTAGGTAAGATTTATGATTTATGCTGTACAAATTGATTATTGGCACATAAAAGACAAGACAAGTGATAGTTTGAAGAAATAAGAGTACATGGGATGTAACAAGTGGCATGAAATTGGCCCTCATTAATATTTATGGCAAAGAACTTTCTCAGATCTCAACAGGATTTGTGCACTTAGAGCCTGAACTTTTAATATCTGACGCACATGATTCAACTGACATGGTGAACAGTATGTTTTTGAACAATTGGAGCTAGAGGCTTTCAAGAGCAGACTGCTCTCATGCTGATGCTGACTGACGATAGAAAATCCTTTCTCTCATTTTAGCAGCTTTTCATTAATATGTAACATTAAAAATAAGCAAGTTTCAGTACAGTCAAGGCACCAGGGTATGTGGTATGTGAAAAAATAGCGGATTTTCATAAATACAAATTAAGATATTTGCCTTTAAGAAAACCCGTGGAATGGAACCTATGTGAAGCACAACATGGAAACTGGAGAGAAACAGGAGCAGTGAGAAGGCCAGTAATGGTGGTAAGGGGGGGGTCAGGGGTGAAGTGCAGGTCTCTCCATGCTTTGTCATGTGAGAATGAAAACAAAAGCCAGTCACAGGGATGTGTTGGGGAATAATCACTACAAAATCAGAAAGCTGTTTCTATAATTGCTAGTGGTTTGTGGAGGGAATTGAAATGTATGAACATTTTAAGATGAGGAGAGCTGTTTTCAAAACTTCCAAATCTGAAACTGTTTGATGGCTTGCAGGATGCTTGGGAAAGCTAAATGGGAGGCAGGACATCTTGGTGGTATCTGTGACCTTATCAGCTGTCTCTGATTTGTGCACCTAAATTATTGAGCTGCTGCAGAGGGGAGAAAAGATCTATCCACGGAATGGTGTTTCTGATACACAGCAAGTCTTTGCCGGTCCTGCTAAGCAAATGATTTCCCCTTTACTTGTCACCACTCTGACAAGTATGCAGATAAAAAAAAACATTTTCCTAAGGTTTGGAAGCTGACTGCAGTTATTAACAAAGCAAGGGTTGGTTGATTTGAAAGGGAGAGGCAAATTTCTGAGATTTTTAGTCTGGTAACAGTCCTGCTGACTTTGAACAATAGTGATAGTGGATTTTTCAGGGACTCTGAGTAGCCATATTTCTCTTTGAGAACAGGACTGACTAGTCAGGTGGCTAAAGAGGAAGTGCCCTGGCAACCAGTGAGCACAAGCAGTCATTTGGAAGGGAGTTTAAAGCCAAAAAGAATGCAAGACTGCAGCCCATGCTGTGCCTGAAGAGGGAAAAGGGTGCCCATTTTCCCTATGCTCTGCTGATTTCCCCTGGGGTGCTATCACAGCCCCAAGGAGGAAGCTGGAGACATGGGTGATGGAGTGGAGGGGGAAAAATCCACCCCAGGAGAGCGGGGCTGCAGCTGGGATTGAGTCTGGAGGCTGTTTGGGGCAGTAGGCAAAAGATGAGCTGGCTTGTGGAATGAGCGTAAGGAAGGTCTAGAGAGATGAGGAGGTAGGCTTGGATGCATGGGATGACTGGAAACCAAAGGGGTTGGACATGAACCAAAACTAAGAATTTTAGCAGCTGAAGTAAAAGCTTCTACAGACTGTAAAAGAACTGCTGCACTTCAGTGACTGGCTGCTTAGCTCAATCCAAACAGGCCTTCACAGGCAGGCACTACACGATGTTTCTTTCCCTGTGGTTTTCTTCTATTCTTAATTTAAAATCTTACCTGGGTGGTGATAGATCAATTAGTGTCTCATTCATGTCATGTCAGGCTCTAGGTACTCCCAGATGGACTAAACAGCCTGCAGAGCTGACCATTAATGCAAAGCGTGAATTTTGACAGATAGCTTAATATTGTAAGGCTGTAATATTTGTAAGGGGTGATGGCTAAAATGGTGGCTGTAGTCAGTGGAGACCTGACTTAGTTGTGCTTTGCTAAAGCAGCTCCATGGCTGACTCTCTTGTGTGTGTGTTGTATTTCAGTGCTGTATGTGATCCAAATGCTGTACGTAATCTCTCCATGGTGACTGCACAGTATTTGTTTCTATTTAAGGAGAGAAAGAGGTCTGGGTTTTCTGCCAGAATTCCCACTCAGGTAATTACACTTCTGCCTGCAGAATTTCCCTGTAGCTTCAATTGTAGTAGTTGTTCTTCGCTCCCGCTACTAAAAAGTGTGAACATAGACCTGCTGCTGTGTTTTGGGAACAGCAGCGGCTGCTTTGCTGAGGCAAGTGAAGTGACCCTGCTATGCATCCTTTATGCTAGACTTGCCCCTAGTAAAGACTGCTGCATCCAGTCATGCCACTCTGCAGCTCTCATCTTTCTGAGCCTGACTTTGGCATAACAAGTTGGTCTTGATAGTGAGACAGCCAGCTGGAAGCCAATGAAAAGATGATTAAGAGCCAAGAGAAAGCCATATGGAGAGAGAGAGGGATTTCTCTTTACAGAGTTATAAGTAAAAGTGTTTATGTCTTTGGATCCCTCTAGCTGTTTTTTTCCCCTTATTTGCATCAGTTTTATGGGTGGGAAGTGGTTGCAGTTGATTAGCAAATCTCTTTAGCTAGAACAAATGTTATAAACAGTAGATATTTCAGGCAGCTCTGTCAATAATAAAAATCAACATGCCAACATTGTAATGATAATAGCACATATGTCATCATTATTATGCTAATGTTAACTATAATACGATACATGATACCAACATTATGTAAAAATTACTGTTTTGCAAAATGAGAGATATTGAATGAAGGGCCTCTTGCCTCAAATTCACATGATGTAGAGATTTATTTTTTTCTGAACTTATGATAGCAGAGCTAATAAAGTCCAGCTCAGTCTGGAAAACTATTCTGCCAATGCTTAATTATGTTTGAAGTCAAAGCGAACACAGACCGTGTTCACTCAGAACCTTATACAGAGATTTAAAACAGAGGATGTCCAACATTAATAAGTTGAGACTCATCAAACATAGTGTTGATAGTAAACAGAACCAAGACAATTGAACCGAATTATTGATTCATGGAATTCATTTTTTCTCTTCACAGAATGTTCATATGCAGATTGTGTTCTCTTGAATGCAGTTCTTATCAGATTTACTAAATGAATGTTATGGTGACTGTGTGGGTTTAAAGAAAAAAATTCTGTTAACTAATTCTGTATAGATCATATCCTCAAGATTCAAGCTGTTTCACATATGTTATTGTTTCAGTTTCCCTGACTGACTGAATGCTATTCAAGTGAATAGCACTGAAACCCTGCTTGAATTGCTACTAGGAGGGGTGTGTTTAAAGTGTTCTCTTTGGAGTTGCAAGTTTCTCATGAACATGGAATAGTTGAAGAAAAGTCTGACAAATTGGAAATGGGAATTTCTGTTAAAACTTGCTGTCTTCCTTCCAGTACAGGGAAAAAAAAAAATTTAAAAAATTCTGCTTATTAACTACTAGTAGAGTCCGGAGCTGCGGTACTTAGTTGAGAGCAGGGAATGTAATGTTACTGTAATGTTCAAGGCAACTTTTTCCCAGTGCTCTCAGAACAAGGATTCAGACTGGCTTCTCATGATTTTAGTAGTTATATGGAGAAGTACTCTGTGTGTGTAGGTGGGGGGCACAGGTATCTGACTGTAAGTTTTGAAGGTGTTCAGAACCTCTGTTTTGTGTCCTTTACATCCAATTCTCTGCAGAACACAGCTTGCCTGAGAGGTAAGAGCTTTTTCTTTCCCATCCAACTAGAAAAAAGCTTCACAAAGCTGAAGGGTGGTGCTTATCTGAAGTACATCTGCATCTCTCTGTCTTCTTTTCTCCCCTCCCAAGCAACGGCAAAAAATTCCTGCTCCTCTCTCAAGCTGATCTCAATAAAAGGTCCTCATGTCTATTTTAGATCTTTTGCCTTCAGTCTGAATACACCAGGCCTTTTCCATCTTGCTGAATTGCTTATGAGTCTTTTGAATATGTTTACTGGTCTCAATGAGGTCCTATTTGAATTGGTGGATGTCACTGTTTTCTGTGAAAGCTTGTATTTCTGCCACTGAAGAGTCCTTGCAGACTTCATACGATGCAGGTATGAAATAACTCGTAATGGCATCTGTTCTTCAAAAATATTCAATGCACGTTAATTGGGTGGATTGGGAAGTGTTGCTTCAGTTTGGGCTGAGTTGGCCTTTTCAGACCCATACTGTCTTACCTGGAACATCTGATGCCAGGTTTGACATCAGATTTTAAGCCAATGAGTAAATTCTCAAAGGTACAGTAGAAATTGCCACGCTTTTCCTCTCAAGCTGTTGGAAGTAAGCTGAAATACGCTCTCCTAAGGGAATACAGAGACCTGGAAGTGCAAACCCCTACACAGGGGCAAACCAAAGCCCTATCAGAACAGGGAATGCTCTTAGAATCATAGAATATTAAGTTTTGGAAGGGACCTTAAAGATAATTTAATCCAAATCCCCCTGCCATGGACAGGGACACCTCCCACTAGACCAGGTTGCCCAGGGCCTTATCCAGCCTGGCCTCAAACATTGTCAGGGTTGAGACATCCACAGTTTCTCTGGGTAACCTGTTCCAGGGTCTCACCATCCTCACAGTAAAGAATTTCTTCCTAATCTCTAATCTAAAATTCCCCATTTTTCAATTTGTACCATTAGTCCTTGTCCTGTCACTACAGTTGCTGAGAAAGAGTCCCTCTTTGGCTTCCCTGTAGACCCCCTTCAAATCCTGGAAGGTTCCTATGAGGTATCCACACAACCTTCTCTTCCCCAGGCTGAACAGCCCCAACATTCTCAGCCTTCACAGGGTAGTCCTGTTACCAGCTTTGTGGATTTGCTCTGACAGTTCCACGTCCTTCTTATTTTGGGGACCCCAGAGCTGGATGCAGCACTCCAGGTGGGGCCCTCACCAGAGCAGAGAGGCAGAATCCCCTCCCTCACCTTGCTGGCCATGCTGCTTTGGTTGCAGCCCAGGATTCCATTGGATTTCTGGGCTGTGGGCGCACACTGCCCTCATGAGAGTTTTTCATCGACCATTACCCCCAAGTCTTTTTCTACAGGGCTGCTCTCCATCACTTTTCTGCCCAACCTGAAGATGTGGCCACATGTGTGGTCAGAAGGATATATAACAAGAGGATTTCTTGGCAATATTTCTCCAGTCTTGGGTACAGGCTACATGAGATGCTGTGGAGAAGGAAGTGTGGATGTACAGATAGCTTCACCTTGAGATTCTGTTCATCACTAGGCTGACTTTGGTAAGGGACAAGTTATTCTGAAGGGAATGAAATTGGCCTGTGATCCCAAGCCCTTGAGCTGCTGGAACAGACCAGACATGTCCTAAGCATCAGCCTTGCTCTATTGTGAAGTGATGCTAGAGCTCCTTTTGTGGGACAGGACAGCTGTGCTGCTGGGAAAGTCCTATCCCAAGAAAGCACCATGTGGCTCTGAAGGGACCCAGGTTGGTGGACAGCCCTGAAGCCTGGGTGAGCTGGTGTCCTTGCTTGTCCTTACTGCAGTTTGGGCTTATGGAAAGGCTCAGGGGAAAAGCCATTGTTTGGAATCTACATGTCTGGCATGCAGTCAAGTCAATCTTCCTTTATGACTTTCCTACACTAAGGATGAAGGAGAATTGTGAAATTAATTAGGCTCCAGATTTGAGCTTTCCTCATGGGTGTTGGAAACTGGCATTCTCCTTTCAGCTTTTATGCATATAGAGCTGCTACACTTTGGACTTAGGATGCTCCTGGAATGAGAAATGGAGTGTATGACATATCTATCTGCTTTCCAGGGACTGCCTTGTCAGAGTCTGTGATTCAGCTCTTTGCCTTATGGATTAACTGGGAGTATTCATGTACTTTTAAAATTTCTTTTAAAACATTTTGCTGAGATGAAGTCTGTGCAGTTAATTAGAGCTCTGCCACTGTTCACAGAATGCTGGCTGTGCTGAGCAAAGCTCTTCAAACACCTTTTTCCTGAATTTGAACAGCAAAGCACTGGGCTCTCATGCTTTCTTGGCAGGCAGAAGTGGTGAGGTAAGAAGCTACTTGTTCCTGGTGGCATTTCTGTGCTGCTGGGACACTGGCTGTGCCAGCACTCCTCATCTCCTGGGTCTGGTAGAAGCATGGGGCAGAGTGGCTTACTGCTTTGCCAAATGCAGTCTGTCCTTGCTGGGAGCCACACATCAGAGATGTCCTTTTGGCACAGTGGTCAAATACCGTTTTAGCAGATGTTTAATGCAAAATTGTCAGAGCTTCTAAGGAAGCTGTTCCACAGCTTTGCTCAATAGCTAATTCCTTCAGACTCTCAAGCTGCTTTATCTGTAACTGGTTCATAGTCCTGTATCCATATTTGAACCCTTTGTGATCACTTCTTCTATCCCTTGATCCAGTTCATCCTTTCTCTTTGCCCAGGGAACCTCCCTCCAGCTTCTGCCCTCTTCTAAGTGAGCAGCTTTCATGCTTTGCCTATCCTTGCCCAGAGCCAGTTCTGTTCAGAAATAGATTGATTCCATTTTTCCATCTAAATGTGGAATGGTCCAGATTTGTATGTGAGAGCTGAGATCAAAAACTTGTTGTTTGCTTCTACTTAAACAAAATATGTTTTTTAAAAAAATAATCTGAAGATGTTCCAAAATTTCTCCTGAAACATTTTTCACTTTCATTTCAAAAAAGATTAGCAGAAACATGGAACTGCTTTGGCAGTTGTGGAAATAAAATTAAAAAAACATGAGTTAAAATGCAACTGCTCAAGCCTGGGGGGAGCGGAGGCCGAAGAGTGTTTACTAGAAACATATTTGCTGTGTGGTTGGGACAGCTTTCTGTTTGGGGAAATATTGCAAATCTATTCCCTTTACATATGGCCAAGTGGTGATATATCAGTGTGCTGCGTATCGTGCGTGTACCCCGAGTACAGAAATGCCTTGTTCTCAGGAAGCTTCCATCTCTGGAGTGAAAGGCAGCAGCTATTTTTAGTAGTGCGCTGCAGCATTGCACAGGAGAGCACAGGATGATGCTGTTTCCCCAGCTCACTTCATGGATGACTTTGCTAATTTACAAAGTGAGGACTGATGACAAACTAGTACCACCAGAGGAGCATAAACACAGCTTCATGCTTTTTTGGAAATAAGTTAGCAAGATTATGCTGGGGAGTGATCTAAAACCAAACAATAAAAATTATTTCATTGGAGAAGAGCTCATAAAGCTATGCCCTGTAACTGTAAATGCTTGAAACTACAACAGTAATTTTTGCCGTAGAAATAAATATTACAATGCAAAGCCTGTGCTATTTCTGTCAGGTGCCCAGAAGAGTGAGCAATGAAATGTAGTAGCTGGTAGTCAAGATGGAAAATGTCCCCTGTGTAAAGAGAAAGCAAAAGACTTGCATCTTTACTCTTGCTCAAAATCCTTTTCTGAAGATTTAACAGATTCTGACCATCTCTCGTATGCACGAGATGTGTGCTGCCATTCCTAAGCAGTAACAACAATCCCACACTTTTCTGACATGTGTGATCAACTGGAGATTAAATCCTACCATGAAACCTTAACAACAAAAGGTTGCAGTAGGCTTACACAGTCTTGTCAAGTTGCTGGAGTTCCAAAGTCAGTATTTCGCTTGGGTGATGACACCAGGACCATCACGTTTACTCTTTTGTTGACAGCTGCTCTGCTGATTTCCCTCTGCAAATAGTTTCGGGTTTTGCAAGTGTAACGGGTGAAGAGCCATGTGAGTGCAACAGAACAGTTTGTTTCTGCAGTAAATGGAAAAAGCAGAATGCAAACACACAGTAGAAATCTTGCCTCCTGTATTTCAATTGCTCATTTTTTTTAGAAAAATGGTATGGTTGATGTTTGTTGGAATTTTTATGCCTTTTCCTAGTGTGCATTTGTGTATTTCTTCTCTCCAGACTAGCTTCATTACTGTGAAAAAGAAGTTAGTGTGCCCAAGAAAATGCTATTGTTGAGAGTGATAACATGTGGCATTTGGTGTATTAGTTACTAAAGAAGATTATTTCAGCAGTTATCAGAGAATAGATATGTAAAATGTAAAACTGTTTAAAGAGCATCCAAGATCTGCATTTTCCTGATTAGAAGTGCCAGAGTTATTGTAAAAGCAAAGCATAATTGCAACTTGCTCTGTTTACCTTATTTTTTTTTTCCAAACTGAAATATACACAGAAAAACATTTGAAAATTAAGGATTTCAGTACAGTCTGAAGACCTGAGAATTTTATAGAAGCCTTGCTGGGAATGTTTTAGTAATTTGTACTGGTGCATTTGTAACATGCGTAGTGGGAGTGGAAATCATGTTTTGTTGTGCATTTGTGAGCAAGGATTTTCAGTTGTATTCGTTTTATAAAAATGAAAAATATCAATGAAGTTATTCAGTCATGTTTTGAGCTCTGGAATTTGCATTGTTGCAGAGGAATATTGTAAATGGATTTCAGACCATTTCGGGCTGTGATTTGGTTTGTATTGCCTGTCACCATAGATCTTGAGTGCTGTACATAGTTTAACATACAACCAGCATAATGGTACTAGTAATGTTCCTCTTCAGAGTAAATTAAGGAAATGTTCAGCCTTTAAATATCCATGAACATTTCTCCTGTTGCTTACAAGGGACTCCCATTGTGGCCATTAAAGGAGAACATATTGCATATTGATTCAGTGTCAACTTCTCAAGGTGTTTCACACTTGACCTGTTCTAGAACTGACTGTTATCTGATATGTACTCTGGAAAAAAATATCTTTAGATGCTGAAACCAGTTCCCAGGTGAGAGCTTCACAGCCAGAAAAAAGTAAAATGTGCCCTCTGGCCTTCCACCATCAATCACCTCTCCTATTCCCATGCTTTTCTTCTAAGATACATTGACTTATATTTAGCTTCCACTGAAAAGAATTTCAGGCTTTTAATGCAGTTTGTCATTTTATGCAAACCTTTACAACACAGCTTGCCCTTAGTTAGAGGGTGTCGATGCTGGGTGGTGAAAGACTAAGCACTCTGACCTTCATAAACTTTATGACAGCCTTTAAAATAATAGTGCTAGAATAAGTTTCCAAGTGTGGCCTTAGTAGTTTTCTCGAAGATCTCTGACAGGTAAGAACTGGCAGGGTTTTCTGTAGTCTTTTATAGCCTTATTTTCTTGCATACAGGCTTATATTCTTGTCATAAGGTGCCTGTGAAGACTACATAAAAAAGCAGTATTTTTCCACTCCTGTTACAGGAGCAGTAACCTCTTACTGAAAGCAGGGTGGAGAAGGAGGGTGCAATTTGGATTTACCATGACTAAATTCAGCAGTGCCTGTTTAAGGGTTTTTTAAGTTTTTGTTGGGTCATTCTGGATAGGTATGATTTTTGTAATTGTTTCTGTAATAGCTGCTGTCTCCAAATGCTTGGCAAAATTCTGCTTTGCTTGCCTAAAGCAGAGTCTTGCTTCTGAAGTCTGAAGTTGTTGCTCTCTAAGCCTGGCCTGAATCTGGAATCTGTATTGGCATACTTAATGGAAAATATTTCAGGGCTTAAATAACTAAGCTGTAAAGATTTTTTTTCCTTCTTGTTACTCATGCTAATTAAAAAAGGAAGAGTAAGACATTGGTAAAGCCATGCTATATTTTATTTACATGGATATTCTGGTGTCCAAGCTGCTGTTTCATGTGATGAGGGGACCTCTGTTGTGTGGCTGGTTGAAACACAAAGTAGATGTGCCTGCCAGGGGTGCAGACTTTCTGGCACAGGTGATACAAGCCAGATGAATCAGCAGCTTCAACTCCAGCTCACCCACAGAACTGAAATGAAGTCTGTGTGTCAGCCACCAGTTTGTCATGGCACAGCCTCAGCAGAAGGATTGTGTTCTGTGTCAAGGGCCCCAGCACAATTGTGGGGGTCATCTTGCTCAGCCTTTTGGACCAAATGATCATCAAGATCAGCCTTAAGATAGACTTTGGACGTTATACTGAAGGATGTTGTTGGTTTGCTTGGTTTTTGAGGGTTTCTCTAAATTGGGAAATCAAACCAGGTTGGCCTTGGGAATCTCTGTCCTGCCATAGTTAGCTCAACACATGAGACCTGGAATGACTGCTAGCAAGTAGTCTGCACCAAGGAGAAAGTGTTTTCTAGAAGCACTGGCTCTCCCATGACCCAATCAAACTCTACTTCTGTTGCAGAGTACCTGCAGTACAGCTTTGAGGGCTGGTTCCTGTAAAACTGTCACACTCAGCTGAGCTTAACATAATGTAAATTTTTGTCTGCATTCCTGTTCCCTGACCTGAATCTACCCTGCAATGACTGCATCTAGGGCTAGGAAAAGAGTCTGGCTTGTCCTGTCCTTAGTACATTCATTCTTGGAATACTCCTGTAGCTAATTCCAGGGTACCACTGAGTCTCTAGTACAGACCTGGGCAACTGATCACCAAAGAAACCTGTGAGAGAGGTAAGCCTCAAGCGAAAGACAATCCCCCAGGTGTGGGGATGGTCTTCCTCTCTCTGCCAGTCCTCGCTGTTCTTGCTAAATAAACCTGCCAGTGGCAAGCTGTGAGTTAAAAATGCTCACTTCTGGAAATCCCCCCTCACAGCCCTGCTGAACAGCAGTTCAAAGATTGTTTTCATGCTTAGCATGTTTCACTCCTGCCTCTTCAGAGATCATGTTAATATTATCACCTCTCATCAAACATTAATCTGTACATCATTTGCCAATTGAAGCATGAGTAGGTTGCACAGATTTATTCAGCAAGCAGCAATTGCTGCCTAGACTCTGTGGTCTAGTTGTTAACAGCTGGCTGTTTGGGTTGTGTTTTTGTTAAGTGGAGAGACTATTTATAGGCAGCAGAACACATGCACATCCTTGTCTGTGCTACTGCAGATCCTGGGTAATCTCCTCTGGTACAAAAGCCTAGTCTACCAACTAGCATAATGTGTACTAAAATCAGCGTGGGGGAGTTAGAGGTGTTGGGTTTTGTTGGGGTTTTTTCCTCTTTCTATCACTGTCTTGAAGCTTTGGAGCAGACTGACAGCACAGGGACAGGCTGCTTGCCTGAAAACTGGGGGCAAATGTTTCCCAGGATACAGAGGGAGCAATCTATGGTGATGGTGTCTGACACGAAATGTCATTAAAAATACTCTTGTGGCAAAGGATCTGATTTTAAACAAGGTATTTAATGTGTGTGTGTGTGCGCTTCACACCCCATTCTTTATCCAGAGGAAGGCAAAGTTAGCTTTGTTTGCTTCCTGAAAATGAGACGGCAGGCGAGGTATCTGGGGTGACAGGAGCCTGGGAGCTGTGACATTCTTTCTCAAGGGCTGCAGGAGAAGAGGGTGTTGGCTAACACCCAGCAGAGGAAAACTGATCTGCTTCTGCACACTTGACACCGTTAGTGAGATGGGGAGTTTGGCCAGGAGTTCTGTGTGGCACTCTGCTATTCAGAGGTGCTGCTTGCCTGAGTCACTCCTTGTGCTGAAAATGAAACACTGTGATTCTAGCAGAGCACACATTGGTGGGACTGCTAATTACAAAACTGAAAACAAAGTTAGAGAGAAAAATGAGCACAGCATAATTTCACATCATGCTAAATAGCATTTTTTTCCCTTGGTTGCTTTAGTCTCCCTGCTATGAGGTGTTATGGCAGAGAGTGGGAAACTGGGTTTCTCCCTGCCACACACTTGCTTCTTCCAGAGCTCTCACACCTTTGGGCTGCTTTTCTCTCCACTTGTTCAAGAAGAATTTCCCATGATCTTGCACATCATTCTACTGCTTTCATCTTTCTGCAGTGCACTCTTCCCATACATACGTGTTTGCTTTATATGTAAAAAATCATATTTTAATTCCATTGCAGCAATTATTCTATCTGGGTGGGGAAAAAATATCCACCACCTGCTTTTCTGTATAGTGAAGAACACAGAACAACCTGGTTTGTCTATCCCTTCCTTCTCTCCCAGTCCCTTGTCACATTAGAGTTTGGAAATAGTTTCTATAGGTGCCTGTGAAGCAGAATGAAGAATTCTGCAGGCACTGGAGTGAGCACAAGCACAGACTGGACTCCAGTTAGAATGAGTCCAGTTACAACCAGTGTGCACTCAGTCTGTGCACTTGCTTCTAGAGCATGGTCCTTGAGCGAGCAGCCTCAGAGACATGTATGAACTTTTACATTGTTTCAGTCACCTTTCTGTTTATATCTCTCCTCAGGGGGGAAGTACTTTGGCAAGTACTACCTACGTCTGTCTGCATTTCATATTCAGGCACACAGGCATCCGTGCTGATGCACTAATCCAAACATATATGAGCAGCATGCATGACATCCCAAGGCTTTGTTTATAGGATCGCAGTACAGCATCCCCTGAGCATCACCTGTGAGGAATACAGGACTCCACTGGCAGTGCGTTCTACCCTGCCTGGCAATCCACTCCTAGCCAAGGATGCAAATGGATAGGCTCCAGTGCTTTCTGTGAGGCGCTGTGCCAGCATGATACAGATGAAGGGGAAGAGCTGAACAGATACTTAACATCTCTGTGTACATCTTCCCCATTCTGTCACAAGAGTACCTCATATAAATAAATAAAAGGGATGCTGTTAAGTCATGCCAGTCAAAAAAAAAGTCTGAAGACAGACTCTGGCTGCCTGCCCGGTTGTGCTAGGTTTTCTAGGCTATGAAGCATATACTTGTGTCTGAGGAAGTATTTAACTGGTGATCCATGGACTTGTGGAGACCTGGGATGATTTCTGAAGGAGATGCTAAATGTAAAGAAGAGAAGAAAGACTCTTGGTAATGGGACTTCAATGTACTCTGCAGGAATCAGCATCTCTGTTTAAAAATGCTGAGGTCTCTAAGCTGTAAGAAGTTGACCCCTATTTTCTCATTTATGGAAAACCTTAGGAATGCTGTGGGGTACTTGACGCCAAGACAGCTCTGCCTTTTCTCTGTCACACTGACATTGGTGGGACTTTGGTTAGTGAATCTGCAGGATCCCACTGCCAGTTAGACTTGAGTTTGGTGTTTGGGTTTTTTGTTTGTTTGGGGTTTTTTTTGTTGTTGTTGGGTTTTTTTTTTTTTTTTTTTTTTTTTTTTTTTTTTTTTTTTTTTTGGGGGGGTTTTTTGTTTTGTTTTTTTGGGGGGAGCTGTGTGTGTGTTCCTTTCTCTCCATGTTGGGCTAGTAACAGCTTACTGTTTATTCAGTTAAGTGATTTCCTGTGGTTAGGATTTGGAAATCAGTACAACTTTTTGCATTGCTTTATTCTGCTGTCCTTGAATCTCTTTTAGGAAGTTGGTGTCTCTGAACCACCTCTATAGTAATTGGAGGGCAGATGTTCCGTGAGGTTTGTGCTTGTTTAAACAGTAAATTAAATTGCAGGAAAGCCGTACTTGCTCACGGATATGATGATTATGATGTTAAAATGGTACTGCTAGGCCCACGCCTCCAGCCCCATGGGCATCCCTGATGGAAAACAAGGAGCTGTAACATCACTGACCCTGTACTATGTGACCTTGGGGTGTGTGGGGGAAACACCAACGTGCTGAAATCTTTCCCCTCCCACACTCCAGCATGGAGGGTTTCAATGAAAAAGGCAAATGGTGCTAATTTTTGCTGAGGAGAAAGCACAGGCAAGTGTGGGAATGTTTCTAGAGCAGAAGCAAGCACCTGACGGCTTTCAAATGTGTGTAACTTTTAAATGAAAGTAAGAAACGAGCCCAAGCTGAATTTCAATTATCTTAAGATATAAATTAAAAATAGAGTTGAAGCTTCAGATTAAAATGTTCATTTTTGACTACATAGTTTTGACTTTGCTACATGAGCTTTCCTTGTGTTTTGATATTGTCAAAATCACTTTACAGCAACAGGTCCCAGTATAGTAACACCTTGTAATATTTTAGTTTGTTAAATTAAAGATTTACAGCTATGGTTTGAAAATCATGCTTCCACGAGTCTGGGAGTGGGGAGCAGGAACTGGGCTGTTGGATGGGAAAGGATGTGCAGGGTAGGGTGGTGTTGTGGTGGGTCTTGGAGTCACATTCCATGCCAGCCTGTGACTGGGAGCAGCGGCAGAAGCTCAGGACAAAGCAGCCTAAAATACAAATCAATTCCCCCTTTCTGGGTGGGAGGTGAAGCCATCCCAGGTTTGCCTCTATGCGCTCCTACGCAGCATCTTCCCCTTGTCCGCTCCTTTGCCCTCACAGCCCGTTCTGCTTTGCTTCCCTTCTGGCCACCCCCGTTCGTCCTCGACGGGGTTCGGACTCGGCACAGCGCCGGCTCTAATGCCGGCAATATTTTCCCTTTCCCCCTCTGCCGTGGTTTTGGGAGGAGGGGTTCACGGGATCGTTTGCTCTTTGACCTCCTCCTCTTTCTCCTCGCCGCGGCTTGCCTTCGGGCCCCGCCGGCTTTGTGCCGCTGCCGGCGGTCGGGCTGGGTTTATGCCGGGAGTCACTGCGGCTTCCCCGCCTCAGCCGCTGCGGCTCCACTCGCGCCCTGTCTCGCGGCGGGTCCCGCGCGGTGGCCGTTGGGCCTTGCCGCCCGCCCTGTCGCGTGCCCCGTCACGCGGTATCTCTCGCCAAGTGCGCGTGCCCTGTCGCCCGGGCGACTTTCGCGTGCTACGTCTCGCGCAGGTGCACCTGCCCTGCCACGTGACCCGGGTCTCGCGCAGGTGCACGTGCCCTGTCGCGCGTTAGGTCTCGCGCCCTTTCACGTGGTATTTCTCGCGCAGGCGCGCGGGCCGTGTCGCGGGGGCCAAGGCGGTGCCGTTGTCGCGCGGTCGGATGTCGCGGCCGGTCTCGCGGCGGGTCTCGTGCCCCGTCGCCTGCTACGTCTCGCTCGGGTGCGCGTGGCCTTGTCACGTGTCCGGATCTCGTGCCGGGTCTCGCGGCCGGTCGCGTGCCCTTCGGCGCCGCGGGTCTCGCGCGCGCTCGCGCCGGTGCCGGACGCGGCCGCCAGGGGGCGCACAGCTC
>VXBU01032193.1:1729080-1756575 GCA_013400315.1 Bombycilla garrulus | reverse complement strand
CTCTGAGGAGCTCGGGTGCGGTGCGGGCTCCCGGCACAGCAGCGGGCACTTTCAGTGCAATGTCGTGCGAGTAACTATAGATGAAGGTTAATTTCCCCTCCGCCCCCCCCACCAAATTTTTGTAGTTTTTTTTAACCTGTTTTAACCCTTTCCCTACGCCCTCGGCACGGTAGTGGGGAGCAGCGCTTCGTGTGCCGGCCCCTGTTGGTCGGTGGCCCCAGGCCCCCCCGCGCGGCTGCCGGCCGTGCGCTGCCGCCCGGGCCGGAGGCTCAGGGCACAAATAGCGGTGCGAGCGGAACGGGCGCGTCCGGCTCTCGGTGCCGCCGCAGCGCTGGGCGAGGGCCCTGAGGAGCCGGGCGGTGATGGCCTGCCGGACGCCCGCGAGATGCGAAGCGCGGCTGAAAGGCAAAGCCTGGAGTGCCCTTCAGGAGGTCAACCTGAACGTCACCAGCTTTTCGCCACGCTCTGCACTTAAACTCTTGACGGAAGAGTTTCTCTCTGAAGCCACTCCAACGAGGAGGATGCCACAATCCCCTGGGTTCTGCTGTGTAATTATACCTAGAGCTGGAAAGGCTCTCCTCATAATACTTAACTCAGTCTTCTCTATTGAAAATTACATTTGTGGAAATATGTGTACAAAGGGTCAGGTGCAATCTTTTAGTGTCTAAAAGCCCCACTTTTTACACTTTGGAAACCTGTTACCATCTCTCGTTTCTTCTTTCTTTGACTAAACAAAGAGCATTTTAACATTTCCTCTTCATTACTGTTTTCCCAACCCTTTCAGCCTTTCTGTACCTCTCTGTATTCCCTCCCATTTAGTCACAGTTTGCCACACTGAAGTGAATGCAAGTATCATGTAGTTGCTGACGTAATGTGTAGTGATCACACCTACTCTTGAGTGCCCGCAGTGTGGCTTATGAAATCTTTGGGAGCATTTGTACACTTATTATAGTATAGGGGGGGTTTTGCAGTCTGGAATCCTTACAGCACTGTTTTGTAATGGAGGAAAAACCAGATGAACTTTTATTCCTACATTAAAACCACTTCCTGAATCACCTGATTTCAAGTAACTATCTAATGAAATTAAAGTGATTTTTGTCCTCCACGTGCTGCGAAGCATTGCTTAAGGCTTGGGCAAGGCTGTCTTTGTTCAGTTAGTCTGTAGCACGTTAAAAAGGAAATTCAGATTTTTTTTTTTTTCTGCATTAGTAAAAGTTTCAGCAAGATTTCTCACAGTGAAGGTTATAACACCATGTAACTTCAATATGCTTCTTTGGAATTCACTTTGCATGTAAGCAGTGTAGCCTTGGGTCCCGGTGGGTTGCTCCTGGTTGTTCCCCTGCTGTGCAGGCTGAGGGTTAAGCCTCTTGGAGATCCTTCAGTCAATTCCATGGATCATGTCTTTCACAAAGCAGAAGCATCCATGTGTTGTGAGGGAGACTAGAGTCCCTCGCTCAGGGTCGGTGGATGTCAAGTTGGTGTGTCTGCCTTGAAAGTCAACCTTGCCTTGCACAGGGGTAGTGGTGATGATGTTAATGGGGTTGTAACTGGACTTTAGGGTGCTCTCACAAGTGACTTCTGCTCTTTTGGGGCAGAACAAGTAGCCTGTGTAAATCTCTAAGTGCTGAGAAGGGGAGGCTGACCGCTACAAATGATCTGTCGCTTGCTGGTTCCTCCTGCTGTTGGCTGCCCTGCACACTGGTTCTCTGTGGGAGGGTGCACCCTGTTTGCTAACTGGGCTTCAGCTCAAGCAGAGCCCCTTGTTCCCTGGGCAACACTTAAGGATGGGCATTGGCACTGCACTGTTGCTGAAGCCGGAGGGGATGGGAAGACAGTTCACATCTGGCTCTTCAACCTCCCAGGCTGGGTTAAACGTTTCCTGGGGGCAGTAAAAATGTGCTTTCTGCTCTGTCCCCTGAGTATATACAGGGAATTTCCCCCCCCAGTTCTGTGGCTGGGAGAGCTCTGCAGCAGGTGCAGCACAAAGCAACGCGCACGATCGGCCACGTGTTGCCTCTGCGTGCCTGAAAGGGCTCGCACAGGAGCATGCACCCAGCCCGGAACTGCGCTTTCTCTCTGCGTCCCCTGCTGGTGTTTTGTGCTGGTTTGGCCACCTCTGCCACCCCTCTGCCGTTGGGCCTGGGCTGCTCCTGCCCAGGAGGGCGCTGGCAGCATCTCTGATGGCTCTGTGCTCTGTGTCCAGGGTGCTCTTTGGACAGCTCGTGGTTCATGTACAGAGTTAAGGCGCTTGCCCTAGAGCTGGTCTGAAGCGTCTCCATCCATCTTTCTGGGAATTTTGTTTTGCGCGTCCTTTTGCTACATGCCAAGCCCTGCCCTGATGTTTGTAGCCTCCCAGATGTTTGGATGATTTTTTTTTCCTGTGGCATGTTGCTGTGTAACCCAGCACGCACGGCACTCAATCTTCTTCGTCTGCAGTTTAAAAAATGTCTTAATAGATATTCAGAGTAGCGACACATCTGCCTGTTGGATTCTCTCACTGCCTATACCTTGTGCTTTACTTTGGGTTTCAGTATCTTATTTTAGCAAGCATAGATGCTGCAAGGGGAGAATGACTTGTTACTATGCTTGGATTTTATTCTGACACTGCAGCTGGTTGGTTTGGTTATTTTTTTTTTTAACTTAAGGAAAAAGGCTGGAACTTGCCCCTTAAAGGTGCTGTTTCAGAGCGACAGTGCTGTGCAGGGGAAGAGTGGGGACGAAAGAACAAAAAGGAATGGATGCTGGGCAGATCCCAAAGATAATTGTTTCCTGATAATGTCAGGCTCACTTTTAACCTGAATGTGTTCCTCAGCCACAACATCACAGTAAGTAATCAAGAGGAATAAGAAAGATAAAAATATGTGTGTATGTGGNGGGGGGTGGTGGTTTCTGAGGCTCCAGCTTTCCAGTTTTCATGTTAGCTCTCTGAAGCATGAACTCTAAAACTCAGTTTGTTCAAATTCATGGGAATCTGCAGCCCCCATTGGGTCATAGAATGTTTTGGGTTGGAAGGGGACCTTAAAGATCATCTCATATGGGTAGGCTGACCTGGAAACAGAGACTAGGTAGAATAAAAGGATAAAAAGGTGTTTATTGAAAGGATACAGCGTGGGCAGTGCAGGAGCCCCACTGGGGCTACACCCAAGTCAAATACACAAATGATCACAACAATGGATGCCCAGGCAGGAGACCTCACACTTATAGGTTTTGGTCTGTTATTGGAGTCAATTGTCCCATTATAGCTTCAGGTTATGAAGCTCCATCCTCCTTGTTCCACCTTTTCCTTCACTGTTGTTTATACTCTTGGGCCTGAAATTTGTCCTTGGTCTCTAGCTAGAAAATTGTTTTGTCTACCTACTCTGTGAAGAGCACTCTAAATATGAAGCCCAGAACTATACACTAAACCAGCATAGAATCCAAGAAATAGAAAAGCTAAAACTTAAGGCATCAGTTGTGACCCTGCTGCTGTGGACAGATATAGCTCTCACTAGACCAGACTGCTCAAAGCACCATCCAGTCTGGCCTTGAGCAGGGATGGGGCATCCACAGCTTCTCTGGGCAACCCGTTCCAGTGCCTCACCACCCTCACAGTAAAGAATTACGTGATTAAGTAAAGATAGGAGACCTTGTATAGTTATTAAGCTAACTAATTATATAAAATATGGTGTCGAAATTAATACAGCGTGAATGGAGCAATGAAATCTCTTTGAGTTGTTTCAGAGAAAATCCTCAACTTTACCAGTCCTGCACAGATTCTTGGCATACATAATGAACAGCTTAGAACGCTTTCCAAATAATTGAATTAACTGTGTAGTGTGTTTTATTTTCCCAAATGTGTAACTTTCCCCTCTGATCTGGGCAAAAGATAACATGAACCCAGATAACACAGTGCCTTACATGTTCTCCTAGTTTGAGATGACAGTGAAACACAGAAATATTTTCTGCTTGTTTGGCCACAGAATGCACTTGAAGTACAGAGCTGCTTAGTGAATGACAGACTGAAAGATGTCTACTGAAGAGAAATTATCTGACTGCGTGTATGTCTATGTACATGGCTAATTTTGAGATTAAGCTGCTGGGTTGTGATGATGAACAATTGTTGGCTACAGTTGTATGTGCTCAGCTTGTGATTTTTGCACAAAAATATGGACAGTGTGAAATGTACCTATTGTTACTTATTTTTTAAAAGGTGATATCTAATTAGCAGACTTAATTACTTTGTGTCTGTTGAAAGCAACAATAAGGCTTCCAATGTATTGCCATTGGGGTTTTTTCAGTACTCATTACAATGTTTCCTGGCATTCACCAACACTTCTAAATTACTGGGAAGAGTGTAATTAATCATTCACTTCCGTATGCTTCCTACTAGACAAACACAGATCATTGCAGGCAAGTTGAAATAAGCCATTTCAGATTTTCAAAACATGCTGCAACTAGTGGAAATCTGGGGGTAAGCACTGCTTCAAACATTCTATCAACAGATTACAGCACAAAAGCTAACTCAGTGCCTGACTGTAACAGGATTTGATTACAAACAGTTTATGAGTTGTCTTTGAGGAACGATTTCTCTGTCACTAAGTCAGTCAAAATTCAAGGAAGAAGTTTGTGGGATTCGTTTTCAGTCCAGCCTAAGTGCATCCAAAGCAACTTGAGAAAATAGAGTTCAAGTGTTAGAAGCCCCAAATTCTGAGCCAAACCTTGTCAGCTGATAGTTCTTTCATTGGGATTTATTTAGGTTTGCTGTATTAAATCAGAAGTCATATATATAGAAGTTCTGCTCAGGCCAAAAAGGAAAAGTAAACCAAGTAGACAAGTTCAGACTACAAAGATCAGAGTTTTTATCTTTATTCTGCAAATATGGAACATTTGGAAAGCATTGCGTAAACAGAACTTATGCCAACTTTTCTGAAATAGTTATAGTTTGATTTGTCTGCATGGTATTTACTTGGTAAAAATGCATACTGCTCTGTTTTTGGAAGTGAGAGCTTACCCATGAACTGCAACCTGTAGGGACAGAAAGTATGTTCTTAAATGGTTTGTCAGCAAAAGTTTAAATCTGCTGCTGTCCCTACCCACCCAAGATGCTTCACAAACTCGCATCAGCGCTGGAATGAAAGCACTCGCGGCACTCAGAGAGCAGTGGCCAAATGTGTATAACATGCTGCCCCATGAGGAGGGGAGGGAACAAGCTGGCCAAGAACTGAGTAAAAGTACGTAGCCCAATTTCTTCTGAAAGAATGAAACAATCCTTTTATGTCCTTGTAGGAAAGTAACAGCTTTCTGCCCTCCCTCTGCAGGCTCCTTTTCTAGAAAACTGTTCTTCAAAAGAGCAGAGTGCAGCAGGCATGCTTCAGTCTCCAGGATTCACACCACTAGCTTTAAGAAGTACGACTACTTTTGAATTATTGCTTAGATGACTGATATTAATAAAAGCTGACTAGCTTAAAAAAAAAATCCAGGACCTTTGAGCACTGTCACATAACTGCTGATAACAATAATTATTATGTTTATCTTGCCAATTTTAACGTCGTTGTCGGTTACCACATTTCACCTTAGATTCTGGTCTCTAAGAAATCCATGCTAAAATGAACATTTGTTTCAGCAAAGGCTTCCAACTGAATGCAAGCCACAAAGATTTTCTTTTAAGTTGGATATGAGCAGTTTTTTGGTTTTTTTCCCTCCTCCCTTCCTCTGAAGGAGAGAAGACAAGTTCTGGAGGCTTGGTTGCTGGTCTAAAACACTAATAGCATGAAGTCTGTTCAATGTTTCTGTGTTAAACGCTGTTTCAGAACCACTGCCACTTAAGGGATTTAGTTGCAGAATACTTACCTAAGACCTGTGTTCCCAGTTAAGCATAAGAATTGACCTTACCATGTACGGAATATACCAACAGCTTTGAGTTTTTTGTTTATTTTGTTTTTTGTCTGATTAGCTTTCCTGTATTAATGGTTATGATACAATGCCTTTAGGTTTTGGAGGGGTAAAGCCTGCCATGGTAATGGAAGTAAAAGCATCAGATAAAGAGGAGTGTCTGTCTTTGCCTGCAGACTGTGGGAAGTATTTAAGCTTGCTTCAGGCTATGGTGCTTAGACTCAGCTTGTTGAAGGCACTTGGCCAAAGACCATCCCACACCTGCACTGTGAAGGCCACAAAGGCTCGCCAGGGGAATGATGGGACATGTGGGTGCCTTATTTAGTCCTGTTATAGCCCAAGTACATTATCTTCCTTAACCTGCCCTTTTAGAGTTTAATCTTGTTCCTTTATATACCTGGTAGTAAAGGAACTTTAGTCTTTTAAGTACTGCAAGAGTGCTAGGAGTATATCTGAATGTGGATATCCATGTAAGGGAATTACAAGGAATGGTTCCTATGGGCTTTTAAAAAGGGAAAGGAAAAAAGGGGGAATGTAATTACCACGCTGGCGACAATTCCAGTCCCTGGAGGAATGACTATTGCGTGAGGGGTGCCTATCGGACAAAGTGAGTTTGTAATCTGTTTGTAGTGGCAAATTCCACGCTTGGCTCATTATAATACCTCAGTCTGAGTTAATTACCGAGTTTGGGATTGAAGGTGAGGAGAAAGACAGGAATGAAAGCCACTCTCAGAAAATTCAAAGGAAAGAAGAGTGCAATTCAGTTCCTTTTCTTCTGTCTGACGCTTCAGCTGCTGAGAGCGCCACACCCTTACTCACACAGGCAGCGCCGTCTCTGGAAGGTCCTATCATGAGGACCCTGTGAAGCACCCACTTGTTGGGTGCTGCTCTGAGCTGGGTACACTTCAGGTTTATAAACACTGCTGACATGTTCCAGCATTACTTATTTTCAGATCACTCTCATATTGATGCATTCCCTTGCATGTTTTCTGTTTGTGACCTATTTTTGATGCATTTCACATCTGCTTTAGCAGCTCTTTGACAACCAGAAAACAGGGCTGTTTACTGAGTTCACAGCTGCTGCTAATATCCGTGCAACTAGCCAGAACTGACTGTTTTCTTGCTTAGCTCATCCTGTTGAATGAACCTCTCTGCAGGGTTTGTTGCAAGTTTGTTTCAACTGGAATGCTATCAAAAGTTTCCACACGTTTGTGAAATTCTCATACTTCAGCCTTCCTAGAAACCCAGAAACATATGCACCCTCACTAATTCCAGTAACTTTCTTCTGTTTCCCATGGCTTAACTACATCAGTTTTTCACAGATAGTGAAAGCAGCCTGTTTCAAATGGGATTAAATTCCTGTCATTAGTTAACACTAATGCTACTGACAGCTTTGCACTTGAACCCAGTCTTTAAGGAACTGAGTCTTCTAGTTTAAGGACACTATTACCAGCTCACATTTCAATGTTTCATTATTGCAACTCAATTACCTTATTTTTATCTTTTTTTTTTTCTTTTTTTNCATTTTTTTTATTTTTTTTTTTTTTCTTTTTTTTTTCTTTTTTTTTTTTTTTGGTATGAAGAGGGGTAGGAATGTAAATTAATCCAGCAGCATTTCCTTGTATCACCTTCAGCGAGTGACTTGCTCAGAGTGTGTTATCTCTCAATGAGGCTGCATCCTGTAGGGCTGAATTTCTACCTGTGTGGGCACTTTGCCATTTGCTACTCTTGCAGCTCATTACGCTATGGATTAGTTACTTTCAGGATTCTTGTTCCCACCAAACAAAGATATTATTTGACCTTTGTGGTGTAGGTGCAAGAAGTCACAGCTGTGTGAGGTCCGAGCAGTTTGGTTTTGTTGTTGTTCGGTTTGTGCTTTGGGCATTGATTACTAGCACAATATGGCCAACAGCCGGTGTGTGCTTCTGGAAGTGAACAGAGGTTCCAGTCTCCATAAAGCAATTAAGCTGGGGACGCACTTCAGTTCCAGCTGTTTCAGCCCCTGCCTGAGTCTGCCCTTCCTGATTTTATAATACTGTTCAGCACTGTTATGGATCATCTCCCGAGTGTTCATGTTTTTAATAATTTTGTTTCCTAAGCCACATCGTGGATCTCAACTTTCAAGCCTTTCTAAGTCCTTGTGAGGTAAACGTTACCAGGTTAGCTGTGATCTGAATTACAGATGTGGATACAGAGGCACAAAGGGTATAAAAGATCTGCCAAAGTCATTTCAGTGCATCAGAGACAAAATTAGGCAAAAAGATTCCTGACTCCCACCTGTGTCCTACTCTTCCAAGCAATTTTCATGCTTCATTCAATTTTGGAACTTTTGCTGTCATGGTATCTCACAGGTAGCTTTCATTTCTTAATGGTTTTGAAGATTGATTTTCTCCACTCCCACCCCCGGTTCATTTCCACTTGTTAATGAAGTATATATTGAATTTTCTTTGGTCCATTGTAAAGCTCCTGATGGTGATTCTAAAGTATTTTCTGATCCCTACCTGCTGCTTCTTAGACAATGACAGAAAATCTGGTAACCAGCCTCTACTCTCATTTTACCAGCTGCAAGCAACAGGAGCTACCAGACCATTTGTTTGGGCTCCTTGTAGATGGACTAAAATATTCAGTTGCTAATAGGCTTTTCAGTTTGCATTGCTCCGCTTCAGGTGACCACTGTTGTGGGGTAGCTTAAAAATTTTTCTTGCAGTAGCTAACTGAACATGGAAAGCTTTGTTTGTTTGTAGTGTGACAATGACAAGGCGAGGGCCCATCATAGGAAACTTGTGAACCAACTTTTGGTACCTGAAAGTTGTTGTCCACTGAAACCTAGACGCACAACAACCTTCTCTGAACCTCTGTTTCTTTCACCTGTCTCAGATACTCTGGGAAGTGAAATCTTGGTTTTCTGAGACACCCGCTTGTTTTTATTTGTTCTAAGAGGAGCCTGGATGAGTAGCTGATACTAAATACTTAAACTGGAGATGGCTAAATATGTCCAAGTAAAATCCCACCTCAGTTTAAGGCAAAATGTAGCAGTGGTGGAGTAAATGGATGGAGAGTGGGCATTGTGCAGCTGAAAGAGGGCAATAAAGTGCCTTCTGTTTTTTTACACAAGTCTCAGCATTGCTTTGCTGTACTGGGAGGTTGGAAGAACCAGAAATTAGTCCAGTCAACACAGCTGTTTGTGGAAGTCATGGTATGTACACAACTCATCGACACACAGATTCCTTGCCAAAACATCACCTCTTCTACATCTATGAGTGTCCTCTAATCTTTCTGCACCAAAACTCATCTTTGTTCCTTTAGTGTTTTTTCTCTTTCTGTGAATTCATTCAGTTGGAGAGATGGCAAGTATTCATCTAGGCAGCTTTCCACTTCCTACCAAGGCAGTTCTGATGAACCCTTAGCACCCTTCCATTGGGTCAGGAAAATTTCTAAGGCTTTACTGATGTATCATTTTCTAGCTGCCATAGGACAGCAGTGTATGGATTGGTAAACTGACACCTGTGGACTTGACCTGTCTAGGATTATTAGGTCCCTGGGTGGTTGCTGGAGAGGAATGTGGAACAGTGCAGGCAGAATAAACAATAAAATACAGCAAACGTCTTCTTCCATGGGGAAATTCACCCAGTTGCAAAACAGCTGAGGTGGAAAGAGACCACTGGAAATAGTCCACACTCAGTGCACAACTCTGCCGACATACCTTGTCCAGTTGTGTTCTGTGTATCTTCAACCATGGAGACTCCAGACCCTCTCTGGGCAACCTGTGCCAGTGTCCAGTCATACCAGCAGTAAAAGTTTTATCTTAAAAGGGCATCTAAATGGAGTTCCCTGTATTTTAATTTGTGCCCACTGCAATTAGAAAGGAAGAGGCAGTTGTGTAGGTGGATTTTAGCAAAGTCAGGAGAAAGGAAACAAAGTGTTAGACTGCAGTAAATTCTGCAGAATTCTGTAGCAAAAATGATGAATTTCTGTGTCACAGTGCAAATCAGTAGACTCTAAAGATTAGAAGAGGGAAATCCTTCCAGCCCCAGCTGAAAGAGATGAGGTAGTTCACACCTCTCAGAATTGCAATTTGAGGCAGCCTGAAACATGATAGAGGGTGAGCTATGTCAGCATATGCTTCAGAGCAAGTTCTCGTTTTTATCTGCACATGTGAGCATAAGAAAATTATCTTAGTTTTCAGAGCTGAGCTGGATTTCTCCAGTACAATTCTGTGGCAATGGGCGAATTCTACAGGAAAGCTTTACAGCCACAGAACATATAAAGTCTGGAACATGGATAAACTGGTTAGAATAAAATAGAAACCAGCAGAACCCTCTGCCAAATTCTGAAGTGAAATGAATAGAGGTTCAAAAAAAGTTCATTCAGTATGCCTGGCTCCTTGTTTCCATAATTCAGGAATAATTACTTTTTTGTCACTAGCATTGTTTTTAAATGTCAATAGAAACCAGACAAGTGTATTTGTATACCCAGCCCTGCCACACTGAATATAGTAGGTTTTTCAGTACCAGCCTCTTTTAAGTAAGGCTGAGGAAGCATTAAAAGCTCAGTAACTCTCAAGTGTTAGGAAGCTATTGAAAGAGCTTGTTAGGCTTTATGACAGGCAGGTTGAAATATAATAGGCCTGGAGCTTTGTGAAGGAGCCGGAAAGCTGTGGTTGAAGAGAGGACAGTGCCCAAGAGTTTGTAGACCAGATGATTTGTGCAAAGGGGATGTTGGAAGGTTCAAGAAAAAAATAAACAAATGGGGCTACCCACAGGGACAGTGTTAAGCTGAGACCAGAGTGCTTCCGTAGCTTGGTTTCTAAACACCAGTTAGTCTGGCTAACCAAAGAAGGCATTTTCAGTTAAAGTTTCTTCCTGTCCACACTCAGGCCAAGGAGCCATTTTCTGTTACCTAATTGACCACATTTGTTCTGACCCAACTTTCCTTAGCTTTTTACCTAGTGAGATTGCGGGTCTTTCTGCTAATCCAGAACAGCACACAGTTCTCTTCTGACAGTCCTTGGTGGGTTTGGTTAACTCTGTCCTTCCCTACTGGCTCTGTTCTTATCCCTCTGCTTTACTGTTGTTCTAAAATAGGCCACCTTCTTTACACCTATAATTCATTTTCTGGTGGAAGCTTTTTGATTTTGATGTCTTCCACTAGACCAGCTTGGGTACCTAGGAAATGTAAGTTAGCCTCTGGCAAGACCCTGCTAACCAAACAGACGTATTTTCCATATTCTTGGATCCTCTGCCATGGCACAAGCAACAAGAAAAATAAATGAATAAAGGTTTTTCCTAGCATTTATCATTTCAAATGCAAATTTAAAGATGTGAACTGAGTGCAGTAATAACTTATGTCACTTGAAGGCCTCTTTGAGCAATAACTTGGACGTGTGTACCTAGTCTTGTTCCTATCACCATGGGATTGAGAGCTCCCCAGGAATATTCTTTTTAAAAAAAACCTTGATCTTCAATGGAGATGCATAGTAAAGAAAATGTAACTCTACAGAGATAGTTTGGCCTTGTAATAATTACTGCATCCAGTTCATGGGATCGAATTGTATGCAATTCATAGGCTTGTCAGATGTAACCGAGCTAAAGTGAAGTACCACTTTAAATCTAAGTCCTAGAGGCCCTGAGCGTGCGTATCGTCACTAGAATATGTCAGCTCAAGAATGAGTTCCTTGAAAAGTGGATCAGGAAGCTGTTACAGCTAAGCAGTTGTTATGGCTGTTGACGGCTAGCTAGAGAATATTGTATTACACTAACTCAATTTTTTCCCAAAGGGTAGGAATATTTTTTACACTTATTTCCTTATTTTACAGATAAGACAGATCTGGGATATGTAAAAGAGAAGAGAATAGGGAAGCAGGCACATTTTTTTTAAAACCCAATGTCTTGAAATCCTAGCTTTCTAATACCTTTTGGAATTACATATATATGTTCTCTCTCTTTTACATAACATAGCTGGTGGGGGAAAAAAATCCTGTTAAGGTTGTAAACTGCCAGTGTGGTTTATTACTGAACTTTCCAGATCATCCCTTGTCAACCTAATATTATTTTCCCTAATCCCTGCTGCACCTTAAACACACCACTAGGCATTCACCAAAGAAAGGTTAGTTCCAACTGCCTCTGCAAGCACAACATCTCTGAGTCACTAGACATTCTTCATGTAATTCCGTGGTCCCTGAGCAGTTCCAAACAGGCCAACTCACTCCAGCCTTACCAACATATTCCTCACTGAGTCAGGAAGGACACAGAGCCTTTGCGTAACCCTGCTGCCATGCAGAAGTGTCACTGTCTGTGAGCAGTACCAGAGTATACCGGACAAAACCCACTCTGAAGAATGAAGGGAATTTCATCATTAAAAACCTGAACAAAACTAAATGATAATATGCTCTATTCAGAATACCTGACAGATACTAGGTATACAAACCTATATCCCTCCAAAGTCACATATTTGGGACTGTATGGAACCATCCTGTGCAGCAGTGCATGGCTAGACCACAAAACAAGGACAAATTTCTTCACTCTGTATTTATTTATTTACACCACATCTCTTTGGACGTTCTCCTCTCCAGTGCAGTAGCTGGAACCTGTTCTTCCAGCTTCGTTATATAAAGGTGAAAGTCTTAGCTCTAGAAACCAGCATTACTGAGCTTGAAAAGCCTTTATCATCTCCCATTTCGTGGCTCAGGAACTCATACTCTGCTACTGACCACCTCACTGACTCTCCTCTAACTGAAGTTTTGTTATGGTAAGTTGAAGAATCCTGTGAAAATCTAGAATTATCTTTTCTTTTTCACATTATATTTTCTAGGGCTTCTTTATTTTACTGGAGGGATAATGAAATAGTCTCAGTTTGTGGTCATCATATGCCTCATATGAAGTATGGATTCCTCATCTTAATAATATTCTCCTGGAAGGAAGTTTGGAGTCAGGGAAAACTCCTGTGTAACTAACCTCGGCAGTATTCAGTATGTCTAGCCAAGTACAATGTTCTGGAATAAATCACTGCTAGCTAAGTCTTAGCTAATATAACAAGTAAAATATATGAATGTGTTATTTTAGCAAATGCATGCTGTCAGATCTAATCCTGGGTTTCCAGCCTCTAAAAATGCAGGTGGTGCATATTAGTGATGAAGTGAACAGTTTGAGGAGGAAGGAATTTAAAAGTATCTAAATTCAAATTACTTGATGTAGAAACTTGAAACTCTTATATCCATGGGAAAATTTTCCTTTTTCCTTATTTTTTTTTTTAAACCATTCAAGTGTTGACATACTTCTTCTTTTACTACCACTTGTTTGTGGGGAGCAGGAGGTTTTGGAAATTTGAGAAAATAACTTGTGGTTCTGTAGAACTTTCACTAGCTCTGTTTGAACTGTAATTTGCAGCCTGAAAGACATAAAGAAAATACTTCCAGGAAATAATATGGCTTAGATTAATCGATATTGCTGCACATGTTTAAATCAATTACTCCAAGGGAACACAAAAATTCGTAGCTGTTTATAGTATCTAAACCCAGTACAAATAAAGCACTGCTCTCCAAAACTTACAGAAGTTTTTATCTTAGGAGGATTAAGTGCTGCCTTCACTTATTTTCTTTAAAGAGAACAAAACTACTATTCTGTCTCTTTTCTAATTTTTACCAGGATAATTTTTTTCTGTATAGAAAAGAAAGAAAATGAATGAACACAGTTGATACCAAAGTTTCTTTCTAGATTTGCTGGGCAGTAATTTGTTTATTTTGCACACTGATAAATTTTGAGGTAAAATTATTAATCCATGTTAATTTTCCACTTTTAGGTATATTCAACAGGAAAAAATGTATTGGAAAGGACTTAAGAAATGCTGGTGGGGAGGATGGGAGAAAAAATTAAGTGAACTTTAAGGTCAGTATCATAAAGATACCAATCTAACCTGATTATTGTCTGCCCTCTGGAGAGGGGAGAATCTTACATAGCTGCATTAAAGTTGAGAAAAAATGAGAAGCTGAAGAGGAAATTGTATTACTCTCTGAGCAGGTTATGTCGTACAATTAACAAATGATGGCTACTTAGATTCCTTAAAAAAAAAAAAGCTGAAGTAATGTAACTGAACAAGAAAAGGTAACTATAAAAATCTTGCACCTTAGCCCTGAAAGGAGACTATCACTTAGTATACAACTGGTTTCTCTTTTGTAGGAAGCCAAAGGCTGTCCACTAGGAGGAATGTGTTGTTTACAGGTTTGGAAAAGGTTTGTTCCATATCCCAGCAGTAATCTTATGACGGCATGGCAAAAATCTAAATAGTGCCCTACTGTTTTCACTAACTCTGCAGCTTCACTTTCCTGAGCCCCCAGGGTTATTTCTAGGCAGAGGAGCATTTCAGCAAAGAGAAATTGTGAGGGAACTGAAGAGCAGGTTTCTCTGGTATGTGCTCTGCACCGTCCACGTGAGCTGCAGGGCTGTGTCAGTCAGGGGAGAAGAGCGCTCAGGACAGTGCGACTCTGTCCTGCTGGTTGCAGGCTCAGCCTGTGCCTTTCCTGCTGTCAGGCAGCATTGTAGACTTTTCATAGGGGTGATAGGGGTGC
The DNA here is from genome assembly GCA_013400315.1 of Bombycilla garrulus. NCBI lineage: Eukaryota > Metazoa > Chordata > Aves > Passeriformes > Bombycillidae > Bombycilla > Bombycilla garrulus. The sequence goes on along the minus strand of VXBU01032193.1, from coordinate 1,742,141 downwards.
TGAACACTGAGTGTAGAAAATGGAAGAATCAAGGGAGTGCACCTTCACCTGATCGTCATCAAGATGGCTAAGGACTAAGGGATCTCACTCTTTGATTTTTCTGTGGTAATGGGCTTTTTAATCTTGAGTAGCCTACCTTTATGTAAAGCCTCTATCCTCTTGCTTTATTCAGAAAGCACAAGATGTTTTTTGATTGATTCACACTGAAGAGCTCACATTGAAAACATTTCCAGAGTTACACAGTGTAGAATAAAGTCCTTCAGTGTAGAAGTATACATGAAATGATGGATATTTCTGTAGCTTTGAAAAATGGGTTGTCCTTCAACTCCTTCTATTTCAAATCCATTCTGGGAAACTTTTTCAGTAAATTAACACAGTTCAAACCTTCAGTCTCTTTGCTCAGTAGAAGGGCCAGCAACATTTTTACAAGTTACTCTCACAGTTGAAATGTGCTTATTAACAACACTTAAATTGCTTGCCTGTTGCAAACTAAAAATAGGTGCATTTAATAAAGCAATTTTTCATGCACTAAACTCCCTATTTTGACTTTTATCTATGCTTGGACTTTAAATGCAGAATAGTACAAGATGCTAATTTTGGCACATTTCTTTGAGAGGTAGCATGCACATTATTGGTATATACATTAAATTTTATGTCTAATATTCAGTGTTTCTCTTTTCTTAGTTGTTAGAGGGGCAGGGCAAGAGATATCCTGGACTCAGTAGCATAGTTGCTAGTGCTTTGATTTGGTGCATTGACAGAGTAATAATACTGTTGGATTTCTTGAAAGTGTTTTTGGTGCAGAGTGCTTGAAAATAATAAAATAGAAATATTACTGTGCAAGACACCATCATTTTTAGCTAAATCTGATACAAAGAGAAATTAATTATTTGCTGCACTGCTTTGAAATGCAAGAACTTAAAGTACAGGCATTGGTTTATTCTGCCTTTTGTTGCACTGAGAGCTTTGGAAATGTGCAGAGCAGAGAACGCAGACTTTTTTTTCCCTTTCTTTTAACAACTGAGGGTTTAGAGCGGCTGCTGGCGCAGGAGGAAATGCCATTAGATAGATACAAGGAAAGCCAATATTCCATGTTATTCGTGCAGACAACTAACATTTGAAACTTGCACAAAGTGCTTCCACTTAAAAGCTGTCAGTCACATTGGTTATAAAAAGCCCAGAGCACTCAGGGACTGTCAATCACTTCTTAGGAGAGAGAGCTGACATCTTAACATTTACTTTGCCAGTATTTACCCGATGCAGAAAACCAAAGGGTGAAGATTCAAATGAAAACACTCATTCTTGCTGATCATATAATACAAGGGAAACATTTGGATCAGTTACTGTTGCTGCTCACCTAGGAGCCTCCAATCCTGAGAAGGTTTTTCTCTCTTGCTCTATGAATAGATCTGTTGCAGGCTGGCTCTGCTGTGTTGCAGGGGAAAGGCTTTTGCAGACAATGTCTGCTGAGGGTTGTCACAAAGTCATCAGGTGAGGAAACAGCTTAACTCTGGCCCATTATGTCTAGGGAAGTAGCATGGAATGTGCAGAGGACTTGGAAAGGGCACATAAAGGGCATCTATCTACCTTGCTTTTTTTCTTATGGTAATAGGGATGTGGGTGTTGTAATTATGAGGCTGATGACATATTCTCATGCAAGAAGGGGATTGGCAAGGAAAGGAAAAGGAGGAACCAGTTAATTCAAATACGTCTTCTGATCTTTTTCTGTATGTTTCTAGATCTAGTTATCCCTGGATTACCCTGATGCTTTAGATACTGATCCTGGTGCTTCAGTGGGACTGCAGCTGTGGGTAGCACTGTGAATTCAGCATCTGGGACCTCTGATCAGAGCCACTGTTGTTGTTTGTCACAGAGCAGGAGGTGTAGGTGCAGCTGTGAGCAAGGTGCAGAGATGGTGTTCACATATCACAGGCTTATACACATGCTGCTCTACTGGACGTGAAAAGAATGTTGTCCTTGAGGCTGCCTCAAGCACTTCGCTAGACCTGAGTACCCAGTATTGCATTCCCACAGCTGCATGCATCTGAAGGCATTCATGGGACTCTTGGTCCATCTTTGACCAGACTGTTAGTCTAAGTCAGCATGACCAAACCCAGCAACTATGGAAATGTTCAGAACCCTGCTTTAAATAAAGTCACTCATGTGAGTGCCTTTTTACCAGAGTCTTCTGGAAGCAAGCAGCTTCCAATCTTTATGTCTCTTGGAGTGGTGCAGCCAACATCTGCAGCAAGTTGCTCACCAATGATCCCAGAGGTTTTGTTCACTGTGTGCATCCAAATGTTAAGTCTCACAATCCTGACACAGCCTTTGGTTCTGCAAGTCATCTTCTGTGTGGAGTTCCTCCTGCCATTTGGAGCAGAATTTTGTCCCAGATCAAAACTCTAGGTGAGGTTTTTAGAAAACTACTGTAACTGTAGATACTTATGTGTGAATTTCTAGAACCAAAGTCATGTTGCCATTGAGTTCCCATTGTAGTCAATGAAAGATAAATCAATGGAGTTTGTGATTTAGTTTACATTGGAGCAGACACTTGTCAGCTGTCAGCAGAATAGTTCTATAAGCTTCATTGACTGTATTGAGTAGGTCTCCTTTGACTGCAGCAGAAATTCATACACTTAATGCATATTAAGTGCCTTAATCTTGAACCAAATCCCACCCTTGGAGCCAGCTGCTTAAGTGACTCTGCCCATTTGGAGGGCTTCCTTACTAGGATTATAGCCTTGTCTTGAAACTCATATTCCCACATATGTGGAGCTGCCATATTTTCTTTCATGGTATATACACACTTTAACCTGTCAGGCATCTTTAACTTGCCTACAGACAGTCCTACAGCTGTGGCGACCCCAAGCCTACTGTGTATTTACTCGAGATCTTTCTCTGTGTATTTGTGTGTCAGGTTTGTATATTAACCAGTGGTATGAGGAATACCAATTTAGGTTATGGAATATGGGTAAACTAATTATGTGACAATCAACAAAGGCTTGCTGCTGTGAGTGTGTATAGGTGCACAGAAACTATATTATGGGTCACAGATTACTGTAAGGTTTAGGTAGTACAATAAGATCAATGTGTTTGGGGACTTGACTGGAGATAATAGTTTCCTCTGTTTTCCCCTTGGAAACAGTGAAAAACTGGAGAATATACATTACTACATGACCTTTAGTTACCAATGGAAAAAGCATTTTCCCATTGTTTCTTACATGTCATGTCTATCTGTTTATACATGGGCCAACTCAGTATTCTCTAGTGCTTTATTTTTGTGTTAGGAAGTTGTTTCTTCCCCTTGGGAGACTCTTCATCCTCCTTTTGAGGGTAAATAAAGAATGCTATTCACCATAACAATAAGTCTAGAAAAAGAAACAGAAAACAAAATGTCCCTGTATACATTTTGAATAGCTGAAAGTTGATTACATCAACACTCTGCTAATCATCTTCAGATTTTAATGCCAAAAACCAGAAGGCTGTGATTTGTACGAATCAGAGGTTGGAACTAGGAGAAAGATCAACAGCTTAATATAAGAAAATGTAGACTGAATGTGTGTTGAGTAATTTCCTAATAGAAGTAACCACTGGTATGCAGAACAGACTTCTGTGGTCCACAGAGGATGTAAAATAAAATGGGTATTTTTATTTATTTCTCAAAATACTACAGAAGTTATATGTGAAAAATACAGGGCAGAAGAGAGACCTTGTGTTATATCCTCATCTCCTTTATGTCCTGTGGTCCCATGTCCTAGGGGATACAGCGCACATGGAGTCGGTAAAATAGATCATGAATTCCTGTGTGTACTGGTTCTTCCTTTACTCCCTCCGATGCTACAGAAAGTTAGAAAACTCTTGATGTTGTAATCTGAAACTCCACCAGACAAAGAGGAGATTGTATAGAGTCTAGGACTTGCCTGCCTGGGCAAGAGATGGTATTCCCAGAAGTGCCAATTCCTTCTCTGCAGATCATGAACTGGAGACCTGTTCATGTGTTGTGCAAGTTACTGCTACTGGCTGAATGCCAGCCTGTAGTATTGGGGATCCCCTTGTGAAATTTCTTCCAATAGCTAAATATAAATTCCATTAATTCACTCTTACCAGAGAACATGGGAGTTAAATAGATATGTGCATTAACTTTTAAAAATCCAGTCTGAGGTAGTTCAGAGAGTTCCAACAGGGAAATAAAGTCCTCTTCATTTCAAATGTAGTGGTTGTAGGGTAAACTTCAGGTATTCAATCATCCATTCCTTTGGAGAAGTGACTGATTCTAAATTGTTGGAACAGCTTCCCTCTTTTCATCTAGTGATTGTAACAGAATACAAGAGGAATTCCATGAATATTATCGAGGTGAAGGAAAATAGGAACTGACCTAAAATATTCATGTAATGTTGGGTAAATCATGAGCTAACAAGTCAGCATGTACTTAAGACTGCTTCTTTCTCTGAGCAACATCCAGAATTTTAGAAATGACCTTAAAGATAAGTGGCTTCTGAAATCATCATTTTATTGGATGCTTATTGAGAATGAACAGTTTTACACCTTTTGGAAGTCCCTTTTACTTAAAGCGACTGTGACTTAAAGCAACTGGCAATGCTCATAATGTTTTGGCAAAACTGATTACAATTCTTATGTGCAGATATTAAAAGGAGGCAGAGTTTTCCCTAATCTGGTGTCAAAAGTTAATTTTGTCTTAAAATGAGAGATAAAAAGAAATTCTAATAAATGTGTGAATTGGAGAAAACCAAACATATTCTTAAAAAATCTTTGGGAAAAGACATATAGCAAACATAAGTATTCCATTTCCAAATTTCAAATTACTTCTTAGACTGTTGCAGTAAAACAAAGTTAGTATTGCTACTGTAAAGTCACGACATGTCATGAGCTTGGGTTTAAAAAAGCAAAGGTAATTCCTTGTTTTATTTTGCCTTTTGATTTCTCCACCTTTTTTTTCCTTTTTTTTTTTTTTTTTTTTTTTTTATCTGAGGACTTCACACTTTCAATTTTCTCCACAGCATCAAGGCCTATGTATTTTATAATAATTACATATGTATGTATGTATTTGGTAAAATATATGATTATTGGAAAACTAAATGACTTGAGGAAAAGGGCCTTCAAAAGAAACATCGAGTACTCTGAGATAAAGTCTTAGGAGTTGGCAGCATAAAATGAGGGAGAATTTGCAAAGGCTTCATAGCAGTGAATAGAGAGTAGGCCTCTGGGACAGTTAGGTCTGGCTTCTGTTCTGGATGACCTTGTTCTCCATTGGGGTCACTTCTCCACTGCCTGTAGAAAGAAACATGGCCTCACTAGGCTGGAGATGGCTTTTGTGAACAGCTCTTAAAGGGATCATGAAGGGAGACTTTTCATGTAACAAGCTGCACTTCTAATCCCATGCATCTGTGGTGATCTTGGGATACATGAGGGCTGTAATTCTATCCTGAATGAGATGCACTGGTCCAGTTTACCAGAGAGCTAACACTTACAATGTGCACAGATCCATACTGACTAGCTGCTGCTGGATACCTGCCGGAGTTTGGGAAAGGGTGATAAACAGGTTTGTGACAGCCCGTTTGATACACTGTGACACTAATAGCTGGAAAGAGTGCTCCGTAGGTAGGGAACCGCTGTGCAGAATTAGTCAGTCACCAATCTGCTCACAGCACCATAGCAGGAGTAGGCTGCAAATTTGAGCCAGACAGTTGGTGCTCTCCTGTAGGCATCCAGACAAGCCCATTCCGAGATGACATTTGCTGCGCTACAGATATGTCATGGATCATTTTTCACAGCCCTGTTGAAGTGGCTTATTTATTATCATCTGTTCTGGTGTTATATCCTGGCCATGGGAGAACTGTTTACTGTACCACAGTGCCAGGAATTCCTTCTTACTGTGCAATCTGATTCCAGGAGTAGGCTTAGGATAAGGCTTGTCGCTTTCCTCAAGGCTGCCACTGCTACAGTAAGACACTCCAGATTGAACCACCAAGTCAAATCCCAGGAGTTACAGCTGAAGTTAGTGGTTTGGTATTTAAGTGAATGACCTCCAAGCAAAGAAGTACTGGATTCGTCATCATTCCACTTGCCTCAGTTTTAGAAATCAAATAGCAAAATTGTTGCCAGCAAAACAATTTGACCTTGGGTGTAGGCGCTCTGTCATTAGTCCACTCGAGATTTGCTGAAGTCACATTATCAAGAGCAATGATTCTCAGCTATGCTTCACAGATTGCTAGCGGCTTGCAAAGCCATGCTGCCTTAAAAGGTTGGTGTTACAAGGCAGTGTGGTAGCCCAGAGTGCATTCAGAAAGTTGACAGTGATCCATTAATAGGATGCCAAGGAATTACTGCCATTACCATGCTAGAGTGTGGGGAGTTTTCAGTGTTGCTTTTCACAGCAAAAGGAGCTAATGACTTTAAGAAATGGTAACAGGACATGGTTGTTGTGTTTTCTAGCCTTAGTGTGTAATTCTTACCATTTTCTTTCCTTTCTCTGTATCAGAATAACACTTGCTACCATGAAATACTACAGAAACACATTTCTGGGCAAGTCACTCACTTTTCTCTGTGTCTGCTTGTCCAGTTTGATTTGTGTTGCTATCCTCGAATATTATTTCCCAAAATTTCTATCAGTATGATTAATTAACTTATCGGGTAATACTTGTCATCCAAGATGACACTTGTTATTAGGAAGAAATCAGATTGATCTTCATGGAAACCAGGCTAGTGCAAATGCCAGTTACCATGGGCAAAAGTGCACTGCTGTATGTGCTGCAGGAAATTCCACTGAATCTACTGGAGAACAGTTCTATTCAGTGCACAGGTTTTAAAGTGACCGAGCATAAGAGTTCCTTTGCCTCCAGTTGTCGTTACTGTTGCCTGTATGAGTGTAGGACTGCAAGACTCCAAACAATAGCATGGCCCCATTGTACCAGGTCTTGGTGACCACTGGAAGAGTGTTGTGATGGGAACAGCAGATAAAAATAGTCATCTTCAGTCTGCAGCTGGAAGGTAGGACTGATGGTTTGCCTGAGATGGCATAGAGGGGAACCCATCCCTGTTTCCCTTATGTACAGAGTTTCAGCCATTTCCCTTTTCCTGCTACAGCCCAGCCTAGGACTGGAACAACACAGGCTGGGACCTGCTGCAAAGGAAGCTTCCCATGACTTGCCTGCTGGCTTCCAGCTGGTGAAATGAAAGGCCAGCCCACTTGATCAAGGACAGAAGATGAGCAGGCTGCCTGGGGGAGTTCTGTGTTCTTAGGAGCCCTTAGGTAAAGCAAGGAGAGGGTGCTGGTTTGCCCCAGCAGCTGAACACCTTCTGGGGTGCGACGGCACAAGCTCCCCCAGTTCACAGTTAGGAGAAGCTGCATGTCTGGGACTGGCTTCACTGCTTTCACAGGAGACATTAGCACTGTACAGTGGCTTTCAGGTCAAGTAGAGGGGGAGTCCGTTGTGTCAGGAGAGGGCTCATAAAGCTTTTATCAACATTGTCATATCTTGGTTTTCTGTTGTCAGTAACAGAGGTTTTCCTGTCAGAACCGTCAATGCAGAGGTAGAAGCAAGAATTCAGCTAGCTAGCTAGAATAAATGATCTGGGGCCTATGGCAATGCAGTGGTATGAAGTGTTAAAAAATGGGCTGAAAACAACTATCTGAAGAGGTGTTGTCATTTACTGAGAAATTTACTTTGCCAGCTAGTATAAGTCCAAATATTAAACTTGTTAAGATTTTTATTTTTTTTAAAGCAACTGTAGCATGAAGGAGAAAATTACAGAAAATGTTGAGACTTTGTTCTTTTTTTAAAGTGGAGCCTTGTTCCTGAGCCAGGACATGAAAAGTACCTAGGAAGAAAACTCTAACAAATTAATCTGTTCTAATCCAATAGAATGCAAAAGTAGGCATAAAACAATGGCTGAACAAAATGAACTCAGATTTAAAATTCTTGTATTATAATGTAGCAGTAGTCAGTAACAAAGGAAATTAATTTTGCTTTGTTCACTTTGTGATGTTTGTTAGATTAGCAATGTCCTGTGAAAATGCTGTACCTCAGACAGCAGAGTACAGCTTTTTCTAGGATATGTATAAATATTCTTATTTCTGGTGTGCTACTAAAAAGGGAAAATTAAGACATGCCATATTGTACTCCTAATTCTAACCTGCTATTTCAGATGTTTTAATTTGCCAGACACAAGTGAGGAGTCATTCAAAGATTTAATACGTTCTGCCCCCATTGTTTCTGATAAACATGCACTCTTGCCTGCTAGTCAGAGAACTGCAGTACTTAAGTGGTGTGTATATGTCAGTCTGGTTTGGTGCTTCAGGTTATTCCTCACTGTCACTGAAATTAAGTGGTGAATCAGAGTGGTTCTGTGCTTACAGCTATATAACCAAAAACATAACTAGGCCACAAATGGCTGTTAATAGAGCAGGAATGTGTTGATATTGTTTTGTTAGACCTGCTTCCTAATGAAAAAGTCATTATGCATTAGGACAGACTGTATTAATTGTTAATCTCTCCTTCTACATGGTGAAACCAATCTTTTATGAATTCATAGAATGTTTCAACCGGATTTGACAGTGGCATAAGGTTTATTAAGTGTCTTAAGTTCTCAAAAGCAGGTGGTCAGGGAGAAGGCAGCAAGAAGGTTTCCAGGCTGCAGGACCCAGAACCCAGGGCCTATCAGATGTCTGAGTGTCCATGGCACAAGGAAGCCCTGAGATGCCGGCGCTCATGGGATCTGCTGCTCACAGAGCTATTTGTCTGTGTTCTGTAAACTTTTACATTTTTAAATTATCTGCTGCTTTCAGTTAGAGAGAGAGAGAGAGAGAGAGAGCACTTAGGACTTTGCACACACCGGTGCTACAATTTTGTTAATGCTCGAACCAACCTTACCAGCATGCTATCCACACTGGGAAGTCCATACTCCCAGCCTTCCCTCTGCTACTTCCTACCACCCCCACCCTGGCTGCACCAAGCTGTCTTCAAGTGAGCTCTGGCCCCCAGCGCCTTTCCAGCCTCTTCTTTTTAGCTGGGCTCATTTATCTGCAAATTAGTGAGCTGAACCAGTACATGAAGACAGGAGTCAGTGTCCTCACTACACACTTTCACGGTCTGTCCCCAATCCCCAGCATGGTAAGACACATGAATATCATAGCTCAGGCGCCTCTGCTGGCCTGGGAATGGAAAGCAGGAACAACCTATTTGGGATATTGTAAGGTCTGGTTTTGCAGCTATGTCTCACAGTTTGAACAGAATCCAACTGAGCAGGAATTCTGAGGGTGTTTTCTTCTCTATCTCCTCATTCTTTAACGACAATTGCTAGAACCTGCTGCACTGGTGGAAATTACTCAGCTCTTCCAAAAGCCTCAGAAATGGGACAGGGATTAACTGTAGCAGTAACAGCTGAAATGGCTACTCCACGAACAGAAACAATAAGAGACATAGAACATGACCTGGCTTTCTGTGTGCTCTGCCTCACAGCTTAAAAAGCATCTCAGTGCTGGTTGTAAGATGCTGAAATAAGTAACAGTGCTATCTGCTGTGACCTCACAGGGGTTCTCAAATAAAACCTGAACGTAGACATTTTGCTATTTGTGTGATGTCTGTGTGCACGATAATTGTCTTGGTAAACCAGCGACCACTTTTTAAAAATCTGTTACTTTTGGATTTGTGTTTTAAGTAATTGCCTCTGTGCAGCAAATTGCAGTACCTTTCTCGTGTATTGAGGGAGCAATATACTGCTTATGGCTAATTTTAACATCTGTGTTCCTGTGCACAGAAAGCTGAAAGATTCTGCTTTCCTGGCAGAAAACAGCAGCGAGTTCAAATCCTATTAAATTGAGTCAGTAGAGTGATTTCTGTTGCAATGGGAGAAGCATCCAGAGGTAACAATTGTACCAAGCTCACACTTAAGGCAAAGAAAAAGACTGGCTACTAAAAGATTCTGACTGAGACATTTCAGAAGTGTCCTTATCTCCTGGGTGTCCAGCAAACATTGGCCATCTACAAGTGAGATTTTGAAATATGGTGCTCATTATAGCTTTAGGATGGGATGGAATGGGGTCTAGAGCTGCCATTCTGCCCTTTAGCTCTATATGTAGGGATGCTGGTCTGGGTGCCATAAATGCTCTCTGTATCCTCCTGCTATGTTTTTTGAGGATCTCACAGGTCTGTCAGTGTCACCTCATGAGGAACTCTCTTGGTCCTGGTGACCCAGCTACAGCAAGTGACTTGTTTTGCAGCACCAGCCTTGCCACCCAGTTTCCTACCTACGCTACTATCTTTCCAAGAGGATGCCCACCATGTAGTTCACAGACAAAAAAACTGCAGTATCCACTGCAAGGACATTTGAATTAAACACTTTATTTTACTAATGGAGATTTTTGAACAATATACACTGACAGTGCTAAGACCAGCCACCCCAGCTGAAATTCATGTACTTTGTCTCTTATCACTTTCTGACAGTGGCTGTAAGTTCTCACAGTCCTACCTCAAAGCATGTGTCTACTACATAGGGCATGGAAGCATGTCACAAATTGATTTTGATGGGAAAAAGGGGATAAAAAAGTACACGTTTTCATGTTGTTTCTGTTTGCTCTGGCACTATACTAATTCAGTCTCACTTTTCCCTGTTTCTGTTTTTTAATGTATTCCCTGTCCTCTTAGTCTGTTTTCCTGGTTGGCCCACCTTTGCTAAACATCCATATTAATTCAATCAACAAGTAAACCATTAAATGAGGAATCCTGCAGTTTAAATATGAAACTCTGATTCATATGGGAAGTGGTTTTTTTGAATTTGCTTTAATGAAAGCAGTCTCAGCAGCTCACAGACACAAAAAAAACCCCCACACATGGAAAATATGCGTAAGCTGTTTTTGCTTCAGCTTTGAGGAAAATGTTTATGTTGTGCCATGGTTAATACAAATTAAATTATTGTTGTTAAATCCCCAAATAATTTTGTTTTGGTTTTGTTTGAAAGTGGGGTAGGCCCATGCCTTTCTTTATTTGTACGAACAAACAGAAGACAGAAAATTATCTTACTGAAATGATTTATTGTTTTTGGTTTACAACCATGAAAGGGAATGGCATTTTCAAGGCTGTATGTGTGCCCAGCTGTTGGCAGCTCACATTTCAATGGTCAGAGGATAAGATTATTATTCACAGAAAGAAATACTGATTTATCTTCTATCACACTTTAAATGCTCATTAAAAGTTAGCTGCCAGCACTACCAGTCAGGCTTTGTTGTCTTGTGGATGTGAAAGTGGCTGAGGTGCACATGCAACTTTTCTAAGAATAGCATACCTGAGCACATTTCTGCCCTGTTTTTCCTAAAGTTTCAAACATTTACGTTGAATTTCTGAGTGAACAGAATACACAGTTTAGTTTAAGTACAATCTACCTTTATTGCTTCCAAAACTGTTTGTCTTGCTTAAAAGAATAGGAGTTTCCAGATTTAAAACACTGACAGAGGTTGGAATATTAACATACCATTTTTTCCCTTTTGCTTTATGAATTCCAAATTCAATTATGCTTTCTGGAAACTGAGTACAGTCACATTTTAAATTCAAAGACACAAGCACAATTTATATGGGCTGACTGGTTTCTAATCAGAAGAGAATGATATAATTTCTAAGTGCAGTTTTCATTTTATTCTTTGCAGCTGCTAGCTTCTCCTGTGGCTTTGGAAAGAAAACGTTAGCAGCGATATCAATATAAAAAACTGAGGAAGTAACATCATTGGGAGCAGAGTAATCTGGTCTCCTTCCTACCTCTACTGTCCCTCTGCTGTGGGCTAGAAGAAATTATTTGTGATAAGGATAACTATACCAAGAGAAACTTAAGTGCCTTTCTTGTTTATGGGGCATATAGAAGTCAAGCTGAGTGTCCTGGTCACTTTTAGATAAATCAAGAATAAATAAAACATGTAATACTGAAGTAACAGTAGGAGCAAGCTATGTCACTATCCTTACCTTTTGCCATAAAGATATGTGAGTCAGAGCAGCCAGGTAAGCTTTGTAGCGTGACCTGCAAGGTCTTTGGGGCCAGCATAGAATATTAATTCTGAAACCATGAAAGAACCTCTCTGTAGCTACTTCTTTGTCCTTCATTTTGTAGTAGTTTGCTGAACAAAAGCTCTAAAATCATGAGCTTTTCCTTGTTCTAATACATTTTTCAGAATTTCGTGTGTGTGTGTTAAAAAGTTACTTGTTTTGCTGTTCATTACTTGTTGCTCTCAATTTTCTCTACAAACAGATATAATCAAATTTTCCTTTTTAGTAAGGTCACTGAAATTTTTCAATAAATGTAGTAACTTATGATCTTGAAAAAATTTAGACTTGTTTAAAATTTCAGTTTTGCAAGAAACAGACTCCTTAGACTTTGGGGTTTATTGTCAGAAAAAAAAAATTCAATTACTGCTTTAGAAATATGTTTGATAGTGGTTGGTTTTTTAAAAAATTTCGTTATTAAAATAAGCCATACCTTTCAGGGCATGCATGATTTTATGGTGTAATAATTTGAGAAATTAATCTTCATTCCAACAAAGTTTAAATTCAGCAGTGAAGGGTTGAGCATACAAACTAAGCAACACCATGGAAAATATGGAAGGCTTATGTGGTCGAACACAGGCTTATAATTTGCTTTGTATTATCTGCTGCACATGTGGAACTAGGAGACACAAGGGGTAGTGAATTCAGTTGTTGCTTCTAAAAAGGACTTCTGATTCTCAAAAGCAATGTGCTTTTGTCTGAGAGAACCTTTGGCATCTGCATGATGTACTGGAATGTATCGCCTTACTTTCAAAACTGGAACTTTGTGTTATGTTCAAGATTTTATTTCATAACTTTTTTTCCATGCTAGTTTTCTGGAAGTTTCAACTTTATGTGATTATTCATAGATTATTTGAAAATAGCCTTGTATACCTTTTTATCCATATATCATCTCCTATAGCATTTTAGGGGAACTTCAGTGTTCTTGTTGGGTGTGATTTTCTCCTTTTCTTTTCTTTTCTTTTCTTTTCTTTTCTTTTCTTTTCTTTTCTTTTCTTTTCTTTTCTTTTCTTT
>VXBU01032193.1:1694065-1729003 GCA_013400315.1 Bombycilla garrulus | reverse complement strand
TTTCTTTTTTTTCTTTTTTTTCTTTTCTTTTCTTTTCTTTTTTTTCTTTTCTTTTCTTTTTTCTTTCTTTTTTCTTTCTTTTTTTTTTCTTTTTCTCCTGGACTCAGCTAGTTGTTTCTTAAATGAGGAGAAAGTTGTTTTGTTTTCTTTTGTTTTCTTTCTTTTCTTTCTCCCTGTCTATACCTCTCCATGACTAGCAGAACCAAGATTTTTGTCTCTATAATCACACATTGTCATCAATGGCAAGAGGTGTAATTAGCTTCATAACCAGATTATATCATAGAATCACATTCTCTCAAATGTTTAATTCCATTGGCTGAGTGTCCAGACAGCTGCCTGTAATTGCCAAGTACATAAATGTTTGCAGGTCTGTTACTGGTTGCCATAAACATAAGCAAGACTGGCTTGTGAAAAAAATTATGTTCTCCTGGCCTAGATTTTAAATAGACATTTTTCTATGGCAAAGAGATTCAGTCCCTCTAAAATCATCAGATATGCAAGTATCAGCCTCAGATTTCAATTGGGAAGCATTTTTAATTTTTAGACTTGTTTGGGGTAAGTTCTCAGTCTTAAAAGGCGAGAGAGCATGAAAGAATACAGCTTACTGGATTCATCTGAACAAGGCTCAGTGGTATGGAGAAAACCTAATGAATTAAACAGGCTTTTGCAAAATTGGTGGTATTTTAAATAGCAACTTTGGGCCAGGTCATTTGCGCCAGAGACTTTAAGTGGTGTAGTAGGCCACTGTTAGAGGCTGTAGTTGTAAGAAATAAGGGTGAAATCTTGGTGCCATGGAAATGAGCAACAAAAGTCCCTCAGATCTCAGAAAGGGGCTGTGATTTAACCCAGCATCCAGCTTTTCCCCCTTGCCAAAGAAGACGCTGAAATGCAAAGCAATTGCAGGAGAGAGCAAAGGAGAGACTTTTCCATGCAAACAGGCATTAATCAGACAGGCCATTTTATAAAGAAAGACATAATAATGAGGGCTTACTCACAGTTAAGGGAATTTTTATGTCCCAGGGTTTTTCCAGTTTTGCCAGATGCTAAGTCAAAAACAAGGCAGAAGGAAGAAGAAGACCATAGAAATAAATACTTTGGCTACTTTGTACACTGCAGAGAATCAAGTTCTTGTGCTAGTTTTTAAGTATTATATGTCCAGAGGGGAATAGCAGAAAGAAGCACAGAATTGTAATGAAAGTATAAGTAGACCCAGACCAACAGGAAGCTCAGTGTGATTCTGACAAGCTTTAATTTGCCAAAATCTTGCTTGTGCTGCAGTAGTTTCCCTGTATCCCCATAGTGCAGATGTCTTTAGGAGTAGGAGGCATGCTCCTCCTATTCCAGTTTCCTAGAAATGGATGAAGGCTTAAAGATTTCCACATGCAGAGGGTTATTTATTTATTTATTTATTTCCCTCCCACCAGCAGACCTAATTCTCAATCAGAAATTTTCGTTTCTCTCTTTGCCAAAGTCTTTTACAATTCCTTGCCACTGGGGGCAATCCAACACAGGTATTGCCGCGGCCAGCACTCCTTGTGCTTTGCAACCAGTCCTGGGGAGCTCGGAACAGTTCAACCAGATAACCTGAAAAAAATAAATGAATACAGTAAGGCCGCATAAACACAACATCTACTGTGTTTCACTAGAAAATGAGGAGATATTTATCTCTGAGTAAGCAGGAAAGATGATAGCAACTTTAAGGTTCAAATTGATCCAAGTATGCTAAAGATCCTAAATGGTTTCAAATTGCAGAAGATTATCTTATAATTTGTATATATTGCTTCTGTAGGCTGCTGAGGAAGCTAATTGCTACACATCCTGTGGTTATCATCTTTCTCAATGACTGAAGATCATAATTTTATCTTTAGGTGAGTTTATTGCTACCCATCTGTTACGTTCATTTGTATGCTGGAACAGTCTGATAAGCCTCCTGTTGTTCCCAGTACAATTTGTGTCAGCCAACCAGGTTAGTGAAAGATTCACCTCTATGAAACTACTGTATAGGAAACAAGCCCAGTCCCCTGAGAGAACAGGTTTTCTTTTATTTTTCCTTTTCTTTTTTTCCCCTAGCATGGCCAGTGAGTAGAGGCTGAGGCTGGAAACAGAGTCTTGGGCTGGATTCATGTGCATTCCAACCAAACTGGTTGCACATTTACTAATGACAAAGTGTGTGATAATATCAAAACAGGTGTTTACTAACTGCACAGCTGTGAGTGGAAATGAGACATCCCCGTGGTGTTGGGAGAACCTGGTTGTTTTTTGTTGAGCAGCTTTCACCCTGATGCACAGTGACTCCATGACAAGAGCAGCCTACACAGGATGAGTGCTGAGAAGACGGGATTTCTGCTTGCCCCCATTTGCCCTCATCTCAGCCACGGGAGTGCCGGCACCTGGAGGAGCAGTCACACAACTAGCACACAACCAGCTTTGTTCAGTCTTATTCTGTAAGTGGTGTATTAAATATAGATCAGAGAGACTGCCAAGGAAACTTTTGTTTCCTTAAGCAGAAAGGTAAATGAAACAATGGAAGGATTTATTAATTGCCAAATGAATTTATTCTTGTGATATACAGTTAGTGTGAAAGACTATGCCAATTCTTCATATGGAGCACCCTGTTAAATAGTTGGGCACTGATGGTAGAGACAATAGGCTCTTTTGCTACCTTATCTGCTTTGGCTTTTGAAATGTGCTTGTTGTCTTCTTTTTCTAGCACAGATTTGGATCTCATGCATATAAGACTCTTTTCTTAGCCTGTTAAAGGGAAAAGCACGTTAAGAATGACAAAGGGAAGACGCACATAACTACAAAGAAAGGATAGGAACATATGAATGCCAGCTGTTAAACAGATGCATTGGTTTGCAAAAAAACCCTAAAACCTAAATAACAGATCACAATTAAATCCCAACACAAAAAAAAAGAGAGTAAAGTAGATGTGTATGGTTCATTTTTTGTATTTCTGACTGACCCAAATGAAACAACAAGGCAATTCTGCAGAGAGTGCTCTCTAAGGAGTGAAATCTGAGGAAAAAATGCTAGAATAAAAAAAAAAAACCCATGTCTTAGCACTCCTGGGTGCAGAATCAGTTTACAAGGGAAGTGAAACTAAACCCCCGCATCTGAGTACAGCCTCCAAAAATGTTAAGGAGTATTTAGTTTGGGTTTAGGCCTAACTTCAGATTGGATGAAGTTTTCTCCAAAGTTTGCAATTATTCATGATAATTAAAGGTAAATGTCAGGACTTGTTGTCTATATTCATCAAGAGAAGATGAAGTGGAGGAAACTCTTCTTGATGCTCTCCTTAAAGTCAGTAATGAGATCTGATGTCAACACACTCAAGCGAATGCTGCATTTAGAGATTAGGGCAGGAACATGGCTGGGCATTGAGGTGTGGGAATTAGGCTGGATAAGAGGCTGTTTCCAGTGAAGGTGGCCAGATGTTTGGGCTGCTGATTGATGAGGTATGGGCTGGAGATGGATGTGGGATAAGAGGGGAGGTGACTAAAAGTTGTTAATTCTTGGCACAGATAGTGGCTGGGAATAGCACCTTGTTGGACAACTTGTTGATGGGAATCATGAGACACGTTTGGAGAAAAGATGTCAGATAAAACAACTGCCCATGTTTCTGAACCTCTGAATATTTTGGGGATTTTATGAATGTTGATGGTGACTTGGCTGTACAACAATTCTTGATTTTGAAACATTGAAATGTAGGACTGTGACACTTTCTGCTAATACGCTCCATTTTAAGTAACCTTTACAAACAAATAGACATGATTATACATCTGTGAATGGCAGCTTCCCAAACTGGCCAATCCTCCAGGCAGGGAGAGGAAAGCATGGGAGAGACTGTCTGTCCTCACAGATGGGATTCAGTTAATGTACCTGGGTGACCCTGACAGATGTACAATAGTTTGGCTAAAACTTTTGAAGCTGCCTCTGAAACCCAGGTGTCAAGGTTAATCCTGTGAAATGCGAGGTACCTGCAAATAATGGAAGTGAGCTATTTCTCAGCCAGGTTCTAGCAATGTTCGCATCCTGGGCTGGATGGAATGGCTACAGAGAGATTTCTAACCAGTTGAAAGGCTAGACAAGCTCCTGCATGCCAGCTCTGCTTGCCCTAGAAAGCTGTACAGCATTTTCCTACATGCACAGCATAGCAGCTACTCCAAGGAGTACCTGGAGCAGCTCCTGTATTGATTAAACCAGAGGGTCCAAGGGCTTGCGAAGGCTTAAGCAAAATCTCACTGTACAACGCATTGGGATGGCAACAGCTCGGGGCCTTTCAGCTTTGGAATGCAAATGGTTCTGCTGTGGCTGTCTTGCTCACTGGCTGTAGCAAGGAGCAGGTTATTAGGTGCCCTCTTGCCTTTGCTCCGCCGTTTGGGTTGCGACACGCCTGGGCGGTGGTTGGAGGGGAAGGAAGCCGAGCGCCCTGTCTCTGACTTTGCACCACATGTTTCAGAGCGCGGTCGTTCACTCTCACATTTTACAAAATCAATTTCCATTCTGTCATGGTATTTCACACATTTGCGTTCTGAATAAGTTAGAGAATATTCTACAACTTACAAAAATAACTTTAGTTTTAATTTTTCCTGTTACATGAAGAAGCCTATCCATACTTTATCTGTTACAGATGGAAAAACTACATATGGAGAAGTCAGATCTATTAATTAGTTTATAGGCACAAAGTCCCCTAAAGAGTGCCATGAATCCATGTGTTATTCTTAAGAGCTGTCTCAAGTACTTGCACTGAATAATTTATTTCAATTTAGTCCTGTTTCTGCTGTTAATTATCCAAGATCAGATTTCGCTTTCTTGAATTTTATTGTTTTGGGTTTTTTTCTTAACAATTTTTCCCATTTACCCAAATTCACTGAAACGCTCTCTGAATATATTTCAGCCTATTGAAGTATTCAAGCCATCAACACTCATTGAGTGTGTTGTGTTTTTTCTAACGTATGATAGGATTATTATTAACTTCTGTTGTTATTAATCTTTCAGTCAGTATTTAAATCCTAGGAGAACTAAGAAAGGAGGAGGAAAGTAGAAAAATTGGAAAATCAGCCACATAAGAACTCCAAACTGTATTACTGTCTATTTCAATTCTGAGGACTGTTTCAGGACCCTAGCTTAGAATGTTGCTCTGTTACTCTGGGAAAAGAGGGCCAAACAGCATCTTCCCAGTTCTGCGTAGCTCTTTGGTGTTGGAGAGAGTCAGTTAGGCAGGAGTATGTAGTGGGACCAGGGAGCACTTATTTCCATGCTCAGCCCTGATGACTTTTCCCTGAATTCTGCAACTTTCAACTGCACTGTGAGATCCTTTCAGCATGAGAGACAGTAAGGGCTAGGGCAATAGGTTGGGAAAGAGTTGAGCAAACAAGGGTGAGGTAGAAGTGTGGCAGTAGTTTGAGGGTTGTGGTTTTCGTTGTGGATTATTTTACATGTGAGGTTTTAGTTCGCCTGTTTATAAAACAAAACCAGCAAAATGTATGGTCTCTTTAAACCTTCGTACAACAACATAACAGGGTAATGTAATCTGTACCCTCATTGAATTGCTGTTAATTTTGTCTGCTAAATTCGAATTATTCACCCACTCTGTGCAAAAATGCTTTTTCAGCATTTTTGGTGCATCTGTTATTGTGTGGTGTAGCTGTAGTACTCGTAATGGAAAAGCTATCCAGAAAAATTAAATTAAATTCTACTGAAATCTTTACTGCCATATCTTTTATTCTTCTAACATTGCCCTGTAAAAGACCAGCAGCACTGTAATAGCTATTACGTGTTGGTGGGCACTCACCATTCCAGAGCATAGGGCCAGATCTGGTGAGGATCTACAGACACTTGGGGATCGGATATACTTGCTGTTGTTCTCAAAGACAAAATGAGAGGACTGATGAGATTGGCAAGAGCACTGGTTGCAGCTTTAGCAATCAGAATACCTTCTAAAACCTGTCCTGGTCCTAGATAGACAAGAAAAGCAAAGAGGAGTGAAGAAAAATGTCTGTAACTGTGTCTTTTCCAGAAGACCTCAAAGGAGAAAGTAGCTTCCCCAGAACTAGCCAGAGAATCTGAAGCAGCATTGGACTTTGGACACAGATCTTGCAGTACACTGCCATAAACACAGAACATAGAAATGCTTTTGGACAGTAAATGGGGAAAAGGGTCAAAATTCAAAGTAGTTCACAGCTGTGTCTGAGGAAATATTTGCAGACACATCCTCTTACTCATTCCTCTCTGTCAGTTAGTAGTAAGTGTTGCATTTGAGACTCTGTAAGAGCTGAAAGATTTATTTGGCTGTGTATGATTTATTTATTTAGGTAACTCCCTCTGGTACTATTTATGTAGTCGTGCATTTTCATATTCCAGTAAGTTAGTGAAATGCAAAGTGTTCATGCACAACTGGAATATTTAGCAAATAAACAATGTGTTGGGCCCCACTTTCGTTGATTAGGTCATGCTTTAATTAAATTTTTTGTATGAATTCATATCTCTTGCTGGATATGAGGACAGGTAGCAGGCTCTTAATGGTGCCACATTTTGGCACTGGGACTTCTGGGTCACTGCCAGTCCTTGTACACAAAGACTGTGTTGATGGAATTGCGATAAGGGCTCAGGGGGAGATAAGGGCTGCGTTTCAGCCCAATGGCTTGACCTTGCTCTTGTTGATCCAACAGCAAGAGTCCTATTGATTTCAGAGTGATTGGGACATGTGAATACATTTTCATTCTGGAGAGCTGTGTGCAGGCAGATGGGAGGAACTGCTGGTGCTGATGCTGAGTGCAGTTTGTTGATACACAGGTGCCTGCTCTTGCGCGAATCAGTCCTTCCTTTGGCACAGCAGCTTTATGTATCCATGTTTTGTGTGTGAATGCAATGTTTGTCAGGCACTTGTTTGGCAGTCCTGGAGACAGAAGTTCTCGGTGCGCTGGGTGTCTGCCTTGGTGGTGCTAATTCACAAGCTGTGTCGCGATCCTTGCCTGGGTATCAGAAGGTAGGTCCGAGATGCTGGTGAGGGTACATCAGGCCTGCTAACCCCATCAGGCTGTAGCCACACACTTGAGTTTGGTATTCTCATCACCTAAATTCCTAAATGTACTTCTAAGGCACACTCCCTTCTAACACAAGCTGCCCAAACATCTGTGGCGAGACTAAGGAAAACATGGAGAAAAAGACCCGAAGATGAATATTTCAGCAGAAACGTGGGAAGGAATGCAATGTAGCTCACGCAAAACCTTCTGTAGTGTATGCCATAAATTAACACAATATAAATTTATACATATTTACACCACATAGACTAAAATATATAAATCCTCAATACTCAGCCTTCTGTAGTAGGTGTAAGCAAGCAGTCCATATGTTTAGCTGATTTCTGAAGAGCTCTAGGGAACAAAATGTATCTTTGTGGAACTTGTGATATTAAGGAGATTATAAACTAGGGTAATCAGTGCAGTTCTCAAAAAGGGCTGGCTTTTCTGCAGGCTGAAAACAAGCAGCCATCTCCTGATTCGCTATCTGAGGCTTTAATTCAGCCAGGTGCTAAAATACACATGTGTATTTAAGTGCATGAATAGTCCTATTGATGTTGAACGCCCAAAGATCAATCCTCACTCGTTGGATTTTCCTGGCTTTAGGCTGCATGAGTCCATTTTCCTCTTACATTTGTGTACTTTCATTGCAAATAGAAGCTTGTAACATCTCATTAGGTACCAGGTGTTTCCTTTTCCACCATTTCATACTGATTACGTTAAGTCAGTAACATATTAGCCCCCTTTTATACAGCTGTGCAGCAGAGAATTGGATCTCTAACATTTGTTCTGTCTCTTAGTTTTTTAAACAAGAAGAGAAACATTTTTGTTATGTTCAAGATAGGACATCTAAAGTCCAGATGTCAGAGTTTTCTTCCCAACTGTACCTAGGAATATACCAGGAATTAAGAGGAAACGTGTGATTCATGAGTAATCTTTTGTGATTTGTATGTCTGAAATGCTGGGAAGCTCTCCTTTTCACAGGAGTGTGAAGAGGATGAGAATAAAGGAAAATGGGGAGAAGAAAATGGAGAAACTGTTTGTAGATTTTATGATAAACTGTCCTGCCAGTTGTTCTTTAGCACAGAGACAGGTTGTTGGCAGCCTCTCACTTTGGCCACCTCCTCATATCAGTGCCTATGATAGACTAGAAAATCTCTGGAGATGTAAAGGAGCTCCGCCAAAGTACACTTTCTGATGCTTCTGTACCACCACACTTTCCATCTTACATCAAAATTCTACTTTCCTATTAAAAAAATACCTCCAAAAGTATCTGATCAGGCCCAGCATCTCCAAGCCACACCACCAAGGTGACGTTTTAGAAAGACATGATATGTGCAAGGTGTCAGCACAGAGGGGTGCAGCCAGGGCCTAGTGGGGATTAAGGTCTTCATGTATGTGTGATGACTGTGTCCTGCTTTGTGGCTCTGCTACTGGGAGAATCTCCTAGCAGAAATACAAGCAAACCAGCAAAACTAGAAGAGGCTGGGTTCATGCCAGCTGCTGTATGATGCTCGTTTAAATATCAAAAGTTGTGTACATTAAAGAAAGTCTCAGAACCTAACCTGCACTAGGCTGTTTCAAAAGGCATGTCAGTGTTTCCTGCAGCTGTGTACCTCCTTTGGCAGGGCTGCAAACAGCAAGCTTCTGTGACCTGTGATTCTCTGCAGTCAGGGATAAGGATCCAAGACCCAGATATCCTTCCAGTCAGTTGGAACAGAGGCAAAGACCAAATGGAGGGGATACTCTTTATGGGTCAGAGCATCCTGCTCTGCCTTTCCTTCCAGGCCATGAAATGTGTGAGCAACAGACTGCCTTTCCAGCATACCACAGGACTGCAGCCCCAGCGAGTGTCCTAAGGTGTCCTTTCCTCCTGATAAGGAAGGTAGAGTGACTGGAGAGAGGCAAAGTCAAGTGGACTTTGATGTGCATGATACTGTAAGGAGTACCTGGCAGCCAGAAGTTAAGCATCTATTAAATTTTGGGTTTTGAAGGAAAAAAGTAGTCCCTGTTTTTTTGCAGAAAGAAAACCTGGCCATTATGCTGAAGAGAGTCACAAACCTTTTTTGTTTGCAAAGCACTCGGAGCCAGTGTCACTCTACATTACAACAAATCTAATTTTCTGTGTGGGCCAGTCATAGCAAATATGATTGCAATACTCAGTACTGCCCTGTCACCTCCCAAAATACCTTTTTTTCCCTTTTTTATTTGTCTGTATATAAGAACATACCCCTATCCTTTGGCACATGTTCATGTACAGACCACTTATTATGTCCTCACAAACTGAGATGACAAAACGTACTCCTCTGACTTAGGGGACTTGGACCTTGTTGGGACAAGGCTGGGGTGCAGCAGATGTGAAAAACTCCATTTACACAGACCTCTCTCCTCTTGCTTGCTTATTTATACCCATTAGCTTAGTAAAGTACAAGATGTTTCAGTCAGGCTGGGAGAAATAAGGCTTCTAGTTGCTCCCTCCCTTTGCCAGTGTTGAGAAAAAAAACATAAGCCACTTGCTCTTCTATAAATACGTGGGCACAGGACCTTTAACTGAACACTTTGGTTCTCCTGGCTCTTTATGTGGACATAAGTGCTTTGCTTTAACTGGGAAGGAATCAGCTAGGGGGGTGAGAAGACTGTTCAGTTCTTTGTTTACTTTAGCTCATCCTATCTGCAAATTTATATTGGGCCAGTTTTGTGCTGCCTGAACACTCCTAGTCTGGTGTCATCAGCCTTTGACCTCCAGTGGAACTGCTTGCAAAGATGGTCACATCTTGGATATTATTGTGAGGCAGAGATTCCATCCCTGCCAGATGGACTAACAAACTTGCTTTAATGTCAGTGTCTGAATGAGGCATGCCTGGTAACCTCTTTCAGTAAAAGTCTGACCACTAGAGATCAATAAAGTATGCTCATTTACTCATCATCTTATGAATCTGTTAAGAGAGGATCAGTTTAACACTTCATGTCAAAGTGGATGCAACCTCCTTAAAGAAAAGGAAAAGCAAACACAGCCAATGAAAATGCAAAGAAGAAGACTAGTGTGGTGTACCTTTTAAAGATATTAAAGCAAACTGGTTGACTCTTTTTTTTTTTTTACTTCATAAGAAATGTCTTTGGTGTCATGCCAGGATTAATGGAGTCCCAGAGGAATGAATTTCAACCCTGCAGTCTCAAGAGTTGGGCCTCCAGCTGGCTATATACAGATGTACTTAATCTAAGTGTTGTCCTTACTGGAACAAGCTCCCCTTGGAGTGATTCCCATCTAGTCTGTAGGGAGAACCCAACGTCCAAGTGTGTTCCCACAAATGACCCAACATTAAGTGTCAAAGGATAAGACCCAGCAGCGTTCAGAAACTCTCACCCACACACATTTCCCTTCTGCTGCCCATCCCTTGCCAAAACCCAAGTGCTTCAGCATGACTGTTACCTGTGTTTAGTTATGATTTACTGTTCTGTTGTGAGGGAGATTGGTAAGCAGCATGAGTTTACATGGAAAAAAATGGGTTTTTACATTTTTTTCCTTTAATAGCGTTTCTCCCCTTTGTTTTGCTCTGTACAATTATTATGGTATTGTTTGATTGCTTTTCCCCTTTTTTATCCCTCTGTGCAGACCAAGCATGCTGAAAATGAAAGGCAGCATGTAACCTTCTGAAGTTATTAATTGTAGTACTGCAGGTGAGTTGAATAACAGACTATGGTAAATTTTGGTCTGAAGTTGTTTCCTGAAGTATAAATTGGACAACAGCAGGAGAGAGAACAAAAGCTATTTCCTACCTGATGTTCTTGGAAACCTGTACCCAGTTCTTCATGGAAGACTGCTGCTGTACTTGAATATATTAAAATAGGAACACATGAATGACACTGATACTCTGCGGTGGAAATAGCTGAGCCTTTTGTATTTTTACCATTGCATGAGACTTATGATAATCTACTTCTTTCTCTAAATGGAAACCCTCCAGGGAAGTTTTGTGTACTCTAAATAGCATCTCTGTGTGATCAGAGACTTGGCTTCATGTGCATGTAATGCATAATAGATAAAGATACAACAATATAAATGCAGATTAGAGGTTATTCAGTCAAAGCAAGCATGTTTTTGGGGTGGGAGGCAAATTATAAAAATGCCAAACAGTAAATACCGCTGCTATCCTTTCTGGCAAATCTCCATATTTTGCCAAAACATTGTTATAATTCTTAGCAGCAAATGGGATCTGTCTCATAAATACCTATGTCTAAACCACTTACTGTCCTTATGTGTACACTCAGCAGATAATCACATTGACTTTTCTCTAGCCTTGTTGCATTGAATGTCATATAGCTATTTTGAAGTGATCTCAGTGCTGAAAATAGTCTGCCAACAGATATGGATATAAACTTCCATAAGAGTATTTACAACCTCAAAGCAATGCATAAACATCAGTTGATCAAACCCACTAAAAGCACTGGGATACAAATAAGTAGCATTAATCTGTTTTCTAGAGTCAGTTGCATAGAGTAAAGGCCCCTAGCCCTCTCAGCACAAAGAGACAGGTCTTAGCTCTCACTTTAGCAGAGCCAGTGGCTTCTTAGCTGAGTAAATGAACTCCATCTTTCTAGCTGTTCAAGAGATGATCAGAGAATTTTCTTTGCATTGGGGTATTCTACATAAAAAAGTTAGTGTTCATGGTGCTCAGATGGAAACTGATAGCAAATTAGCTGTGTGGACTAATTTTCTCTGTAAGTTCAGTAACAACTCCCTTTTTTAGTGGTAAGAAGGCAACCCCAAACTAATGCTCTTAGAGGAGCATCTCTGTCATCTTACTGCTATTTCTGCCTTTTTGTGAAGATGAGTTTTCTTTTTATCTTTGTGAACTGTATAATGGAAGAACCAAAGATACACTTCATGTGTAATCATGAACTTACTGTAATGAGTATAGAGGAATAAAGATAATTTCCTCTCCTTAAACAAAAATTATGGTACAGTTATTAAAAAAAAAAGATGAGGGAGAGGGGCTTGCTTATTACTATCCTTAAACCTTTTCCTTTTGACCCAGTTGATGTTTCAGAGGGCATCAGCGGTTGCAGCAAGAAACCATTTCCTATTTCTGGATAGAAGGGTCTGGAATAGGAAGACAAGTTCTTTTATGACCAATTGCAAGGGAACACACATCCATTCCTGCAGCAACAGCAGATGGACATGTTTTGTTTGACCTTAACTATATGAAACGGATTCAGGCAAGTAGTGAACTTAACAGTATTCTCTAGGGATACCGCACTCTGAGCTCCCATTATGAAATCCTAGGCCTGGAAAAGTGCAAGTCCCAGCATTAAGTGTAACCAAGGACGTGCCTGTATGTGCTCAGTGGACTGGCTGTGGGGAGATAAATAAGTTGCTCTGAATTTTCTCTGTTTAAAAAACTTTTGTAGTTTGTAATCTCAAAAAATATGCCTTTTTTTTTCAGTTGAAATTAATTTTGGCTTACTTAGGGATCTTGCTTCAGGAGAAAACATAGGTGACCTCAAAGCTTTGTTCAAGTCAGGATCCCATCACAGACTGAATTTCAGCTTTTCATCCATTCTGTAAAAGGCTTTGAATTCTTGGCTTTTTATCAATTCTACCATGCCATTAGGCATTGCTAGATTAACTGGTACATTTGTTATCTTTTTCAAATTTACATAAGCAACCTTTAGTGGAGCAAGAGCAGAACCTTAAACACATCCTCTGGCCACTGGCTAAGCTGTCATTCTCTGTGTGGCCTTTAGCCCAAGAAGCAGTTGAATGTTTACAAGTAGCTAAAACAGGAGGCTTCAGTAAAGCTTTGGATTGTGCTACTTAGAGCAGAGGCAGAAAACTGGTGAGAGACTAAAAGCAAGCTGATGGTTAGGGCTCTCCTTGCTAGTGAATGTGTATTTGCACAAAGTAAAGAGGGGAGTTTGGGGGTACCCAGCAGAGTGGCAACAGACGGTGGGTTAGTGGCAAAGGGATGCTCCCAAATAAGAAGTCTCCTGTCCTTAGGCAGGGAAATGAATTGTTCTAAGTGCTTGGGTATTTTATAAATGGGATAAGCATAAGTAACAGTTTTGTGAATAGTTTGCTGAAATAGGATACCCATCGCTAGATGAAACTGCCTGATGAGCTCAGCATACATTTGCATACACTTTGCAATAATCCAAGCTACACTCATTGGCTGAATTTGTTACTTGCTGAATTTTATACCGAATTCATGTTTCATCTCACTTTATGATCATTTTGTGCATGGTAATATTTTGCCCTTTTCTGTCAAAGTAGTTTAAAAATGAAAGCAGGAATTCAGAATGACCTTTAAAGCCTTTCATACATGCAGAGCCAACTGCCAGTGCATGTGGGAGGCCAAGTTCTGTCTTCAACCACAGTCTTTTTTCTGGCCTCTGTAGGAGTCTAGAACTTGTATCTTGGAGAAGAATTTACAATGAATAACCGCCTCAGTCATGCCTCCTGAGTTGAACAGGTGTAGTCACCACAAATTATTTCTTTACAGAAAGCCAGGAGCAGACGAATGCAAGCCTGGTTTGCCACTTAGAGAGGCCAGGCAAGAGTAGGGTGAGTTTGAGTTAAGAGGCTCTTAGCACCAGTGCAGCCTTGAGTAATGAAGACAGTTACAGAAACAGGGTTCATTCATGCGGGTGTAATTGCTGTGTGCTTAAATTAGTTTTGAAGGTGGAACTTTAGCTTCTAGGTCTTGTCAGAAATTTTCAATAGAGCCTACCTCTCTGAGCTACTGCCAGTTTCCTATTGTGTGCATATACAAAAATCTCATTTTCAATCTTGATAAGCTCTTGGCTTTAATAATGTCTCAAGACTGCAGGTTTCCTAGCTTATTTATTGTGCACTGAATAAAAAAATTCCTTTTGTTGTTGGTAAATTCACTGCCTTTCAGCTTCCTTGAGTATCAGCTTGCTTTGTATTGTCAGAGGAGATAAAGGGGAATACCCCAGTTAACCTCTCAACATCATTCTTTGCTTCCTTTTCAAGTAATTTTTGTGTGCCTGTAATACTGTATAACTTGTATAAATGCTACCTTTTAAGAGAAAATAATGAAATCTCTCAGTATCCATATAATGAACTCCTCTGTTACATTCCACTGCCTAATAACATTGTGGTTTTTTCCATTGAGGGATGCCTTATTTGGTCGTTCTGACAAACTGCTGTTTTCTTGTAGCAAAATTGTTCAACATAGTGTTTTTACTGTTTTGTCAATAAGCAAAGGAAATAAAAACCTTATGGGATTTGAACAAGAACATTCACACTCCGTATGTGAGCTGCGTTTGAATTGGAGTGTGGTGGGGAAGCAGAGTATAGTATGCAACCTGTTTACTGAAGTGCATGCCAGCAAGTGAGATTTCATCCCCGTTTGCTAGAATCTCACTTTAGACCCATTTTCTCTCTCTTTTCCTTTGCACTGCTCCCTCACAATATCCAGTGCTAGCAGCTTTTTTAATTGCTAGTTGTGGATAAAATACTTTTTATTATTATTATTTTTATTTTTAAATGCTCATCTTTACACTGGACTTCCAAGATCAATTTATGTAGTATCTGCTGTAATAAAATGATCTAGTAAGACCTGCTGTTCCTCAGGCATTATCAGTCAATGGAAGCTCAGCAGAACGAAAGAGGTGGATTTATCTCTGAGCTGAATACTTGGAATCTCTCTGAATTTAGGCCGTCTGCAACTGAATTTCAGATTTTTGCTGATTATTTAACAAATTTTATGAAATTGTGAATTGGAATTATTCATTTTTTTCCTAATCACATGAGGAAAAGATTGAATGCAGGAAACCTGAAGTTGATTCAAGTGACGCAGTGTTACATAATATGTACTAAGCCTGTGGAAAGCATTGCCATGAGCTATCCACAGATGCTTCTGAGGATATAAAGATCATCCAGAACTGCCTTAGATAAGATTTAAACTGTTTCACGGGACTGTGAGTTCAAAATGGAATAAGCCTTTCATGAATATCTGCTGTTCCTATGTGCCAATTATTCATTAACTGACCACATTAGGTAATATTAATTGCTTGTTTCTGGCCACTCATTGGAAGCACATCAAATGGAATAGATTTTATGCCATTTGTCTGCTATGATGCTGCAGTTTCTGTGTTTGCTATCAATTGTGAGTATAGACAGATTCAAATTATGCTAATTAGTCTATTTTGATGTCAGTGTTCCCTATCTGTTGAGACTGACACAGCTCCACCCACCGATTAATGAATATGTTAATTAACTCATATTAGACACCTAAATATGGCTCTGGAGCCAGGGGAATAGTGACAGCTGATGGCCCTTCAGGGCATAAATGGTTTCTCACTATGATCAATATTCTTCACCGCCGAAAACGCTTCTTACTTTCTTGGACTTCCACTCACTTAACTCCCCCTCTGGCAGTTGTTTACAATACTGAAGTGCAACCAAGAGTTCAAGCAGAGTAGCCTTAAAAGCTGCCTTAATGACATCTATAGAAAAATCATCCAACTCAGCTTTCATCTTCAGACAGAAGGTCAGAGCTCACAGATTTTGTCATTAGGCAGCTTCCATCTTGACCCCCTTTTCCTGTCCCCACCCCATCTAGCCAGTGGGCTAAAAGGATGCTTAAAATACTGAGTTTATTTCTTGGTGCATCATAAATCCCAGATAATCTGGAGATGAAGAAAATACAAAACCAATGTTTCAGCGTTCTCAGTTCCAGATGGACCTGTTTGCTAAAGCTGTTCTCTCGTGCTTATGGGAGGAACAAGCCCTTTTTGGGGCCGGTATTTGTGCTTGGCTCAGAAACGAACAGGCAGGGTTTGGGGTTAAAGTGGTTTCATCAAGAGACTTCTGGGTGGGCTCTGGATTAGCGCACTACAGGCGTGGGCATAGACAGAAGGTGAGCTGTGCTTCAGGCTGCTGGCTCTCCAGGCATGTGGTCCTCCTGCTTCTGCTGGGTACAATGGTATTCCCTCTCTGAAAGAAACCTGGAAAAGGTGGTGAGGTGGCAGGAAAGGAGGCCGTAGCACACGTTTTGTACCCTTTCACCTGCATCACGAAAGTACAGGAAAGCAAATACAGCCAGGGCAAGGTGGGCATCGTTCTGGCCAGAAGCTGAGCATGGGAATTTTAGCTGATTTAATCTGAATCTGCTGATCTCATTGAAAAGTTTTCCAACATATTTGCATGCCTTGGACTCAGAATTTTTGTCTTCAGAGAAGCCTTAGGTATGCTGGAGCTTAAGACCCACTGACAGAGAGTTGTAGACTAAATTTTTATCCTTGTTAATATAACAGATCTGATTTTTCAAGAACGCTGCACACACAATATCTAGCTCCAGAAACTTCAGCTGTAAGGATCCCTATTCATGCACCATTGCAGCAAACCCATGCCCAGCTATAGCTCCCCCCCTCTGGGTCCCAGGGTCCTTCTCTCTGCTTCATGCTTCCTTTATGCAGTCCATTCTTAGTATCTGTTAAGACCCTAAATCCAACTGTCCTTCGTGCAACTGTAAAAATGTCTGTGGAGCAACAGAGCCTGGTGGTGTATAGCTGGGATATTCTGGCACAACTATGATACAAATACCATCTTGGAAGTATGCAGGAGATAAACAACAGTTTTCTTGGAATATTTCCTATATGGGAAAGTTATAGGGCTGGCAGCACTGAAGTTATTTATTCATTGCAAGCTACACTACTCAACTGTGTTTAGTGTGGCCTGAAGCAACCACTCTGTCATGGGAAAAGAGGTATTAATTCCCTTTCTGTACTACAGCAGCCCAGGCTTCAAACAAAGACACTGTGTACACTGAACTGTGGAAACTTACAGCCTTGTAATCAGATGTTACACTATTGACAGTGATTTGGGGGGGTGGGAAGGGGAGGGGTGGTTTGTTTTCTGGTTTGGATGAGGCAAACCCATAAATGTAAAAGTTAATTGGTAACTGAGAAAAGGATCCAGATATGTGACTTTTTAAAGCCTGTCAGTGAAATTGATGGACACAGGAGTTTTGGTCATTTTGTGCAGAGCTGACCTTATGTCTGAACTGACAGCTAAAGTTGGAGGAGCTGCAGGACCATAAGATGTGAAGTAAGAATGATTCATTCAGGACTCTTGGAAGTCAAGGAGTGCCAGTAAAAGGAGCCAGACTTTCTTGGCTGATACAGGCGCATTAATCGAGGAAGATGTGTTTGCTTTAGGGCATGACCAGTCAGACATCAAGCAACGCATGATTTCTCATTTGGAGGAGGAAGGGATAGCATTAAATGTTCTTCACAGAGGACAATGGAAACCCTTGTCCTTGTTTCAGATCACGGTGGTATTGTTTAGAGCAGGGAAATGTAAAGACCTCGTTATATCTATGTACTCTTGACGTTAAGCTCTGGGGCGTTCTGTGTGGGAGTCGCTTTTGGTGCCAAGGAGCAGGCAGTGATTTCAAGATTTTGGCTAAGTAGATCTATCTGGGAAAAAGAGACTGCAAAAGGATGTAGGATGAAATGATTGCAGTACTAGGAGGAAGAAGGAGCCTGTGAGTCCTATGTGGATTACAGCAGAGGTAGGGTTTTCATAATCCAGTAAATATGTGGGCTGAGTATTTCTAGCAACAATTGTTTCTCCTTCAATGCTTCCAGCAAAAAATTTCAGTACTTTGAGGTTCAAGCAGCAAGGCAGAGTGGAAGAAACCTGTATGCTGCTCTTTGGAGAAACTGATGGGATGGCATTGTTTCATTACACACTGATCAGTACCTGTTCAGGTTTTGTCTTAAAAATGAGCAAAAGGCATCGGTCAGGCTGCAGCATTAAGTCAAGAAAGATGCATCAGCCTGAATACCTGATCTGAAGGACACTAATGTTTGACCTTTCCTGTAAGAAAGTGAGTCAATATAGATCGGATGGCCAAACAGCACCCAAGCTTTGTCAAAGCCGAATTACACATAGTGAGAGGATCTACCTGATAGAGAAGGACTGCAGAGCACTACTTGTACATGCCAGAGAATCTCACAGAGCTAAATATTAATTCATTTATTTATTTTTTATTTGACTAAGTTCCAGACCAGCTGATGGCTTTGTTCAGAATATTTTACAATACCTCTGACCATATTTAAAGTTTTTGTAAAAGAATGCACATAAAATGCTGGTGACATCTCCAGTCATTATGTTATTCATGTGGGGTATGTTGTAAAGTCAGAAAAGGATGAAATTTTAAAGACATTCCAAAATAAATAAAAAGCCTATATATAAAAAAAATCTGGAAAAGGATCTGTATTAACTTAGAATATGAGAACTTTCGTTTCTACTTATAAGGATGCATGCATTATTCTTAATACCCAGGTCTGTATGTCCTGTTGAATCAGCTGTATAGGCATTTATAATTTGGAGATTGTAATATGTTTCTCTTGGCAGCCCATCCTATCTCCTTAATGAAGGCATCTAAAGGGGAAATCGAACAGTAGTTTCTGTATAAGAACAAGTTTATAACATACTCTGTGTATGTGGCTCATGCTGTAAGACAGAGTGATTGTAAAACCTGTGTTTGCATCAGATAATCAGATAACCCACCTATTGTGAAGAACTACTGTAAAAATTTTAACAGAGATACTGGTATGAGTCTTGAAGAAAAAATTCAGGCAAAATACTGTCAGATGCAGAGAGCGCTTGCATTGAAAGCAAAATTCTGTGTTTTGTATCTCTCTCTTTTAGATTTGACTAAAAGCTTGGATGCATGCAAAGCTGAAGATTTTTTATAAGTTTATCATCTTGAGTCTTGCAGATTCTGTTCAATGAAAAGTCAAATTTATATGTACGTAGAGGTAGGTCAGAATCACTTTTCTGACGTCTTTTGAGTGTGTCTGGGAATCAGGGTGGTGAGATTCTTCAAAGTGCTTAAAGAAGTATTTGTTAGTAAGGAAAGCAGCAATTCTAAACAGAATGAATTATGCTCCTTTTTTCTTTTTCTCCAGAAACCACTTCCTTTCCTGAAAGCATCCAAACAGCCAAAAGGCACTGGTGACCAAACAGCATAATTACAAGTAGAACTAATTACACAAATTAATCTTTTGAGACCTACTGTAGACATGGGGAATACGTATGAAGTTAAAGTTTGTATTCCCAAAGTTCGGATATGTTTGAGTCTCCGGTTTTGGCATAGGCCTGTCCTACTTCCAACTAACTACCTTGCTCATGTTTTCTTTGGATATTTTTCCCAAGTGTGCTTTTTCACTGTGACTCATGCAGGATAAAGCAAACAAGGTTGGAGTGTGTGAAAGCAAGCTTTCGGAAGAGTACCAAGTCACACTATATAAATCCTACACATACGAAAAACCTGCTGTCTTTGCAAGCCCATAGAAGCATTCTCTGGATGGAGCAATGCCTACAACTTACAATTGTTTGGTGGGTTTTGTTTGGTTGGTTGGTTTTTTTCTTTTCTTTTCTTTTTGGATCCCATTAGACAATATATTGTGCATTGCAGAGAAGGGTGGCTTGGAAAATAACTGAGAAATACAGTCAAGTGGTTAAACACTAAATTTATCAGGAAGGTGGGAAAACTGGAAATTTTTGAATAACCTTCTTGAAGCTATTATGTTGTTTTCTTTTTTTTTCAGCTAGTAGGGGAAATTTATGGTGGCATGCAAAATGAATGCATAACTGAACATTTTAATGGAACAACAAAATGGAACTTCATTGGCTTTTGATGCCTTGTCTTGATTTTGTGTTATTCTAAATGGTAAATGCCAATAATTTATTTTTTTTTATCTTTTAACTGTTAGGTAGTGATCAGATGTTTCATCGAGAAAACATGAGCGATATCTTACAATTCTCATTTACAACTTAAGTAGCTGCAATGCTCTAATCCTGCTCTAAGTATCTCTTAAATTCACTAATGACATCTTAAAACTTGGTGTCAAATTACACTTAGGTAGTGGGGTTTGGGGGAGGAAAAAAGTGTGTATTTTTTTAAAAAGTTTATTGATGTAGTGTTTGTAGCCAAGTAAAGGCTGTAAAAAACATTGGTGATTTTATTATGTTCTACTATACCAAACCCACCAATGACACAGCCATTAGACTGTGAAATCTGCCCTTTGTTTTAAAAATACATCATGCCCCTCTCTCTCTCTCAGTGGGATAATCAGGTGTTATGGCTTCTGCATTTGTTGGTATTCCTGTAATTTTGGGAGTGTCCTCCCAGTTATTTGAATGCCTTCTAGCAGTGCATATCCAGTGGAAGAAGAAAACACAATTATTAGAAGTGATTCTTGGAGTCTTTGTTGCATTTTCCTTAAAGCCTGTACCATCTGGAATTGTGGGACCAAGGAAAAAAAAGCAATTAATTAAAATTTGGGGGGAAAAAGGCAATTTTTAGTCCCTATGATTCTGCTGAAAAAGCTATGAAACTCTAACGCTTTAAAATGCAGGGGGCAAAAAAATCAATAACTCAAAAAAAGCCCCCAGCTTCTTCTGATTTAAAGCAGTCTCATTATTTGAGTCTGTGTGTAAATCCTGTTTGTTGAGTGCTTCAGATTACTGTTTCTGAGGTTTTCTAGGTTGTATTTTTTGTTATATTTATGCTATGAATTACTTTATAGCTTGTTGGAGTTTTTGGAGGTGGCAGGTTGTGTTGTTTACATTTGTGGATTGATTGTGAACAGTTTCCCAGAGAATATTCAATATCTAAAATTTCAGCTGGGTTGATTAGCTGTGAATGCTCACATATGTTGTGTGGCTTTGTTCCAGTTCCTGGATTCAATGAGCATAACAACTGTGGCAGTCTGGATTTTGAAAAGTACTGATGGTATCTGGAAGGCACCAGTTTTCTTCAAGTCCCATTGGCAAAGACAGAGAGAGGGATAGGACCTATTCAGGGACCTGAATGGAACAGGACATAAGGACACTAATGACACTTCCCTCTACTTTCTCAGGTAGCTGTACATGCTCTCCCAAATACAGATTATTTTATGACCTTGAGCAGCAAAAGCGGTTTGTGCTGCCGCTCGTGGCTTTTTTCCAAGGCTTAATCAACTGTCACAGGTGAAGCTCCAAGACTGAATTTAAGCAGAAGCAACAATGGGATGTAGTGGAACTAGGGAGGAATGCTGTCATGAACACAGATTTTTGCAGATAAAAATTATACATCAAGCCCTTTAAACATGTTATTCTTTGAACCTAAAGGGCTGCGTTTGTTAATTTTCTTTCTTTGGCAGGATTGGCAGTCTATCTGTTGAGACGAGACAGAACAACAGCCAGGGAGAGGTTTCATGGGTCAAAAGAGTAGGCAAGCAAATCTGTCCAGCATATGGAAGTCTGAATGTTGTGGCACACAGCCTGGGACGGGCACTGCCTTCTTAACTTCCCAGAAATCCAAACATCAGTGCCATTCCTTCAGTCCAAAGGAAGAGACATTTGGCTTAAATGGGTGGGACCCATTTACAACAACTGTAATCAGACTATTTGTGGATGTGTTTCCTTTTCTGGAGTTTACAGGCATACGTGTTGATACAGGGTCTAAATGGTAAGTGAGAGTGTTCTAGGACAGAGCAACCAAGAGTTTTGTATTAGAATCAGCAATGTTCTCCTTATTTCAGTGCAAATCTAGTTGCATTTTCTTTTGTTCTTTCAACAGGTTAGTAATTACTGTTGCAGTAATTAGGCATGATGGAGAGTATATAAGACAATAAATGGTTATTCTGTGCAGTAGTGGGGGATATTTGGTGCCAAGCTTATTATTTTCAGTCAAAGCTAATTATCTCTATTATAATACATGACTCTCTTCCTTGAATTATGAGTGGGAAACTGCTGAATAGATTTTGTTTTTTTTTTTCAAAGTGCCCTGAACCATGGAGAGAAATGAAAATTAAAAACAATGAAAAGCTTGTTAGACAATGAGACGACTCATCTATAAAGCTATTTCTGATAGATTTTTTTTTCCCCTCCTCTCTCGTCTGCAATTATATAAATATCAAATGCTTATCAGGAAATAAATTGTTGCATTACACATGGTATAAAAGATTCGTTCAGACATCAGAGAAAGCAGTGTAGATTCTGTGGGTGGCAGGCAGGGAGCTGCATGGCCAGTTGGGAGCTCCCTGCCTCCCACCCACTGAATCCAGCTGTGAGGTCACCCCTGGCCCCAGCTGTGCTGCCCTCGGCCCGGGCGGCCTCCGTGAGCAAGGGATTTGCAGATGTTCCTATCAAGCGCCTTTGAAAAAGACTGGCTGCCCAGAACTGCAGCTGTTTTGCTTGCGTTTAGGGCCTGCCCTGGAAATCTGAGCAGGGAAGTAATGTCAGGAAGGGATTATACCCTCTGGCTGGCTTACCTCGAGCGATAAGGCCGGCAGAGAGCGTGACTTTGACTGGTGGGGTTTGTCTGCTCGGCAGATGCTACCCTGTCACTGATTAATAATGCAGCCGTCCCTGCTCCCCTTACATCATGGTTTCAATTTGTAGCAGTGACAAGGCTGATCACCTTTCCAGTCTTAGCCGGCTTACAACCCAGCCCGGGTCTGCTTTGCCCCACACGTCTGAATCACGCTGTAACTTGAGCCCCTGACTGGTGAAAGCCGTAGTAGAGCCGCAGCTCGCTGCCAGCGCCGCGGCCGCAGTTCAGCCGGCTCCCGGCACCCCTGCTCCAGCCCTTCGGACCGCGTGCCCGAATCGCCTTCCCGTGGGGACTGCGGAGCGAGGCCGAGCGGGAGGAGGAGGTACACAGCCACGCTGGGTCTGCGTGCACCGACAGCCGGCCATAGCGTGGACAGCGAGGAGCTGGGAAGCGCTCCTGGGTTCTGCGCTCGCAAAGCGTTCATTGAAATACCCTCGTCAGGCTCTGTCGGGTGATTGATGGGGCAGTGGGAAAGGCAGCTGGTTGCTGTTGCTGTTTGCTGCGGAATGTAAATACTCCTGTGTTAAGAGGGCACGGGGCAGGGAGGTGTGTGACTCTGTGTGTGTGCAAAGCTCTGTCATTTCCCCGCAGACTTCTCCTAATTTAAAAAATGTTGGTTTTAATTGAATTCCCTACAGAAGAGAAGCAGTAAAGCTTTCCTGCGAATTTACAAGGCAGCTTTCCTTAGAAATTCTGTAGCGTGCTATTCCATGTGCTACACAACAGATGTTTGAAGCTGATCGGTGTCATGTGTTGCATTTTGCGGTACTTTAATGCGTGCTTTTGAGAGACAAGCAGTACAAAGAGGAACCGAGACTCTAAGATGGATATAATTTTCATAGTGCTGTCTTCAGTTACTCCAGTAAAACCACATCAAACTATCACTGTGCTGCTCATTTGCAGTCTAGGCTAAAAGCTTTTTGACTGCTGGCAGAAATTTCAACCTTTACCTGCACACTAATTTTTCTAGCAGTCCCTTGCACCACACAAAAGCTCTCTTTATTGACTTTATAGATTTTCATACTTCTCATAAAACTGCAAATCAGACTTCCTCAGTTTTCTTTGGTAGTGGCATTGTTAAGCAGAGGTGATGTCACTGAACTTTTTTTGATGATGTAGGTTTTATTTAAATGTATGGTGCAATACAAATTGTCTTTCTCAAATTAAGCATGATCTTGTGACCTCTCTGCAGGGAACTTACACAGAAGATTACTGTGTTTGATGTTCATCATTGTGCTATCCCAAATCTTAGTTCAGGTCAGTGATTGTATTTTGAGAGCTGCCTTTTGAGAGTGGCTAAGCTGAGCCATAGCAAAGATACCTTACTAATTCACTTTCTTGGTGTCACTGAACATCCAGTTTGATGAAAATGAAAGAAGCTTATCACTAAACTGTTTATAGATCCTATAAGGCCGTAGTCATATATTCAACAGGAGTGGTAGAGAATTAAAAAATAATAATAAAAAAAAGGAGCTATTCAAAGGTGGTGTTTCAGATTTTTTTTCATAATGTCCCTATCGATTAAGATAGTCAGTGGGTGAGGAAGAATTCATATGTATTAGCATTCAATAATGTATATTTATATGAAAAAGGATATTACCCTGGCGTGGCTAAAGGCTTATAGAAGCTGTGTAAGAGCTACTTTAAAAGCATTAGTATGTGAAGTTAAGACAACACAGTCAGCTATGCTTTAAATTGCATCTAAATAAGGATATAAAATATTTATCTGAGATGCAGAAGTGTAAGCCTCTTGACTTTCACAAGGCAAATATATCTATAGCACAAACAGATTAAAATAGAGATAGTTTTCACATAATCAAATGTATAGCACTCACTCCTTCATTCCTTGGCCTGAGAATCCAAAATTTAGTAGCTAACAAGTAAATGTTGTAAAATATACTATTAACTGATTAGATCTGGCAAGAAACAAAACTCCAGACTAGGAACCTGCAGTACCAGAGAGGAGGAAAATCCATTAAGCATACACAATAGTAAATCATAATGATAAACTTGTAGAGATGTGTCTGCAAACTGTAACTCAAAAAGCCAAACTAACCCATTTACAGCTTCCAACACCTCAACAGAATACCTTTAAATGCTATTAGCCTATTTTTGTTTTATGTCTCTTTTGTAGTGGCAACTTAACTGTTTTAAAGTGCATCTCTGTGGGAATTGATGGGTTTTATTATGTATGTTTTTGTACTATAAGAAGGAGAATGATCGATTTTGTTTATGCTTATGCTGGTTGTTGTTGTTTGGCTGTGAGACAAGGTTGCTATCAACAGAAGGGATAAAGCATGAGGTAATGACTACAACTTAAATGAGAACACTTGTCATACCTGCTTTTTGCTTGGACTGATCATCAAGTATCAGGGCACAGTCAAATGCCATGTGTGTTTTCTTTCATGTTTACAAACTGGCAAGCTTAATGGAAGGTAAACTTTGACATTTCTTAACAGTTTCCTTTGCCCTTGAAATCCAAGCTACTGGTACTGTGCTAAACTATTTAGGATCTACTGAGAGTCAGTGGAACAGTTTATATGTCCAGTTTGCTTAAGTATTCCCTGACCTGTTTCTCCTCTGCTAAGGGTGTATTTTGCTTCTTCCAGCCCTTCTCCACAGTCTCTAGGACCTGGGATTCCTGAAAGCCAGTCCTGCTACGAGATGAAGGCAGTGTTCAGTACTTTGGCCTTTTCCATGTCCTGTGTCACCAGGTCCCCAGTCTTGCTGAATGATAGGCTCGCATTTTCCCTAGCCTTCATTTTGTCACATATGAACTTATAGAAGTCTTTCTTGTTGTCTTTGATATCCTTCACCAGATTCAGTTACATGTGGAGTGTGGTGTAACTAACTTTGTTCCTGGGTGTTCAGGTTATATCTCCATATTCCTCCCAGGTTATCCTCCACCTTCATTTTTGTGCTTGACTTGGTCTAGGACCTATTATTTCATACAGGCCTCTTGAATTTTTTTTTAAGCTGTTGGGATGAACCTCTTTAGATCTTAGAGGAGATAGATGATGCTTTAATATAATCCAACTTTCTTAGGCCTCTCCTCCCTCCAGTGCCTTATCTCATGGGACTCTTCCAAGCAGATTTTCAAAGAGGCCAAAGTCTGCTTTCCTGAAGTGCCCAGTGTTTTGAGCTTGATTTTTGCCTTCCTCTCTGCCCTCAGGATCCTAAACTCTCCCATCTCATAATCTCTTCAGCCAAGGCTGACCTTGACCTTGATCTTCACATTCCAAATGAATCTCTCCTTGTTGGGTGGGCATGAGCAGCAGAAAATTTCTTGTCATTGGCTCTGGTCATTCATACTCTCTAGAAACCTCCTGGATTGTTTATTGTCCTGCTGTGTTGTCCCTCCAGCAGATATTGGGGGGGTGTAAGTCTCTCAGGAGGTCTAGGCCTGCAAATGTGATGATAAAGTTGCTTAAACTGTTAGGACAATCCAGTGAGGAATGGAAAGAACAATACTGATTATAGAGAATATTTATGTTTGTACAGAAACATTCTATCTTGCATACTGCCTGC
Source organism: Bombycilla garrulus (assembly GCA_013400315.1). Taxonomy (NCBI): domain Eukaryota; kingdom Metazoa; phylum Chordata; class Aves; order Passeriformes; family Bombycillidae; genus Bombycilla; species Bombycilla garrulus. The sequence continues at coordinate 1,703,094 of VXBU01032193.1, read as the reverse complement.
TGAAAAGGCTACTACAAATATCCCTCTCCATACTGGACTGTTATTACCTACATTAGAGTTACTGTCCCCTCAGACCTGTGGCTCAGCATCATGGGGACTATTCACATCAGGAAAACAACCTGAGTGAACAGAGACTAAATATTGAAATATTTTCAGCCAACTTCACTCATTTTGCCTGAAGCACACTCGCTCCCTAGCAGGTCAGCTTGCTGTAACCTCTGGCAAGGGTGAGAGGCAGCTGGGAAGATCATAATCTTCAGCTGGCATAACTAGATCTGTAAAAGGACTTCTATCTTTGGCTCTTCTCCACTCTAGACATACTCTGCATATGACTAATTTGTTTTTTAAAATAAAGCCACAGAACACTTACCCAAAAAATTCTGCTGCCGCAGCATTCCTACTGAGAGGAAGACTGAGCTATGGTCTTGTCTTGGTCTGGGAGATGAGAAATCTCATGGTGCTTGCAGCTATTGGTCCAACCTGGAGTGGAATAGCCAGTCAAGAATAATACAAGGAATGAGAGAAATGCTGTTCAGAAATGAGACCTTCAACATTTACTTATATTCCTGAACCTGCCTAAGTGTTGAGCATTGGAATCATGAAGAGACACCATTTGAAGAAGACAGAAAATAAAAAAGAGAGAGGAAATACTGAATCAACTGGAGTCTGTCAAATGCAAAGATGAGAAGACAAATGCTTTGCAAAAGTGTCTCAAATTTCTGCTCTTCAACTGACAACTAGTGCCACCAGGACCTAAAAACTTTATTCCTGGACCCATGTGGACCAGAAGTGCTAGTTTCTTCTTCTAACTTTTTGGCTAGCCTGCAATTTGCCAAGTTTTACCTAAAGTTTTTCTATTTAATATAAATTTTAATTTAGGAAAGAGTTGGACTCCATTGATGGGACCATATCACAAGGAGGATGGATAAAAATAGACTCAACTACAGGAGAACCTCTCATGTTAAGGCAACACCTTAAATTCTGTATTGTGAACCAGAGAATGGTATGCTTGTTTTCATAATGCAGAAACTGAGTCTTAATTCCACACTGTAAGTCAAATATGCAGAATTGTAACAGCAGGTGAGGAGGTGCCTTAGCACACCCATCAGATGCAGAAATCAGATTATTTCAGAGTTGGAAGTTGCTTTTTCATAGATTCATGTGGTAGTACTAATGACAGATGTTGTTGCAGTTATTAAATACACATTTTATAATAATGGAAAATAAGCATAAAAGGGGTCTCATGTGAACCCAAGAGCCAAGGTTGTTGTAAGAGTGAGAAATAAAGAGAGAAGCAATAAGCATTAAGAACCCGTAATAACTCAAGCAACTGAGTTGTGCATTTCTGGATGTGTTGGAGATTTTCCACAGATATTTCCTATGGAAAGAATTTATGAATCAAAGCATAAGAGTTGTCCAGGGAAGATTGGTCCCACATGGATACTGTTGCTGTTTTAACTCATCCAAATCTTCAAAACTATTCACTATGAACAGATTGTATTCATAAGTACAGGAAGCATTTGCATTTAGCATAGCTAAATTAGCTGAAGCAGAAATGAACACACTCCATGTAATGTTTAACCAGAAAATAGAACAGTTGTATGGTCAGAGTGAGACATTTGGAGGGGGAAGATAGAGCAAGCCAAATTTTGCTCCTGGTTGGGGTTTTCATAGGAGTGCAGCAACACTGTTCATAGCAAAACATGGCTGGATTAATTTGCTTTATACTTGCACTGGCATTCTTGTCAGTTATTATTTCCTACTTAGGCGGAAAGGAGAGTTGAAACCTCTATTTTTAGCATAATGGAAAATGGCTAAGGCTATTTACTCTGAAGGGACTTATCTGGTATATATTTGAGGAAGTAGATATACCATTTATTGTATTGTATTTTAAATAATGCTGCCTGGGTATCAGTACATTTCCCTTCTCTCCTTCCTCTTCAAAAACTCCAAAAGAATACCATTCCTAGGACAACTTTTGACTCAAGAACTTGAGATTATGAACCACCTCAACTCTTGTAGCAGTAAGTAGGGTTAGAAAGGTTTGTGGATACCTTTGCATTCTCAGACACAGTTAGCAATTCACATCACTGGAATTTCAGATTTAAAAAAGGACCCGGAGTTTTCTTTTACTTATCTTTCCTAGAATAAAAATTTTGCAAGCAGCTTGCCTGTATGAGAAAGGTTGTATGTCTTTAAGTTTATTAGATAACACACCTACACTTGCAAGAAGATTAAGGATGGGCAGAAATGTTACCAAAGTTTCATAATGCTTATGCAAATACTTTTCATCTAGAAATATCCTGAGTGCTAGGATCCCTATTGCTTCCCAGCTTCATCCTGGACAGATTCAGTGAAACACATCATATTTATTACCAAACCTTTGGAAATGCAAATATACCTCAGCTTAGAATTTTAGGAGTTAAACTGAACTTGTTTAGTTTGTTTGAAACAGTATTCCCATCATTACAAAGTTTAATGTTGGTTGTCAAGTGATGTAGAGATTGGTGCTGAAAGGTTCAAGGTTGAAGTCTTCCTGGGGTAGAAGCAAATGTAGTTGGTGCTGTCTAGCTCTGGTGAGTGTGTCAGTCACTTTTTTAATACACCATTTGTCCAATACTGGGTATTTTCAGTCAAGACTGAATACACCACAGATTTTTACTGGCCAGCTCATCTTGAACCCTCTGGAGCTATATGGATCCAAGCATATGCTATTGTCACATTAAGAGGAGTCAGGGGGTATATCCATGCCCTGGTTCCTCCCTTCCTACAATCCCTCTTGCACTTTGATTTTCATGCCCACCGTGTGAGCTGGAAGAGAGTGGCAGTGCCCAGTTTCCCTTGATGTGGAAAACAAGGTGATTGGGACTGAAAGGAGCACTGCAGAGTGCGCTCCCACAGTCTCCAGTGCCTCGCGTTCTGTGTGGCTTTTCACAGTGAGGTTCTTGCATGCTGCCACAGCGTCATGGAGTGTTTACTGCTACTGCAATATGTTCTCTAAGACATGGAATATCATCCAGTTCCTCTGGTTTCTCAGTCCAGCATCTCCCCAAGAGGAAGAAGTGGAAGCCTAATATGGCAGTATTCAATTATTCTTACTGTACAAGGTACAAGCAAAACATCTATCGTTAATCATGGATGTTTTAAAACCATAAACTCGTTGTCCATATTCTTTAACAGTTGGGGAAGAAAGTTGATCTTTCCTGAAAATATTGAAGCAGATGGAAGTGGTGTGAATGCCAGAATTACCCTACAAATTCTACTGAAGTGAAACAGTTTTGGACAGTTCAGGACATCTGGAGTGAATATGGAAGAGGGAAATGAAAAATTTCTTGAATGTACTTAAAGGCTGAAATAGAATTACAGTGGCACAGACATGCAGAAACTGAATGAAATACACACATGGATATGGCAGAAGGCTTAAAAGGAAGTCAGCCTGCTAGGAGCAGAACTATTTTTAGTCTCCTAATGAAGAAAGCAGCTGTATTTGAGAAAGCCAGTCACTCACTGCTTGGAAAATCAGCTGGAGCTCTTTCTGGGTCCTGGTGTTCTGGTTGTGAGAGGAAAATCTTATGTGTAAGCTCTTTCAGCCCTGGAGAACCTTAAATGGCAGTCATCTTGGCTTTTGAAGCACAGTTGGGAGCTTCTTGGGAACAGATTCACAGACTTCTGTCGGAGCCCATGGTCACTCTGTGGTGTTCAACCATTCTTGGAATGAGCATTTCTTCAGGAGACAGCAAGGATCTGGCAAAGTGCTCTGAGATGTGCATTGAATATAACATTGAGTTCTGCCTCCGTTTTTTTTTTCTTTTTTTTTTCCCTGTGCTGTGCAGCTTGTTATACAATGTTTGTTTCCATTCTTAATTTCCCCAAAGCTTTGCTGGGGTGCAGCAGGCTAACCAGTTTGTTGTAAAAGCGCTGTTTTCTTGTCTGTGTAGTGCTTGTGTTAGATATGGGAATGGAAGAGAGCCACTTTATTTTACTGCTCTAGTGAAACTTGAATTGTGAAAAATTGTGTTTCTCGTCTTAATGTACCATCTTCTTTGTATAGAGTAAGCCCTTCTGTAAGGTTTCTTTGGTATAAAAGAGAGAGATGTCTTTTTCTGTCCTGTTGCTGAGTTAAACAATCAAAGTGAGTTATGTTGTCCTGGCTGTGACAAGAATGGACAATAGTTATCACCATGTCAAAACCGTCAAATGTGCTTTCTGGAAGTAAAAGAGACAGCTTGATTTTTCTGCTGGCTTGAGGAACTATTTCTGAACTAGTTGAAGTAGATGCATCATAAAAGGATGAATTGAGAAAAAAAAGGGATTTTAGCTTCAAGCCAGTGTCAGGAAAGCCTGACCACAGCCATCTGCCTAGATGGCCTGGGATTTTTCAGTGAGAGGATGAGATTAGTGAGGAGGGCAGCTTGGGTTTGGAAACCTGCTCCTGCAAGTGGTCGGTGAATTTCAGTCAATGGTCACCTGCTCAAACTATCAAGAATTGAACAAGATTGTAAAGGTGGGAGGTAGGCAGGATATGGAAGAAGAAATGCCATGGAGAGGGAGCTGGAACCTGGATTTCATGGGTATCCCTGCCCCTGGGCAGGTTTTCCAGGCTTCTTCAGTCAGTTCCAGCTCCCAACCTTGCATTTTGTTTCTTTAGAAACAGGGTTGTTTTTTCTTTTGTTTTTGTCTGTCACTTGCTTTAATACATGAAATGTCTTACACAGTGGGGAACCATGTTGTATGTAGGTACATGAATCCTCAGAAACTGGAAGGAGGGGAAGGGGTTGTATGCACCTGATCTCCTTTTGTAGTAAGACTGGGGGCTGGGGAAGAAGTTGGTGCTCTCAGCCTCTTCCCATTTGCTTGTCACCTGCCAAATGTTTGCAGAAGACTATCCCTCTTCGAATTCCTGCCAGAGTTTCTTGTTCCTAAATCTGCTTTTGCTTGACCAATATAGTTTTAGAAAAGAAAACTTAAAAGGATTGAAAAGTGGGAAGATCATTGGCTGAACTGAAGAAGGGGCAGCTATGTGAGTATTTATTCTGGCATCAGTCAGGCATCTTGGGGACAGTGACCAGCAGCTAGAGAAGGAGCAGGAGCCTCCTTGCCTGACTCAAGGGCAGTCAGTGCCACAGGTCTGACCACAGCCTTGCTTTCTGACACAAATACCTGAAGTTCTTAGATGGTTTCAGTACAGCCTGTTTTGCACAAACCATTCCTATTTTCCCATTACTCATATGTCCCTTTGTTAATAACATAATGTAAATAATTCTGTGCTGGATTTGGCATTGATTTAAACAGGTGTAACACAAAAGCAGTCGTAATTGGTTTCGGTGTTCCCAGCCTTCTCTCCGGCTGCAGTTTCCAAAGCCGTTTACTTGTTTTTGCTTTTGAAGGTTCATTATTACCATAATTCACTCATCAGTCTCCTGCTTTTCATGTTAATTCACTTTTATAACCTGGTAGGAGGCAAGATGAAATGTTTTAGTCTGCATCCTAAGGTTATTCTTTGAGTGGCCGGTGTTTTAAATGGCTGGGATGGGCATTAGCAAGGAGAGTCTTCAGGAATCTGTGTAAAAGTAAAAACATGCTTATCCTGATTCTGTATGAATACCACATCCAAAGCACACCTGTCTTCTGCCATGTGGGCCAGCTAATTGGTTTTTGATCTATTTTTACTGTTCTTAGCTGAAAGGCAATTTTTTTTTGTTAAATTCCACAGAAAGCTCTAGAGCTGTTTTAGGGGTTTGTTGCTGTGAAAAATAGTCATGGTTCTGTTTTTTCAAAAAGCATTCTCAAGGAATAATTACAATGATTGAGAATGCTCCTTAAAAAAACCCAGAAGCATGTACATTTTTCATAGCTACGCGTCTCTAAAATGTCTTTGTGGGTTTCTTCACATATTCAGGAAACTTTTAAAAATAAAAAGGAGCAAATCTATCTCTGAGCTTGGCAACAGCTGAAGTTTATATTTCACAAGTATCTGAAAATGGGTTCCTCCCCATTTGCAGACACAGATGCCAAAGTTTTAAACTGACAGTGCAAAGTTTATATTGCAAGCTTTGTAAAGGCGCAAAGCAGCATTTTTGTGCTCTGTGCCAGTCCTGCCCTTATGCATGGCTGGGATGAGGCCTTGTCGGACAGTGATTATTATTATTATTATTGTTTATGAATTCCTAGCCTTGCGGTCATGCGGAGCAGCAAGTCGGCATTGTTGAATTGGGAACTGTAGACATGAAAATAGCAAAAAAGATTGCCCCTGCTGCTAAACTTTTGGCAGTATTTTGTATTCCATTCTTGTCTGTATTAAAACACAGAATGTAGTGAATGGGCCAGACCCTGAAATCCTTATTTGGTTATTATGAACAGAGAGAGAAAAGGCTGTGATTCATTAGGAGAGAGATGAATAAGAGACTGCAGAGAAGGTCTGCAGAGAAGGTAGCTCAGAAGCTTCATTTCTCTCGTGTTACAACCCAGCAACACAAGGGTTGTCTGAGCACAGCAAATGGTGGTTCTATCAGAAGTAATGCTTTAAATAGTCTTCATGCTGAGGCAAACAGTGCAGTGATGTAAGGAGATGCCTGCTGCTTATGTGATATGTCTAAGCACGTGTGTGCAGGGTCACTTGGAAAAGCTGGGTAAATTCATAGCCCTGCAAAGATGTCTCATCATTGCATAGGATGCTCCTGAAATCAACTGTTTCAAAAGATTGATTCAGAGGGGCTTTTTGTTGTTTGTTTGGGGGTTCTTTTGTTTGTTTGTTAGTAGGAGCACAAAATACCTGTTACCTATTATTTCAAGCAAAAGGGGTACAGGAGAGGGAAAAAAACCTGTTGTTCCAGCAGCAGAGCATTTACTAAGTGGCAGGTCATTAATCCCACTTCAGTGTGTCGCTGGGAGCAGCAGGAGTTACAGATGTTTGATTGCATCATCACAGTACAGTCTCTGATGATGGTGGTTTGGGTTGTTGTAATCCCAGAGAAATTATACTTTGGCTTCAGTGCTTTGGCCTGCCTGAGCATGACTGATCGTTATCTGCTCTTCAAGATTAGCTGAAAGTGCCTAGCTATGCGCTCTGAACTTTGTGGCAGAGGAGGATGAATTTGGGGGCCAGATCTGTGAAAATGTTACACAAAAAAGGCTGCTGTGTTTACTCCCTTGTTCTCCCTGGCATAAACGGAAAAATGAGAGCAGTGCAGAGCTCTGCTTGGGATACATTCAGCTACTTAACTCCTGGCACAGACCACTAACTACAACCATGGTAGTCTGCATTTCAGCAAAGGCCAGAGGGTGTTGTAAATAATACTGGGATGCAAATTTTTGTTCCCTTCTCCCCACTTTTTATCTCAGATGCTGAATGAGTCGCACAAGCAGGTTTGTCAGAGGGGTGGTTCAGCTGCTCTGCCTCACACTCCCCAGCCCTCCCTGATCTTGTGTCCCAGAGAATCTCAAAGATAATTTTAGTAAAAGGCTGTTCTGGGTGCCCTTTGGCTCATCTGTTTACAAAGTCACAAAGTCTTTTCTCATTATTTTTTAGGGATCAGAGGGTACAAACGTTTAAATATTAGCCCAGTTATTTAAACCCTGCGGCAATGCCAGTCTGCTTGGCACATAGTGTTGAATCTAGTGATAAGATATTCAGCCGACTGATGACCCTCGCAGCGTTGTAAGAAATATGCTGATTAATTCTATGCAAGGGATAGGAGGGACAAAGTGGCTTCTATGTTTTATGGCAATTGCTAATCAAAAAATCTGCCAAAAACCTGGGCTTAGAGATCTATGCTGTTGCTCTCCAGCGAACCCTGATTTCCCAGAGTCTTCTAGAGTATTCCTAGATAAGCAATACTGCAGATGAATACCAAAATTTAAAAAGAATTCTCCAGTAAAAGCTTTGTACTTGAAAATATTTTCTGGTATATAATTACATTTTTGTCCACTAGATGGCTTTTCTCCCCCTGCCTGCGACTTGATAGAGCAATTGGAATTAATCAAATGTAATCTATCTAAAATGATATTACTTACAGCTGAAATCAGATATTTGTAGCACTTTGGTCAAAGTTTTCTGTTTACATAGAGGATGCAGAGCATATGTATCCTGTAATGTAAATTTTTCTACATGGAACAAATCTTCTGTACGTTGGCACAGAAAAAAAATGCAAGAAGTTTTACCAAATTGTTTGCCAGCAAATAATGTTTGCTTATTATATGAAATTATCAAAGACCACGGGGCACATTCTGTGCTTATTATGTCTCTAGTAGTAACACTGAAAAAATAATGTAAAATCTTCCAGACCTTGTTTTGGTTTGATAGGGGTTTTTAGGAATCAGAAACAGAGGAGTTCCTCCCCTTACCCACCCAGTTTGTAGTATAATATTAATTAAGGATGTTTGGAAGCAAATTTAGGTTCTGCAATCATTATAATTAAGTAGGACAGATGGACAGAACTCTGCATTTTGTGGCTTAAGCCAAATCAAATGGCTTGCCAAAAAAAAAAAAAAGGGGCTATTTACTTGAGAAAAGTCTCAGTTTTAGTGATTGTATGAGTCCCTCTGACCACTGATGAGATATCAGCAGGAATATGCCTTTCCTGTTGACTTTACCACATGGATGAGATAGTGGTCAAGAGAAGAGTACCCTGAATTAGTAAAATATGTGGTATTCAGGTTATGATAACAAAAATATAATAACACATCCCAATAAGTATTTTATTAGTATAATATCTACTCTCTTAAAAAACATAACATGGTAAAAATAAAAGTAATCACCAGGCTGATGTTCACCATTTCACTGAAGAAAATAAAAGAGAATTGGTACAATTTTATACTAAAAAATTGTTCTCAAGAACCAATGAGTCTGATGTGGGTAAACACACTAGATGAAGATGAGTGAACCAGCACTTGGGATTTGGGGGATTTCTGCAAGGAAGTTACTGCAGGAGCCTGCTTGGAGATGCAGTTCCTCCTTTATAGCTGGTGAGTATTTGTTCAGCAGGAAACTCTCATTTTTAGCTGTTGAACCAGAGCAGCTCTTTTTTTTT
>VXBU01032193.1:1663384-1694059 GCA_013400315.1 Bombycilla garrulus | reverse complement strand
TTTTTTTTTTTTTTTCTGTCAACTTCCTGATAGTCACGGGAGGAAAAAAGAAGTAGTGTTCTCATTTCAGCATCCCTCACCCTCCTCCTTGCTTCTCTGGAAGATAAAGCAAGCAAGCTATTTCTGTTACTCATCTTTTCCTTCAGCATCCTTCCTTCAGGATCTTTCTCTCTCGTGAATCATTCCAGTGTCCATTCCTGTCCCCAGTTCTAGCCTTTTTAAGCTTCACCTTAAGGGGTTGCTGGGTTTTCCCTGCACAGCTTGGGGCCCTGCTGGAGCATAGGCTGGGATCTTGGTAATCTCCATCAGTAGGTGCTGGATGGTAGCACTGCGTTGGAGTAGCAGAACAGCCACTGAAGTTATTTCTCTGTGATTCATTAAGCCAATCTTGCTACAGTTTGCACTCAGTTTAAGCTTGGAAAGGCAGTTTTTGCTGCCTTGAAGTTTGTTTTTTTATTTCTCCTTTTCTTAACAGAAGCTTAGATTATGCGAGGATCCATGACTGAGACCAGTGTACACACTTGCCAGGGAAATCTTGCAACTGGAAAGCATATGAGTGGATTTTTAAGCCCCATTTGACTAATACCCGAAGGATTAGTGCGCTATTTTGTTTGATGCCAACACAAGAAAAACGTCATGTGCTTTAAACTGAAGGGTTACATTTACTTGGGTGGTGCTGAGCTGAGGTGATGCAAGTCACTGTGTTAGAGCCCTGGTATGCTCATGGCCCTGGGTCATGGAGATCTTCAGGCTGAGCCAGCAATTGTGCTACCTGTCACGAATGAATGGGGTGGAGGAGCAGCTCTTTCGGCTCAGGAGAGAGCTGACATTGTGAGTGAAGGAAGTGTGAAACACTTGCTAATCCAGTGGAGGTCAGCTAAGCACTTCGGTCAGAAACGGTCGGGGTAACACACAAACTTAGATTTTTGAGCCTCTAAGCTACCTTCTGCTTTCAGTTACAGCAGTATAAATCCACTGACTTCCCTAGCATTCCTACACCAGCCTTATTCCAGTGCTCCCAATAGCAGAGTTGAGGCAACTCGAGGGAGGAGAAAGAGGTGAACAGAACAAAACTGTAGTCTGCAATTTCACTATGCACGCTTTCAACCATTTGGCTTGGCAGAGAATGTTCTTTCTGGCCACCAAGAACTGTGAGGCCGCAGTGGACCCTCACTCACACTTCTGCAGGAGCATCAGTGCTGACATGAACACCCTTTAGTGTGTTGGTGTGTGTCTGCTACTGAACGTGCAATAGTAACAATGCCATTTTTTAGCTCCACCCCACTCTCTGCTGATCATAGCCAGAAGAGACCATGTGAAATCCTCCAAGCCTAACTAGAGTGCTCCAGAAACCATATTAAAAATAATTAAACAGAAGAAAAGCTTTAGCTCAATTTAAAAATTGTCTGGGAGGTGATGTGTGGGGTTCCTGTCCCTGACACGATGGGTATCTGGGAACACTGTGAGGGCACAGCTTTTGCCAAGTGCAAAGGTAATTGGGAAGAGCCAGGTCATGCTAGTCTTCAAACTTACTGCAGCAGCAGATCCAAGAGGCAATAAATAGTACCTTAGCACACAGTCTTACCTGTGCTGATCTTACGGAAATTGGCATAAGGAGGCAAAGGTTGACTGAAGTCACCTTTAATCCATCTTCAGTCTTAGCATTGGTCAAAGATCTCCTCTAACCAGTGCCAGTTTACTGGAGTTCTGCAGCACTTGTTCCAAAAAGAATCCCAAACTCTGTCACAGCAAGTGCTCAGCTGGAGGCAGGCAGATCATGTATAAGCCAGCTATGTTAGCTTACAGTTCTTCTGTGCCACTGTGCACCCCTGTAAAGACCATGCTGAGGTCCTTTCAACTTCTTCACTGGGCCTTTGATCACTGCCAGCTTTGTGCATTTCTTTCTCAAAGAAAAATGGTTTTTACCACCAAGGAAATCTGTAAAAGAGATGTTACTAACTCAAACACCTTCCCTCTGTAAAGGAAATGTAGATTTGATTCCTTTTGTGCATGCTGAAATGCTACTGCCAAACCTGTGCTGTGAAAGGTGAGGGAAAACATAGGAAGCTAATAAAAAATAATTGGTGACACCAGGGCAAGAAGATATGCATGTCACAGATAATAAATTTGGCTCTGCACTGAACATAAAAGGGTTTGCCAAAGTATTTGCCTGTCTTTTCAATTCAGACAGAGGCTTACAACTTTGAAAGTAGCTGTCCAGATTTGATCTCAGGTTGGCCCAAACATGGAATGACTCTGCTGACCTGTCCAAGCACAGGAGCTTGGCCAGGCCTCAAGATTGATTTTTCTCTGAGTAACCCCAGAGACCATCGCCCCTTGACACAAAGATTTCAAACACACAGGACCTGCTGTGGCTGCCCTGCAGTATTGGATCAGCTTCATCAACACAGTATCACCTTGCTGTTGTATCTTTCCTTTTAACCCTGCTGAAAGATTACAGCGTTTATTCTCTGGGTTTGACGTGATCTGGTTTTGCTTACACCCTAATGATCAACCATAAGAAAACTGAGCAACATATACTTGTTATGAATTAGTAAATGCTGTTAGTTAAGCTTTTGAATGTGTGTTTAATTTTCAGGTGGATGCATAATTACTCTGTGACCTGTTTAGCATTGGAGATTCATTCCTTTCAAAGACTGGAGAAAAAAAAAAGAGGTTACATCCAAGCTAAAATGAAAAACACAAAGGATTTTTTTTTTCTGTACCACTTTAGAAAGATTTCTGAACAAATTTGTTTTCAAAGTAGTTTGCTCTCAGTCCTAAGATGACAACTGCCAGCAGCTGGCTGGGGAAAAGCAATAGTTAGTCTGAAAAGTAATAAAACTCACATGACCCAAAATTGTACAATACTGAGACCATTTGCAACTACAGCTAGAGTTATTTGTCGTTCTGGAAAAATAGTGGAGTGTCTGGGGGTTTTCTTTGTTACAGTTTTTCTTAAAAGGGATTTTCTTTTCCAGAGGCAGCAGCAGAAGGGATTTTTGTTGGTTACTTTTTTTTCAAAGCTTAGTGATAACAAACAAGCAATGCAATTTTTGCAGGAAAGTATCGCATCCCGTGTTAGAGAATAAATTGTTCCCTCAATGTTGTACTGAGTGATAACCCTTCTTGAATTTATGGATTTTTCGGTATATTTGCGTAGAAAGTCATTACAGCACCCTTTTAGCTGATAACAGTAGGACATCGTGGCATGTTTCTGCATGTCTTACAACTCTCTGGACAAGCTATTGATCAGGTAGGTCACTTCCAGTGAAGCAGACAGTCATTCTGTGCACTCTGTCTTGGATGGGGGATAAGCCTTTTTGCTAGGTTTCAAGGTCTTGTCTCCCCTCTCTCTTTGCATAGAGTATGGTACTTCCAGAAATCTCTTGCTCCTTTTTGTTTAAGATTACTAGTCTGACACATCACAGGGAAAGAAAGAGAAGAAGGAAAAAGCACAGCTTTTTAAATGGAGGAAAGTAATTCCTGTCACTTGCCAGATTCAAAAAAAAAAAGCAATGCTTGTCCAGCTCTGCTGTTTCAGTGTTGATTTCAGTGCTAAAAATTATGCATGCTTGTTATATTGCAGTGGATTTCTCCAGAGAGCATATTTTCATTCAGATTAATGTAACTATTGACCAGAACAAGGTTAAATTGAGCCTGTTTAAAAATTAACCCATTAAAAAAAAATTAAAAATTACATAACGCCGTGGCACTCTTCAGGCAATCCTTTAGCTTTCTAGCATCAAGTCATCTCTGATGGTGTGCAGGCTCTATTTAAAGGCAAAGCGTTCCCAGCACTTCCTATGCCTGGGAAGTTCAGTGCTGTTGCTTGAAACTGGTAATTCTCTGATGGTCTTTGTATTGTTACAGTGTGGAAACAAATGTGCACACTCATTTCTGCATTTATTTTCCGGGACACCATTTTTTTCAGAAATGCACCTTTAAATGTGCCCGTTCTTAATTCCATGCCCCTAAAACAGCTCAAGCACGGGATATAGGAAAATGCAGGAAACTGTACGTGCTTTAGGAATCCTTTCTATCAACGCAGCTACCTTCAAGGCTGTGTTTTGACTGTCAGAGCAGGGGCAGGTGACGGAAGCACGATAGGAAGCAATAATCCAAAGCTCGTAGTAAATTTAAATCCCCTGGTTCGGAATCAGCTGTGAATCCTGTTGTCAGGAAAACAGAGCTCGGTAAAGGTTAGATCCCTTCTACTGTATTTTCATTCAGGTTAATGTTTAACCGTGCCGGTGGCTGTGTCCAGGAGAACAGTGGGTGCTGGTAGAGCTATAAATGGCGAGAGGCTGGGCGTGCGGGAGCCCGCCCGAGAGCGGCGTGAGCCCGGCGAGCGCCTTGGCTGCAGCTGCCCCAGCCCCTGCGAGCGCTCGGCTCCCCGCTTGCACCAGCTCGCTCATTGGCCGCAGCTATCGCCCTCCTCGCAGCCACTGCTGCTGACAGGGTATCTCTCCTCGGCTGAGATTACTGCGTATGACCTACTTTGAAAATGGTGTGAACCAAGGTTCACAAATTGTCTTGGAAGGGTGCCACGAGGTTGGTGTGCAAACATGCGCGGTCTGGGAGGCTTCTGTCGGAGCAGAGCTGGCTGTCTCCGTGTCCTTCCAGATGCAGCCCGCATTCCTTTGCCAGCCCCGGCTTCACAATCCATCTTTGTGCTCTTGAGTGCGGCATATTGATTTCCCAGGCAGGCCTGCTAGGTTAGAGAGCCTCTGGCCAATAAGTCCTCCATGCCTTTTTGCTCTCAAAACAGCTGAAGTAGTAATAAAGATGAATAAAGGGTTTCAGGCTGAGCTGTCAGCTGAAGCCTAGCAGTAGTAGTAGCAGTTGTAGTAAATGCAGTAGTAGTGCTATCAGAATACAAGTCACAAAGGAGAGCTAAGCAGTGACATTTTATTTATATAGTTCATCTGTTTACCCTAATCCGATTGTTTATAGTGTAATGTAAACTTACAATTACCAAAGCTGCTTTCCCTGCCAGATGAACAGTTTAACCTGTATGCCATTTCAAAATACTGATAGAGCAGAAAATTCCACAGGAAGGAACAGTCTGGAGAATTGCAATCTGAAAGCTGTACAAGTCTGAGATTATTTTTTTTCTTCATTGTCTTCCTTATATAAGATCTGTGCTGCAGAGGAAAGTTTCCACAGATTCAGAAAGATCATATACAGTTTCAAATCTACTTGAAAGATAAGGCTTTTTTTTTGCCTTTATTTTTTTTTTTATCCCCTCCCCAAGGCTAATATATTACATACCTACTCAGCACAGGGCTGCCTGTTATCTGATAAGATAATTAGTGTCAGACACGAGAAGAAGCATATGTACTTTTAAAAGGAGCATTACTGAACGTTCACAGAGAGAGTTAAAGAGCATGCTTATCAGAGCTTTTCCATGCAGAAGACTTGTGCTAGTATTTGACTTTGGGTCAAGAAGTCCTTTAATAAATTAGCAATGCAAATGTGTTTTACTTTATACATGTGGAATTTAAGTGTTTGGGACAGCCACAATAGAGCACTTTGGGGCTTTTTACAGATTTAACGTGAGCCAAGAGTTCTAACTCAGACTTAGTATTTTTTTGTTTGTTTGTTTTATCCTCTGTAAAGACATCTGTTCTACATGGCTCTCCACCTTGGCTGCAGTTCAATTTTCACTGACTTCCATGAACTCCATTATGAAACCCAAGTGCAATCCTCTCTTTGCACCAGGATCAGCCTGTGACTCCTGAACACAGACCTGCAGCTTACAGATGTCCTCAGCCACCTCTCCCGGAGCACATGGCTATGGTGAGCAGCCACCACCTTGAGGAAAGTACGCCTCATCCACCAGCTTGCCCCTCCCCTGCCGATTGAGTCACAAACCCTTGAAGCCATGCTTTAGTACTTTAAAACCAGAGAAAGCTGAGACAAAGACCTCTATCAGCTGTAGAAGCTGAACGACCACTGATGCTTACTCTTACTGAGGTGGTCTTAGTTGCTAAACAGCTTGACTGATCCATTGATCCATGGTGATTGAAAGGGAAGAGGCAGGACCTGAAACGAGAACTTGACATCTGACATTTGTCGGTTCTGTTTTTGAAGCAGCTGGCCCAAAGGCAGCAGCTCTTGTCTGAGCATGCCTGATGGATCTGCTGCAGCAAACCCTTCTGGCCTGACAGTTGTAATAATAAACCCCATAAATGAGCTGACATTTTGGCCTGGCAGGGCCTTTCGTAAGCCTCAGCTGGGAGCAATTATTTAATGAAAAATTTTAATAGATTAATAGTTTGCCCATGAGTTTGTAGCATAGAAGGCGCTGGGTTGTTTTTCGTGATGGTTGTTTTTTTTAATAGCATATGTTGAGCTTTCTGGGGGATGTGGCAGTGTTCCTCACCTAAAAAAGCGGGGATGGCACTCTGTGGAAAGTGTGGTGCCCTTGTCACTTCCATCATTTGGTGTGACTGTGCAAGGTGTGATGGCAAGCAGGGGAAACTGCAGCCAAAGCAGGGGTTCAATTCTGATCCCTGCAGCAGGAGAAGGAGAAGCATTTTCAGCCTACCCCAAAGAGGGTTGTAGCAGATAGGAACATCAACTGCATGAGAAACACTTTTCAGAATGTTTTTCCAATTAATTTCAAAGGAAGAAATGGTCAGTGATGCAGGGAGGAGGAAAATCCTTCCCAGCTGATAAGTCTTGTTAGTCTGACAGAAATATCTAATGCATCAGCTCGTCGTGCTTTGCTATTTAAGCAATCAGCCATTCTGTTGAAGGAGCAGATTGTGAAAAGCATGTGGTTGGAGTGGTACAAAGCAGGCCAACCCAACATTTCTTTTGTGTTGTCTATGATTTTAGAAAACTTTTTGGAGTAACAGAACAGATCAGGGAGGCAGAAATACAGCTACTGCTGGGCATGCTCAGCCTTCAGCTTCTGCTCTTCTGTCTCCTCCCAGTTCCTCCCAGAAATGAGAGAAGGCTTGAGAAGATCTGCAGGACAGTCAGTGAGTACCAGTGTTAGAAATATTGCCTGACACAGACATGGACACAAAGTACTGCAATGTACCTTGCCACTGCCAGATGCCTATTCACCTGACGTTGCAGATGGAGCTTTATATTGCTTTATATACCTCAGCTGACACTACTCACCTTGTCACATTTTTGTACGAGGTGTTTTGTTACGAGGTATTTCTGCTGAAACATCCCAGGCACTCAAGCTAAGTTAGGAGAAGAAACATAACAGGTCTTTCCAGGTTTGAGCAAATGGACATGGAAATGGAGTATTTGGGGCTTCAGTAAATGGAGATTGTGATATCCCCCTTTGACTCGAATCTTCATTTAATCTGTGGTCTGGTAGGCTTCATTCATGGATCGGTCTTTCAAAGAGTGAGATCCTACAGCTACCTCCCAAACTTTAGCTGTCCACTGCTAATCGAGTTGACAAAAATTAATCTCTAACATCAGCTGGGAGGCAGCCAGTAACTTGATCCCCATTACTGAAGTTTCAGGGTAGCACAGGGTACTGTTACTGCCCTTGTAACTTTTGCCAGTGAAAAATGGTAGTGCATAATTTTTTGTTGGGTCACTCTTGATATTCGATACTGTAGATAATCAAGTGCTGCTAACATGTATGGAGGAGCTGTGCATATCAGAGGAAGCTCCTTGAAAGCATTCTGTTCCTTCAGTGGAGCCAGAGGAGTCACAAGGAGCAGTTGTTTTCCTGTTTCCAAACTCCTCATCTCTGGGAGCTGACAAGGCTTCTTCCATACACATGTGAAACCATGGGAGAGCTGAGGAGATTGCGTGGTGAACTATAGTGCCTGCTTTTCTGTAGATGTTATCAAAGTTTTCACGTTCATTATTGCAAGCATAATTACTGCCTTCCCCTAATTATCTCAGTAGCTACATGAAGCTGACATTGCACTGCAGAGCAAGTGGCCAGATGTGAACCAGACAAGTCAAAGGTATCAGTTGTGTTAAACAGCTGTATCAGTGTTGTTTAAAAATCACATGTAAATCAAATTGACTGTGCTAGCTAAAGACCATCTTATTTGCAAATACAAAATCAATTCCTAAAAGATTTAAGCTTAAACCAAACCAGACATGGTTTTGCACTGAAATATAAGAATGCCCATGACTTCTACACTGGTTTAAGCAAAATGGATTTAAAATTACACCTTTAGAAAAGCCAGGATACTTTTTCCTAGCAGTTTAGACCTAGAGGATGAGTGTAGAAGCAGAGGAGTGCTTTGAAATTCTTCCTTTCATAACTATTCCTGGTGTTGAGGGCCTTTGTTTGACTTTTGTTGCACCTCTGTGAACTTTTGGGCGTTAGTATTTGCCTACAGAATACGCACACAAATAGGAAAACTCCATCTCCATTTCACAAGGACCAGACTGTTGTCTTTGCTCTGATGGGTGCAGTGCAGCTGTGATGGTCCACATAAAATGATAGCTGTACTTGCAATCATGTGCTTGGAAAGCTGGAACAAAAGGGACCAGACTGTCTGTTTACCATGCACACATTGCCATTGGGTCTGTTCATAAACATCTCCCCATTTTTTCCCCCTGTGCTATGCATGGAGATTCTGCTTCATTGCATGGAGTCCTGGGTAGTTTTTCAAATTTGATCCTGGAAAGCTTCCAAGGAAATGGCCTTCTTTGTTTCTGAGATTGGGCTGCCCTTTATGATCATGATAGCACACGAGTGCATTTTACAGAAGCAATGAAACTGTCAAGCAAAAGAAGGAAGCTTCTGGACACAGGACTTCCCCAGAAGTTTTATCTAGGCTGAGGAATTTCTGCCATGAATAAGATGTCTGTAGACATCACCACTTTCTGAGAATGTCAAACTTCCTCTGTAAGTTATAGAAACACACAAGTGCAAGTGTAACCCCTACAGATTTAATCACTCTCTTTCTCCTATGGGGTGCTAAGGAAGGAAAAGTGGGAGAAATGATTGTTGCTATTTTTATATGCTTGGAAGCTGCTAAGCTATTATAATAATGGGAGTCATAAATTACTTCACCAATGCATTTGGAGATGAGACGGTAAACTGACTCCTCAGAGGAATACGGGATATATCATCTGAATGGCAGACTCTGCAAAGGAGAGGGCCCAGGCACTGAGAAGGGAAAACTATGGGTGAAACTGGATTTCTGTTCTGTTCCTCTGCTTTAATTCGTTTGTGTTGCAAGCAAAACAGGCTCTTTGCAATCTGCAAGTTTAGTGAAAGCCTTTGCACCTGCTACCTGAAGGATGGTTCAGCAAAAGAAATTCAAAAGTTTATTCAGTGGATTCTTTTTTCCTTTTGCTGTTCCCAAAAAAGAAGCTCATTCATATGCACTTGACAGTGAGAGGTAAATTTTCTGTGCAGCACAAGGTGACTTAACCACATGATTCTCAGGAGCAGTAGCAGGAATGCTGCAGCAAAATCCTCATGCCGAGGCATGTGAAAACATCTGTAGACGAATCCACTGCCCTGTGGCAATGGGGATCCTGGTCAATGAATTTTGTTCCGAGTGCTGAAACAAATAAAATCCACAACACAAATCGCCTGTCTGCAGCACTGTGATTCTCTGTCTTTGAGATTCTGTGCAGACTTCTTCCTGGTGCATTGCATTAATATTAAATTAACAACACGCTACTCACATGGAACTTACATTCTAAAAAAAGCTCACATTATGCTGTAAGCCTTTATTACAAAATAATAGCAGTCGTGAGGTTAAAGTTTGTTCATACAGTTTTCTATAGAACATCTGTACATTTTTTATGGAGGATAAAAGCTACATTCCACGTGTAGCTTAGTCATATGAATATAGATAGATAATGAGTAGTTTATTGAATTTCCTTTTAGATTTTACCATTCACTTATGTACATATAAAGCATGCAAAACATACCAGATTTTTGTAAGTGGTACTTGCATTTCAGAAACTCAAATTTCTCTGTCAGTGTTCTGCAGAGGATGTGACCTGATATGAAAAGGACCTATTCCTCTAGAATTTAACTTGTAGCTAGAGGCATAAATCAGAGGTTCTCTGAAGTAGATTGTAATCCACAGTGGAGAGAATAAAGAGAAATCACTAAGTCCATATGGAGCAGGACCTTGAAAAACTTTATGAGGACCACATTCACTGTAACAGTTACCCAGCATCCAAACCATGGAAGCCCACACAGGCTTCAAAACCAAAATATTTCAGGGCTTTTGTGGCCTTCCATGATGCAGAAGCTGGACAGGATTTTTATTGAATCTGGCCTTAAATAAGCAAAAGAATTTTGTAATCAGTGCATGGTTTAACAGGAAGCCAGAAAAATTCTTTTATTATTGGAATGATATGGTGGGAAAGCTTAGCCCTAGATACAGTCCTGGCTGCTGAGCTCAAAAAAAATTTGCCTCCAAGCAAAACTAGCTGGGAGTACAGTAAACTCCTAAGTAACCTGAATTGGAAAAGCTATGTATTGCAATCTTGTGTTTTCACTCGTGTATTTAAGTCATACCTTACTTTACAAATGTTGGCCCCTCACCCCACAAAAATGTTTCTAAGACCTTAAACAGACCTGAATCTTGAACCATGATCCCTCTTCTTTTTATCCTGTGCTGCAGAAGCACTTTCAATTATTGGTAGAGTACTCTGGATACAGTGCCAGAGCTCCTTAATGCCACTCCAGGTGTCAAAAAGCAGGGACTATTAGAAAGCAATATATAGCAATCCTCAGCCCTGATGGTATTTCGGCATTAAGCCTCGATCCTGAAGCAGTTGCTTGCTGTATTGACAGGAGTCTTAAAGTTTTGGTAGAATGAATGTGGAGCAGCAAATAAATGACCACTGCATGATGGTGTAGGTTTGAAAGGGATTACTACATTATGCTGTGCTGCGAACTTGTAATTATCCCAGTGCTCCTCAGTGAGGCCTGTGCCATGGTGGAGCCAGCAGGAGGGACGTGTATTCTGACTGCAATTGTTTTTTCTCACCTTGAAGTTCTATTTTCATGTTGCAGCAGCAGAGATTTGGGTGGCATTCAAAAATGTCCAAAGGGACATTAACCAACATCTGAGAGCATTGTGGAGACTCAGATAAGTGGACAGGACTCATTTGAGGTCTAGATGAGTGGATCTGAGGTCATTCCCTTAGCTTCAGAATATACCTGTAAGTGATGATGATTTCACCCGGAGCAGCGAGTAAGCATTTCCATAAACAGGGTGTGCATTGTGTAGCAAAATCAAAGCTATGCAGTAATAACTACCCTGCAGCTAAATGGATGCTTTTTTCCACAGCTGAATCCTTAGAGGGATGATGTAGTTTTTAGTCATTCATTGCCATGTGACTTATTAAAACAATTAACAGGCAAAAAAAGTGGTTCTTTTGAGTGGTTTGGCAAAGGCTATGAAGTATGAAGTTCAAGCAGAGTGAGTTTCTACCTCTGTTGGTTGCAGTGTGTGAAGTGGCCAGGGCTGTGGTTCTCTTCTTAGCTCCCCCTGTAGCTCACTGTTTGACCTTGGAAAAGTCTCCTGGCCACTTTGGGTTTTCAAGTCATTATGAACTCAAAACTTGTATCATCTTCTCTAAAAGATTTGTGGGCTCTCCGGGCAAACCTGGGTCCAGCTCTGGGGTTGGGCCTGATGGGTTTATAATTTGAGCCCTGTGTACACAAGGTTTGAGGTTTTGACATGTAACCAGATGAAACATAATGGTTTCAGCCGAGTTTTGCTTTGAATTCTTGGATTCAGCTGCACTCCTTACTTAAAAGGATGGCCCGAAGGTGGCAGAGCTAAGTGAAGAAACTGTCCACTGAGGGCTTCTAGGAGAAAACCAGACAGTTTCACCAAGTCTGATCTAAAATTAAAGCCCTGTGTGTATAAATAAAAACTGGGGTTTTATATCCAGCGCAATTGCCTGTACCCTGTTCCAGGAGGAGATTATGAGACACAGGTGCATAACATTTTAAACCTGCACATTGAAAGAACTCCGCAGACAAACCTGGAAACCTTGTGAGTGACAACAGATTTTCCCTTTTTGAAATGCTTTGTTTTGCCTCCATTTCTTCCCTCCCAACCATCCAAACAGAACTGTGCAAATGTAACTTGTGATTTTAACTGTGAGCTACCACCCCTGGACCTGCAGCATGTGTCTTCCAAATTTCCTGCAAGGTGATACACACATCCTTTGCTAGTCTACTCACAGCTTCACTCAAAATGCACCTCATGTCCATTGCCAAGGTTGCTGTACTTGGGTCCTACTTTGCTAGACCTATGCGCCTCTGTCTGGCCTTGTAGCTGTGTTCTGGACCTGCAGATGTTTTTGAGGTCTGTGAAGCCAGTGGAGCCTGACATCAGCTCTAGTTTGTCAGTGATTTAAACTCATTTCCGTGATGTAGTGCTGTGGACACTCCAGCTTATAGCCCACGCCTTGGCACACAGTTAATGCAGATAGCTAAATAACACAGGCTTAGCGGAAGAGCTTTCCGCAAACAATTGTTATTTTCTTAGGCATTTTCAAGGACATGCAGGCTGGGTGAGCTCTGGGTCACGATTTGCTCAGGCTGTATTTGCACCACAAGCATGGAAGCAATTGCCAGTGCTAGATTTAGCTGGCCACACCATGGGCTGTGTCCCAGCTCAGAGGAAACCCGGGTACCTCCCCCTAGGCTCCTGTGCTGGAGGGACCCTCAGGGGCTGGGCTGGCTCGGGGAGGTGTCACAGCCCTGATTCACACAGCCACTGTGCAGGGGAAAAGGAGCAGAGGGACCTTCAGAGCCCGCTGGCTCATGGGGATGTAGCTGCTCCCCAGCACTCAGGGGCAACTTCAGAGGGCAGAGTCTGGCACTGCATTGTGTAACTTTATTTTAAAGAACTAACTGTGATTTTTATATGGAGCATTTGTGTGCCAAAAATGAAGCTCTTTTTATTTAGTGAAATATCCTTTGGAAAACTGTAAAATCATGACAGGTTTTCGTATTTATTTTACATTCAGTTCAGGATTATACACGATCAGCTTTAGGGCCTTGTAGGAGCCAAGAGAATATAAAGGTTGTCAGAAAATTGGAGGCTTTATACCAGGCTGTTCTGATTTAACTGGCAGGCCATTCAAAGTTACTGAGATTTGGGGAGAAGCAGAGCTTTTCAGAAATGTCAGTCTTCTGAGTGCTGCAATTTCTGACTGGCACCCACTCTCCAAAGTACTGACCTCAGCACTGACAGGAGAACAGCATCAGCATCTTTAAGCTGTATTTTGTTATTATTGTTCAGAAGTTTTGCCATTTCTGAGTAGATAAGTTTCCCCTGGAGATGTAGTAGCATCTGGGCATTCTTGCAGCTGAGTTCCCTGGTTCCCTGAAATGAAGTGACAGCTTTTAGTCTTCGACAGGAACGTGTGAATGTATTCAGGTTCATTTATAACACACAGAGAAGAAAATTGATATTAGGGGGAAGAAGGAAAAAAAAAAAGAGAGGAAAGAGAAAAAAATCTTTGAGGGCTTCATCTGCCCAGGGAGGTAGTATAATGCATCCACATACTTCAGTCCACGTGAGCAGGGTAGTAATGGGATACACACGCACACAAGCTGGGATCCTTTTCAGTCCGTCAAATTATTCTTTTGGTCAAAGGTATTTTTCTTAGTTCTAATAATAAACACTGAAGTCTTGGGTTAGTGCAACATACAAAGATAGACTTTTAATATACACAATGCGGGTTACGTGGAACTGCTTCCAGTACACAATGGACACATTGTTTCTCTTCTTTTTTTTTGTTTCCACAAAAGTATAAAAGAGCATCATGCTACAGACAGCACATTTTAGTCTGAAGTGGAACTGGCAGAGGATTTCAATGGAAAGTTGATTTATTTCAAGGGATTATGGGAGTCCAGGGATAAAGCTGGCACCCGGCCACAGGGAGAGCCCTTGACCTAGAAGCAGGAACAGTTTTCAAAGCTGTACATGTACATAACTGAGCAGAACACTTTAATTTAGTGCAGAGCATAACCTGAATTCCTTCTCTGAGGGAAGATGAAAGAAAGAAATTTTACTTCTTAGTAGGACGTTGGAAGCTGTATCCAAAGCTCTTTGCCTATTTTACATCTTATTCTGCAGCATTGCAGGAAGCAATTGTTTGTGACAAAAGGCCACTTTCTTCCCTGCTTAACTGGGAAAGCAAATGGAGCTGCCACTCATAAAACCGACTGGATACAGAATTAATTTGCCTTTTCTGATAGATGAAACAAGTTAACAGACCACTACAGGTTACTCTTTAAATCAACATATGGAACATAATTGTATTGTCTTTCCTTCCCCCTTCCTCTAGGCCCTGAGCGGTAATTATAAAGACTTTAAATCTCCCTAGTGACATCAGCTGGTTAAAAAAATTTGGATCACAGGAATAATGTAACCCAGAGCCTGCTTTCAGCAGTGTTGTTCACACTCCAGAGAAGGCAATTCTATACAAAATACTCTTCCATAGCTATGCTCTATTAATTTTAGTGGTAGTTTTCAGTAAGCTTCACACTGGGATCCACATCATCGGGTGTATTCCTTAGTCAGAAGGTACAAAGCATAACAGCAACAAGACGTGTCTTTGAAATGCTATTTTGGAGCATTTTGTGAAGACCGTGTATTATATCAAACATGCCATAGTAATTACATTTACTAAAACTTCCTAAGCGGTAATAGGCTTCTAGCTCGGCTGCCCTTAGAATCCGTCATAAACTTCAGCCACCTAATTAAGTGCTCTATTCTGCAGCTTCCAGTCTGGCCAAGGACCACAGGCATCTGTAGGTAGCTGACCTGAATCAAGGACTCTGGGTTTGAGCCCTGTGTTTCCAGACAGCGTGTCTGACTGATACTGCAAAACCACAAAATGCCAGATGGTTTCAACATATTACACAGCTCCCTGTATGGGCATCCAGCGTCAGTGTGTGCCTTCCTGCAAAATTTCACATGCTGAAACAACTTCTTGCAGATTGGAGACAACACTGTGCCTGAAAACAAAGATTTAATGGCATTGGCGTTGCTCAGCCTCTTGTCAACTTCTGGTCTGGGAAAAATTGTCAGCTGTTCTAAAATTAGAAGATAACGTAACATTGGCTGGAATAGGGCATAGTCTGGGTAGGCTTCTTCATTATCAGCTTCTTGGTTGAACTTTAATCCTTATTTTATGACCCT
This sequence comes from Bombycilla garrulus, assembly GCA_013400315.1. Taxonomy (NCBI): domain Eukaryota; kingdom Metazoa; phylum Chordata; class Aves; order Passeriformes; family Bombycillidae; genus Bombycilla; species Bombycilla garrulus. Next base: position 1,678,916 of record VXBU01032193.1, on the reverse strand, counting down.
TCTGCTTGTTTGGGTATAGCTTGCATCATGGGCACAAGCTGCCCATCATGGCATATTTGCACAGTGAGTCTGTTTTGTGCATTAAAATGAGACTGGCCAGCTGTAACAAGTGGGGACTGAAAGGCTTTCCCACCATCCAAACTGTGGCTGAGTCACAGCCCACATTAGGAGGTCCTTTTGCTGTGTCACCTAAAGCAATCTTCGCTGAGACCACCAAGTGCCCCTGCGTGCCGACTGCTCTGCTGGTTTCCTCCTAACTTGCATACAAATACACTGGATCTCTAAGGAGATGGGAAAGAGCCATGGAGCCAGCTCTGTGCAACAGAGGGAGCCTCCATCCTCAGTGTGTGCATACACCCTTTTGTCTGGAAGGCAGGCCCCCATCTTTTGCATTTTCTGAGCTAAGTCTTTTAATGATGTGAAGCTCTTTAAGCACCCAAAATACGCCTCTGTGTGTACTCTGAGCTAGCATCTGCAAAACTGGTGGGGTTGGTGCCTGCTTCCCTACTTAATGTGTGAGGGAGAAAGAAGGCAAATTTGGCTCTCAGAGGAGAAGGAGACGTTCAGCTAGTCCTGCCTCTTTAACATATGCTGTTGAGACGTCGATAAGGTACCCATGTGTGCCTAGCTCCAGGTATTACACAAGATGCAGGCAGTGCAAGTGTGTGAGATGAAACCAGGCTGCATTTGTCATTCTGCAGAGTTTGAGACTCCCATCCAGGAATCCCATGAAATCAAGAGTATTAAATCCTGCCTACAGACAGCTGCCAGAATATTTTCTTTGCCATACCTGTTTATTCGAAAGCTGTAAGAATTGGGCCTTGCAAGCTTGATCCTGAACTGAGTGACACAAACATTTCTCCTGGCACATGCTGAAAGAAACAATGAACTGCCAGCTCATTTTACCCCTCCTTAGGTCATGGGAAGTTGCATGCATTTGGGAAGGCCAGCTTTGTGCTCACCATCCATGCCATAGTGGTCAGGAATTCCTGAGAGGCTGCCTCTACAGGGCAAGAACCACTGTGCTATGTGACAGGGTGCCCATTCCTTAGTCCATGCTTTCTCCAATGTCTCCTTGTCCTTTATGAAGAAGTTTTATATCTGAGATATCACAAGTACTTCAGATGTAGCTACAGTCCTTGTAATGTAGGGTATTATCCCTGAGCATATCCTTCTGGAGAACTTGGCACTGGGATGTCATGAAGAGAAGAGGAGGAAAAGAGGAATGCTTTATTTTTTAAAGGTTTAGAAAAAATTATCTTTGTGCATTGAATGCTTTCTGCAGCCAGGTTACCAGGGACATTCTGTGAAGAAAGCTATGCTTGAACTCATTTTCAGCTTATATTGTAACACCACTCCTTGGCATTAGTACCAGTAAGTTTATAATCAAATACATGGCAGCTGCACCACCAGGCCATCAAGGTCACTTTTAATTCACAGTCCTGACTGTGGTTTGGTGGAGAAAAATAATTATGGAATCTCTTGGGAAAGGGCTGTCTTAATGTGGCCTGGCACATACCACTAGTAAGCATTTATATAGCATCTTTTCTACTGATAGAAATTAATCAAAAAGGAAGAACAGAAACATTTTATGTAGCTTTTCCATAGCAAGAAAACATGTAACTGATTTTACTATGTGTTGCTTATAATTACTCTTTTTCATATCTACCAATTACGGCAAAGAACAGAAGAACTCTAATGACAGTAACGTTAACTGAATAAAATTGTAGTTACTTTAGCTTTAGTGAATAATTTGTCTTCCTCAACCTGATTTACTAATATCTTAGTTGACAAGGCTCCCCATTCTGTGTATTCATTTTGTAGTTAGAGAGGGATTGTTTATAATTTACAGTTTAAGTATGAGTGCTGTTATTTTGCACTGTCAAAGAGCATCTGTTACAGTAGATAGCTCTTCATATGTTAGTGCCACAAAGAATGAAGCATACCAGCCATGTTAGCAGCCAGTTTATGAGCACCCGGTAATGTTCAGCTGTGTAAAGGGGAATTTCTTTTGAAAGGGCAGAAAATAGAATTGAGTAAGTGAATTCTGTGCAGTCATCTACAATGGGATGAGCTTGTGTAGGACTCACTCACACCAGCTGCGTAATCCAGGTTCAACACTAGTTCTTTGCATGGGGTAAAATCCAGGCTAAAATTTGTTTATGGTCATTTAATTGTTACCTGACCATCGCTACAGGCTTCCCAGTGTTTTAGCCACAAGTTTTCCAGAAGATAGCCTACATACTTCTCGAATCTAAGTAGAATGTAGATTCTTACTGTAGTAAGAAGAAGATCTGATTTAGCTGTAACCATACACAGGCAAATTCTAGCATAGTTTTCATGGTCGGCTTTGTCAGTACAGATAGGATGAAGTAATTTCATAGCACGTTTGAATTAATGCTTTTTTCATTGGGACAAAACCCCAAACCTCGTCAATGAACCCTAGCAAGAGATTTGTTGTATTTAGGGCTGCTTGTGAAGCTTTACTTTTTTTTACACTTGATTATATGTCTTTATTTCTGCCTGTTTGTTTGCCTGCAGAGAACAGTAAAAGCTGTAGTTTATGAGGCTTCTCTTCACTGTACCTTGGTGAAGGCAAGCAAGGGTGTTCTCAACAGTATAGCTGGTACTAGGCAGCTCTCATTTGCCCCAATGGTACTATACAAGGTTTTACCACTGCTGATAAGATCCTAACCCTTGATCAGTCATGCTTTGAACTCATAGTTCATGCCATCACCCCAAATATTATCCCCCTCTCTGCGGAAATATTAATTGTGACTTCATATACTGATTGTAAGTGCATAACCATGCTCACTACAGGCTTCCTGTGCACCTGAAATTGTAGCCTAGGCAGCTTTAATGGAGATCTTTATTTCAGAATAAAGCTGATCATCTAAAGCCCAGAATATGAGTAGCCCAACTTGATCTCAGCTGTGGTTGTGGATCCTCACAATTTTATGAAATCAGGCCTCTCATTACCTGTTACAGACCACAAAGCCAGTCAGTGACGTGTTGTACTTTTTCCAGCTACTTAAAGACTCACGAAAGTATGAGTCTTAAAAGAACTTGAAAAAGTGTCTTCAAATGTAATAAAGTTTAAACAACAAAGAACTGGACATTACTAGTTACATCAAGCACTTATTGTTCCACTCTACCTCATGTTTCCTTTGATCTATTTTAAAGTCATTGCAAACTTCGTTAAAATCCAAATTCCACAATCTTTCCTCCCGCCCCCCAAAGTGTCCTTTTGCCTTGGACTCATATTTTGAGAAGCCTGCTTCTTTTGTGTTACTAAAATGCCAAGATTTTAATGGAATGCTTTATTAGGTTTCCAAGTGCTTCTGGCCAATAACAAGCAAAGTTCAGCTCAGTAGTTTTAATCTCACAAACATCAAATCTGTTTTCCCTGCATGTGAGAAGAGCCATGCAGCTCTTAAGAAGATTAAAGCTATAAATTCTAACGTTACAAGGGCCAATACTTTCACAGTCCAGATCAGGATGGGTAATTTAATGTAAGTTTGTCCTCATGTGAATTTCTAATACTATTCCTTGAGTTTTGACTGGGCCTCCCCCTCCTCTTATCCCGCTGTGTACTAAGGTACGCTATTTGTAGAAGGTGAATATATTGCTTTTTCTTTTATTCTGCCTCTTTATTTTAATGTTAGGAGGTAAATTATATCGTTTTCATTATCAATGCTGCTCAGAAAACCATCTGTTGCTCAAAGACATCAGGATCAGCAGTCAGCCACCCTCAAAGTAAGCAGCTGTAAATCTAGAGTGACTATACTTTCTAAATGCAGAGAGGCTTTTACATTAATCTCCTGGACTTGCTGAGTAGCTGGTACAGTGCCCAAATGCAAGTAAACTCAATTAGTAAAAATAGACGTGATGTGGCACTTCAATACATGGCTTTTAAGCATGTGTTCTATAAAGCAGAAGAGCTCTGTTCAAGTCCCAGATACTCTGCTGTCCTGTTCTGCACATATGATTCAGTTATTTTCCTGGTTGCCAAACACCTCATAAAAAGCAAGAGCAGTGTTTTGTTTTCACAAAGATGCAGTACTGCTGTCATTTACGCAGGTGTAGATCTGGAGAAACTCAGGTGACTTGTTAGGACTCTGGATGCTCAGCAACTCTGAAAAATTACACTTTACAACTGTCACTGGAAAGTTACTGTGCAAACCAGCTTTAATATTCCTGTGTTTTATACGTGCAAAGTTACATGAAACATACTATTACAAGCAGATAAGAAACGTTTGCAAGAAACAAGCTTTTTGGAGCTTTGCTCTGCGTAACAGGGTGGGTCTGGGTACATTAATTTGCAGCTTAAGACTATGGGCAAGTTTCTTTCTTTACCTCCTTTAGCAACATAGAAGGCTACACCTCTTTTTTTTTATGGCAAGCTGATCAAAGTCAATTTATTCAAGTGCAAGTTCTCTAAGATCCCTGTGCTCCACTGTGTAACAGAAGGGCTTAGGTCTGGGTGTGGTGTTCTTGACCTTCTAGTCTTTTGTCTTTCCAGCCTGTTTTGCTTCCTCTGTCTGCCCAGTTTTAGCCAGAAGAGTGATCTAAAGAGACCCTGTTTGTTTTCTGTGCACATTATGATAGGCTGCCATTGTGTAACGACATACAGTATGCAGGATAAAACACCCTGCTTATTATAGTGTAGTTAAAAGGCCTGTCACTATTTCCATTTCAAATTCCTATTTTCAGGAGTTTACTACTGAGCTGTAACAAATTGCAGGCAGGAAACTTGGCAGTCACATTCCCAGCCTAAGAGCAAATGCTTTAACCAAGTTTAAATAAATAAATTAATTAATATTAATGGCATGTGCTTCCAGCATGCAAAAGAAAGGACGTTTTGTTATTGATTTGTTTGTTTTATCCCTGAAACAAACGATGACGATTAAGGAGGGTATTTACATACCAACCACCCTTATACAAGAGTTATACACCAGGCCACGAGCAGTGTTACCAAGTGATGGAGATGATTACCTGGTGGTCGTTCCTAACTCTCCTAAAAGAAATATCAAGAAAGAAGGGCTATTGATCAATGCATAAAAGGTATTAATTCCTAAAGATTGGGAAAGAAAGAAGAGAGTTGTATATCACAAATACTTACAATGCTAACAAACCACAGCTTGATAACCATGGTGAATGAGAGTGAAATTCTTTGGGGTTAGCTTAAAAGGAACAAACATCAAAGAAAACAAAACAGTAACACTGCGGAGTTGAAGAGTTTGAAGTAGAATAACTATCAGGTGAAACATTTGAAGGGGAAATATATTTTCAGTATATTTTAACAGTCCAGATTTTAATTATAAAGTCAAATATTCAGAGTTTGAAGTCTTGAAATAATTAAAAACCAATTTTTGGTCTGTTGTGCAGATAGCAGGGATTTCAAGCTGGCAAATTCTTCACACTTATCTTTCTGTTCATTGAAGATTTGAGCCCTAGAGGGAATCTAGGAACTGGTGACCATAAACTACAATAATTCAGTGTGCTACTAAGGGAAAGTGCCACTACAACAGTAACGAATTCAGAGGAAGCAATATACAGGAGCTTAAGTCATCCATTTAACATTTTGGCTAGTAAGAAGCATTAAAAATGTGAACATGTCAAAGGCAAATCCTCAGAAAGCAAAATAAATAGGGAGTAGCGGATTCTTCAAGAGCAAAAGGGGCTTGGTGGTTGGAATTTTTTGTTTTGTTTTGTTTTCAGGAGATTATAATTTCTGTAGGTTGAGATAAGAAAACACTTATTTCACCTTCGGAGAAATCTACCTTTTTGCCCCACCTATTGTTTGCCATTTCTGAAAAGCTGGCCTCAAAACTGCAATCTTTTCTCAGGAGGTAACTGTTCTGAGAGATCTGTCACATTATGGACTATTTCACTGCACCATTTACTGCAGACAGTATAACCTGTGTACCTATGCTGTAAACTGCCTGGGGAGGAAACTTGGCCTTATATAACTGACTAGAGCATCCAGTTTGAACAGGAAAGGGGTGCTGATCCACATTTAGGGATGAGAGGTTGTTCAAATATAAAATAAAAAAGGTTTTAGAAACTCACCAAAGGAAAAATTTTTATTTCCAGCTACAAGGAGATTTTGTGATCTCATTGGCGAGACCTTAAATGTGTGCAAGGTTGAGATAAATGTGTCTTGGTTCAGATAAATGTTTTTGGAGGCCAGACAATGACTCCTGTACAAGTTGAGCCTTTTAGGGACAGTTGTAGAGCCCGCAAGCTCCTCTTCTGCAATTTTCAGGATGATTGCTACAAGGGACTGAAAAAAACTCTTCAACTTGGCAGTGACTCATGCTGAGCTAAAAGCTTCTGGGAGTGTTCCTGGGAACCTCTGATACTCTGAAGAGACAACACTAGTGCTGGGATGCTTGCCCAGATGATAAACTATGCAGGAATTTCTGTACAGCTGATAAACTCTGCTCAGGACCCTGTAAAGCATATACATTGTGTAACAATACCTGTAGGCTCTCAGAAATATCCTTGGGGGCAGCAGCCACTGGCATTCACTAGTCACAGGATCTGTCCCCTCTGCTCCCTTCTCCCAAAGTGGGTACCTGGTTTGACTCAGAGTTGTTTGAGGAATTGCTTGCCCTTTCCCGCCCCTTCCCTGCTCCCCCTTGCTATGCATTTTTAACCAGCAGGGGGAAACAGGAGGGCTCAGGAATTAGAGGACTTATGTATATGATACATGATGAAGACTCTGCAAAGAAGATATCCTATCATATAAACGTGGGGGAAAAAACCGCTGAAGTCGTAATGCAGCAAGGGTGGCAAAGTCTCTTAAATATGACTGAAATTGCAAGATTTTGGGGTGTTATAAGAAAAAGAATGCTTTGAGCTGTGTCTGGAGATGGATCACTTTGGAGATGAGGGAGGTGGTGGTGCCTTTATATGCAGCTGTCATGTTTACTGCAAAAGGAGCAGCACTCAGGGAATAGCAGGAAGAGCAATTGTAGGGGGCAGAGGTGATCTTGGCCAAGAGTCTCTCTGGGCTCACCTGCTTTACATTTACCAGCAGGCAAAGGGTGTTTATCTGTGCAGTTATTGCAGGGTAGCTGGTGTCCTGTAAATCCACACCCTTGAATGCCTCACTAAAACATGTTCGTGGGGCCATACCTTCAAGCACAAAGCTCACTTTAAATGTATGATTCATAACCATTAAGACAACGGGACAACTTGTACACCTTAAATTAGACACCAGGTTTACACACCTAGCTGAATATGGGCCAAGTAAGGGAGAGAAATGACTTAATACCCATGTCCTAAGAAATGAGGTATATCATGGAAAGGGGAGAGACAGATTAAATGGCAGTCCCACTTTTGTAGCACATCATATTTTTCAGACCTATAATGCATATAAGTGAGTGAGATAATCTGTGTTTGGTGGAAGATGTCCCATCAGTTCTGGTTTTTTACACAGGAATGAACTGGGTGACAGAGGTAGTTTATGAAATGGGAAGGATTTTAGTCAGTTTGTGTTTGGAATTTTTTATGAAAAAAATGTAGATAGAACCATGGGTTTATTTTTGTTTACATTACTACTGTTTTCTCTTGTCCTTGATATGTGAAATTGTTGCTTTTCTGTGTCCTTGGCTAAGCCTTGGAAAAAGAGAGCATTCTGTATTGCTTTTATAGTAATAATACTTGTTCTTCACTGTGTCACCACTGTTTCGTGGAATAAAAGGGCAATTTTTATTATCACTTTTCTACAGGCAGAAGAACAGAGAGAGTACAGGTGTCTCAGGACTAAGACCAAGACAGAGGGGCTCAAGACCAGGTAAGAATTGCAGCAGTAGCAGCGAAGACTTGGACTGGTTTTGGTAACAAGCCGTCCAGCTTGGAAGAAGGGGGAATATGATAGAGGACTGCAAAGATCTGTGTAGCAATGAGACTGTGGGTAGGGACTGGCCATTCCCTGTCTCGGTGCAAGAGCTAGGAACACTGAATGAAGCAGGCCGGATAAGGGGATTCTTCTTGCATCATGGACTTGACCTGTGCAATGTGACATAGCACATGCCTACAATTTACAGATGGTGATGGAGAATACTGTACAAATACTGGGAGATAAACCCATTGAGGGAGCACTAAGTGGGCAGAAACCACATTCTTCTCAGGAAGTTCCTTAAGCTGAAAATAGAGGGAGGTTGGAAAGTATGTGGATAAAGTAGTATATAATGCCCATGTTTCCCTAAGCATCTGCTTATGACCACTGTTGTCTTATGTCCTCTTGCACAAAGGAGATGAGAAGACTTCTAAGACAAGAGGAAATGGCCTCAAGTTGCACCAGGGGAGGTTAGAATTGGATAGTAGGAGAGATTTTTTTTCTTTACAGAAAGGGTTGAAAATAATTGTAATAGACTGCCAGGGGAAGTGGTGCAGTCAGTATTCCTGGAAAGTGTTCAAAAAATGTATGGCCGAGGACATGGTTTAATGGTGAACGTGGTGGTGGTGCTGGGCTGACAATTTGGACTTGATGATCTTAAAAAGTCTTTTCCAACCTTAGTGATTCTATAATTCTGTGAGAGCATAAACTGTGAAAACTTTATAGTGAGAAGTGTTCCAGAACTAGGGTCTCTTGAGTAAGAAAGCTGGCTGTGAGATGGCCCTGCCCCCAGGGTGTCCATTCCGCTCTTTTGGCTGTACTTGACCCCATGACTAAACAGTCCATGCATGAGCAAATCTATCCATGTGATACAACCTACACTTCACAAGAGTTTGAGTTTTATGATCTTTGAAGAGGCCCTGAGGCAAAACTCCACCCACTTTAGGAGAAGACTAGAGATGGGCTTTCAGCGGGCAGGTGTTTCTGGTCTACCTGGTTGCCCAGGTAAATTCCTTTTGATAGAACTTCTTTCACACTGTTGTGTTTTGCTTGTAATTGCTATGTCTCAGGGCTTCTAGAGCTTTGAATGGGTATCTTTCATTACCTTAAACATAAATAAATTGATAATATCATATGAGGATGATGCGAGAGCAGACCAAGGACAGATCAAGCAGAGTAAGACAGGCATAAATGGGAGCTCTTCTGTGGAAAAACTGTGTAGGGTGAAAGAGAGAAACATGCTATGAGATCTCAGTCGATGTGAGAACCTTTTTTGCTGTTAGTAGAAAGGCCTCTGCTGAAGGGTAAAGAGATTTGGCAGATCTCTGAGGGAAAGATTCCACCTCTGTGTAATAAGTCAAAGTGATGCTAGTCTAGTTATAAAATGGTCTGCACAAGCTGAAATAACTTTTATTCAACATAATATCCTACCTCAGGCTTCCTGTCACTTTTCCTAGGACACTTTTTTTTAAAAACTCTGGAGTTTTAGGATTCTGTGGGCATGACCTGTCACCTTGCACAAGAAGCATGAAAAATATCCTCTCGGCTTGTAATTGGATAAATTGAAGGTAAATGTTTACCATGCTCACTTAGGTTGTTGGTCAAAGCCTTGCAGGCTGAGGAATTCCTACCCTCCAGGCAATACACTGTCATGCCTGTTTTCCATCTCTGCCTGGTGATTTTCCAATTAGGAGTCAAATATAAGGGGATATAGAAATTATTTCATACCAAAATTATCCCATTGAAATTTTTTGGGGGTTTTTTTTGATGTTTAGGAACTGTTAAAAGTTTTCATTCCTGTGCATCAGGTGACTGCAGTTTTTTGCTGTATGATACCTTTTTAAAACAAAGAAATACAACCCTTTCCTGTGTAGATGCTGCCTGTATTCCAGAATCATTACTGTCTTTCTGGTTAATATTGTCTTATTTACTAGTTTTCTTTTTGAAGAAGATATAGATGCAAAATAACTTTGGTCTTGAACTTTATGCAGCTTGCACCTCTCGCTGTTTTGAAACCAAAGCAAGGGCCCAAACTTCCCTATTTTAGATGAATTTGTTAAACCAGACTTCTGAATTTGCATGACAGCTTTGGGGGCAAGGCCCATGTGTATCGTATTTTGTGAAGTGGTGGAGATAGTGAGAGTTGAAAATAGCTGTCATTATAAGTTGTGCATTTTCTCAACAAAACATAAAGATTTTTAGCATGTGAACAAAAAGAGCAGACTTGGCAGCAGGATTTGCACAGTGGCTCTGGAGGTCTGGTAGGTTGATTATCCATGAGGTAGGAAGGATTTGTTCAATAGACCAGAACAGCTCAGTTGGGGCCATTAAAGGATTTAGGAGTCAAAAATCCATGTTTTCAATTTCTATGTCTATTCAAACAAATAACCAGTCCATTCTAGCTCATTCCCCTCCTGTCACAAAAACTCGTGGCACTTACCAAAACTTGTATAGCATTGATGAGAGAGACTAACAGGTTTTGGAAACCACAGTGCCTTATATGTGGGTAAGATGTTTTAAGAAAGGTCAAGAGATATTTCCCAACCCTAGGTGTTTACAGAGCAGATGATTATCTAATCTGTCTAGACCATAACGCCCTTAAGAGACAGAAAAAAAACTGGTAAGTGAACTCCCAGATAAGTCTCTGTACCAGGTATGATTTAAAGGGACAGGACAACATGTGTCTCTTACCAAGAGCATGTGGTCTGTGGTTGCTCCCTGATAGCACCTGAGAGCCCTTTCCCAGACAGTGGTGAGCAAATTCTCCTGAATGTTGGTTGAATGTTAAATCCCTGTTAACAGCTCTGCCTTGACATCCCTGGAAACAAAGCATTTCTGCAGAGCAGAGCTTCCCCTCTGCGTTCTGCTGGTGTACTTTAACCCCAAGATGAAATTATCACTTCCAGGAATAAGACAGAGTTTAGTTTCCATTTGTGCTCGGCCCTTCTGCTCACACCAGCCATATGGGTAGCTGCAGTGTCAGGGGAGATACGGGGAGGCCAAGACACAGATTGGGACCTGAAGAGCACTGGCCATAAAGCACCTAACAAGTCATAGTAGTCAACAAGTCACATTGCTTGATAGGTGCCTAGACCAGTTAAGCACCCCTAGAGAAGGGCTAAGCACTTTTATTTTCCACTGGTTGCCACAGCTTATGGGGCTAACTGTGGCAGTGGTCCATCCTGATATGGTCACTGGCAGGTTAACTGGTCTTCCCTTCAGAGCAGTGACCTATAACTGACTGAACTCTTACTCAAAAGACTAAATCAGACTCGATTTTGAGACTTTAGATGAGTCCTCAGTTTTCTTAATTCCCCGATGAATTGCTCTGCCCAGTTTTAAAAAAGCAACAACAAAATGACAGCATTTCATTTCAGATCTCCATCTAAAGACCTATTGTTACTTTAAAGCCATTGAAGCTATTGTTATTTAAAGAGAACTTCATTGCTTCTTTTAAAAAAATCAAGACAATGATAAGGTAAATATTTTTAACCTAAATATCCCATTACCTAAACCGTAAGACATAACAAATAATGATTTCTTCATCACCCTACAACCCTTACCTAGCCACAGTGTAATAAAATAAAAAAATTAACAGCAGCCTTTCCTTTGCATTCACTTGCAAAGGACCACCATTTTAGAGGATAAGATTTTTCTCTTTGAGTCACAGTGTAGTACTACGTACTTGCTTAGTTTTCATGAATGCTTTACTCTTTTTTCACTAAATGTTAATTTGCATGCGATACTTGTGGCTTTAAAGAGACAGCATTGGCTCTCTGTGTCTACCAATCTAATTTCCTTGTGTCTGAAGACAATCTCAGAGTTCTGAAGAACATCATCAACAGCTCCGTTTTGACAGGGGATACACTAATTTCTATGTGAATACACAAAAATTAAAGACATCAGTCATATTTTGTTACATTCACACGAGTGGCACTTAAAGTATATAGTCCAAACACATTATTGTTCAGATTGTGTAGGTTTTTAACTTTCCTGAGGAAAGCTTATCTTAATTAGCCAGCTGTAATCCAAATTATAGCTTCTCATTTATTAAAGCTGTAAAAATACCTTAAATCAGCTGCATATGTCTGAAATAATAACAAAAATAACTGCATTAGCAAAAATTATCTGAATGTGAGAGAGCTATAAATAGATAGAAGGTGAATTGGACAGTCGACAGATTCTGAGTTGGATTAAAAACACCTTACTTAAGCCAAAAACATGGCAACCAATATTTTCTGTTATAAAAATATTTGCGATTAATTTAGTTTTATGAAAGCTGTCAGAAGCTGAAATGAATAGCAGAAGTTCTCTGTTTATTTACAAGCCAGTGCTATACCTGAAGAATAAAGCGAGGCCCTTTACGAGCAGTGACAGCAAACTTTTGATTGTATTCAAGAATCCTTTTTGCTGGTGGATAAAAATGACCTGTATGTTCATGTTCTCTCAGAGTAACCTCTGCCTTGATAATGCTTGTCATTTGAGCAAATGGTATGACAAGTCTGTGAGGTGGATTACTACTGTCCACTAGAGGCTGTAATGAGACCAACAATGTCATTTTATGACAGATTGAAAACTTGAACTGTAACGATCAATAATTGTGAGATTACTTTTCACACTCAATATGCTGTCAATCACTGCATTTCTCTGAATACTAGTATTTTAAAAAAATCCAACTTATTAGGCCTCCTATTCTCCCATTTTTTAGAAGTACTATTAATTATATAAAACATGCTGTGTAGATGGCACATTACAACCAGTGAATTGAAAATCAGTTTCTTCTAGACAGTGTGCATCTTGCATGCCAAATTGTTTAGTATCTTTTGGTCAGTACTATATTCTCCTGGGAGTCCTGTCAGTTTCAGCACATCACCAGCAGTAAATTAAAAAGCTTGGGTCTATGTGGGTTCTTGTGTCCCACTCACTTGCCTTCATCAGCTCCTCGATGTTTTGTGGAATCCTTTGTGCAGGGGATACATTGAGGCCCAGAGCAGGCCCTTGGCAGGGGAGCTGCTGGGGCATAAGGACATCTTGTGACATGTTTGCGTATCCTGTGTGTTAGGCCATGTTCCTAGAGGCATCCCTCATCCGTTAATGTAACCAACATGTATCAAGTCAGAACAGAGATGACAGTAGCTTAGGAACCTGATGTGGATGGTGGCAGTTGTGGCACTTCCCAGAGCCATGGGTTAAGTGCCTGCTGGCTCAGGGAAGCACTTTCGCTTTAACTTACAACACGCTTACACTGCGGGGGTCTCTTTTCTACTCTGAAGCAGAAACATAGGCAAAGATGTAAAAGCCTAGAGTATACAGTGTGGCAAAACATGAGGGTCCTGAGGCAAACACTATAGCCACAGAGTGGAGGAACACACAAGCCTCTTACATGAGCCTGCTGCAGAAGGGAAAGTTGCCCAAAGCTTGCTTCAGCATGAATGTGGCTTCTCTTTCTCTGTGTGTGCCACACCTCTTGGCAAGGTGAATGTTTGAGAAGGAAAGATTCCTTTCTCCTGAGGTAACACTCTGTACTACTGGAATAAAAAAGGTGGCAGACAGAATGCCTTGTACTCTGAATTGAACCTTGATGATGGGTTTTCAGTTTCTCAAGGGCTTTCACTTGATTTTCAGTAATCTTCAGTCTTTGTCTCTTTCCCTTGGTTCTTTTTATTAAATCAATGAACCTTACATTAGCTGGGTGAATACAATTTTGCTGTCTGCTTTGCTGCTGTAGATTCACTCTTGTAGTACTGAGTTGCATATTTGTCCAGATATCTTGGCCTGTGGCTGCTTCTGTCTCCAGATCACTGCTAGAACAGAAAATCATGTTGATTTTCATAGCGAACTCGAAGTAAAGATACAGGAGATATTGTGGTAAAAGATCCTTATGTTTCATAAGGCTAGTCTGTATTACAGTATCAACTCTTAAATCCAGAATGCTGCAGCTTACAAGGTTATTACTGCATTCTTTAGCAATTACAGTAAGTCAGTACAGTCCTTTATAGAAGGGACTCCTTTGCTGATCTGCATAATGGCAGGCTGAGTCCTAGGGTACTTTGCATCTAGACTCTAATGCTAGATTTAATTTGCAGCTAAAACCTAATGCTAATATAAAATGGACACATAGGAGGTATACCTGCCAGAAACCCGGTACCTTGGATCTTATTGTCATGGCAAATTGGTAGAGCTGCAATAAACAGATTGATCTGGATGGCCATGTTACATGGAGTGCCCATCTCAGGCCTTTCTGAAGCCTGGGACCTCACAGTGTCCGGCTTCTTGGAGCTGGCATGTTACAGCCTTTGGTATTTATGCAACATTTTTTTTGCAGTGTCCTTGGGGTGGGGAGAGGCCTCTGTGCTCTACTTCTCTTCCTGATGCCAAAGCAGAGAGACAATGGCTTCTTATGGGCCACTGTTGGGTTGCATGCAAGCATAGCATCCCGCTGGCCTTTGGCTGCATTTGTCCTATTTATTGCTTTCATAATTTGCTTTATTTCTTTAAGTTGTACCTAGCTTGGTAGGTTGATTTTTAGGGGTGAGGGGAGTTGTTTGTTTTTTAATTTTTTTTTTTTTTTTTTTATAACATGAAGACCAGACTGAGACAGTCCAGAAGGAAGATATTTTCTCTGGTCTCTGTTTTGCATCTGTGCTTGTTACTTGCCCATCACTGCAGTTTGTGGCACTTGCAGGCACCTGCGCTGAGGGAAGTAAGAAAGTAACACACTGACGCTGGAGTGCCAGGGGAGTGTCACTTGCCATAGTTGGTGGGAGGGGGGCTGGGGGGGGAAGTTCGGGAGAGGCTCACGGTGGTCTGCAGACAAATGGGAGAGATGCAAAGGGATCTTTGATGAAACCGGTGCTGAGGAATCCGGAGGGAGTTAGTACCCAAACATGCGTGGTTCAGCCCTGCCTGTCTTGTAGTTCAGTGACAGTATGAGTCAGAGTCTCTTTGGTCTGAATGAAGTGGAAGGTACTTTCTACAAAGCAACTCGAGCATATGCCAGGGATCCGGATAAATAAAACTAATTCAGAAAAAGGGAGTGGGATGCAGGCTCTTGCTCTAAATCACTTCACAGTTCACCACAGCGAAATGCAATATGGCATCTTAAATAAAATCACCCCCTTCTGACTCTCGCAAAGGCTGCTTCAGAGCATTCCCTGGTTTCCAGCGCAATTTTATTTCCTCCCTTAGAGAGACAGACCAGCCTTGACTGAGCAACCGATTTTCATGCATCCTTTAAACCAGCATTCCCTGCCATTTCTGAAGGACAGCACACGTCGCTAGTTGTCTGTTTTTTCCCCCTTAAACAATATAGGTTTGGGGTTGGTTTCTTTTTTTCTTTTTCCCCTCCCCATCTCATTTCTTTCCGCCTGCAAAGTGATTTGAGAGCCCCGCGACGCAGCCTGCTACAGGAGCGGGGACTTCTCTGGAACACTGGCGTGCGCAGGGATTAATCCCAACGTAAAGAGCCAGCCTGGCCTTTGAAGTGTTACAAGGGGAAGGAGGAGGTAAGTGTCGAGGCGAGCCCCCAGCCCCCCTCCCCGCCCCCGGGCAGCGTGCGGCGGCCCGCAAAGGGTTAAAGGCCGCCTTGGCCCGGCGGTGCCGTGCGTATGCAATAATCTGTGTGGCTCTCTTGGCCGACTGCCAGAGAGTTGCCTTGCCTCCTCCTCCTCCCTTCTCTCCCCC